>OX578136.1:129869148-130216648 GCA_951213105.1 Amaurobius ferox
CTGCACATTATACTGTACGTTATTTTAAATACTGTAATAGTTTACATATATCATATTAAATACTATGATAATTTCTATAGTACGTCATTTTAAATACTACGATGATTGCTGTACATAATTTTAAGTGCGATAATTGCTGTATTTAATTTCAGCAATAGTTCTATAGATCGCTTTAAATGCTACGATAATTATTGTATATCATTTTAAATACTGCAATGGTTTTCATACATTATTTTAAATGCTTCAAAAGCTTTTATATATTTTAAATACTGTAATAGTTTCTTCGAGTTATGATAAATACTACAATAGTTTTTATACATTATTTTAAATACAGCAAAAGTTTACACGTATTAATTTTCGTGCTGCGATAGGTTCTATACATCTTTATAAATACTATAATAATTTTTATGCATGATTTTTTCGTATTGCAATATAGCTTCTAAACATATTTTTAAATGCGTTTCTGCGCATCATTCTAAATATTGAAATAATTACTATACATAATTATAAACACGTTAATGATTACTTTTTAATATAAAGGAAATATTGGATAGAATGTGAAATGCACTTTATTCATATGGTTTTTAACTGCTCTTAATAGCTATTATTTATTAAAACTCTGACATAACCTCTTTAATAAATATAAATTACTCAGGAGGTAAAGTGGGAGCTATGTTTCGACTTATTCCTATAATTTGGGTTTTATTAAATATTCTTGCACAATGCTTGTTCTCTTTTGAAAAATACAACCCCTTTTATAAATCTAGAGAAGATAAATTTCCCCATTCTTCAGAAGTTCGGAGAAGAGTTTTCCTAATTATCGTAATTAATGGATTGATTGCAATAAATGCAGAATACAATGAGGCTATTGTAACTCAACTTCGAGAATATGATTGCCTGGATAATTTTGTTCTTGGTACAGATCGATTATAAAATAATAACTAGATAGATGAATATATTGAGGATTTATGTTATAAGATCTTGAATACATATTAGAATTTTTTTAAACAAAATATTTATTGTGTAAAATTCAAGTCGAAAATTAAAATAAGACTTGATGAAATATTCCGAAATTCCATACGTAATTGTTAATTTTCACTGGCAAAATTCTCCTATTCACAAAATATCTTCCAATAAAATAATTTTTTCGAACTAACTAATATTCCATCCGTTACAACACAATTAAAAATATATTACCATTCATTTATAAAATTTATTTTTCCATTAATTTCTGTATTTTATAGAAAAAATTGGATGAATATCGTCTGACGTATACATACATTTGATTTAATTCTGTTGCCACGTAACATAATATAATGCTTTTCACATAAAATTTTAGAAAAAATTGTCTATACAATACTATTTCTACAGAAGTGTTTTTTATTAATATGTCAAGTACCTCTGGACCTAGATACACAAAATATGGACGGGGTTATATACATATTTTTAAGCTATATCTTTAACAACAAAATTACGTGGTAGCAACTAGAAATTCACTCACTTCCATCGATAAAAATCCTAGTTTGCAATTCTATATTTTAAGTGAAACTCTGCTTTTATGGGGTATTTATTTTACTGCCATTATGATACATATAGTGAAAGTAGTATATCTTTATATCTCCCTGTTATGGGTATTAAGTGCTAGCTATTATGGGTGTTTAGTGCATGATCAAATACAAGAATAATTTATAGACCCATTTGTATTATATTTGTAGATATATCGGAGTAGCTCGACAATTCAACTCTGCAAATTGTAATATCATTCATACTGTTTTTGAAAAAGTTCCATTAAAATATTTAATTTAGTTTTAGTATAAACAAATATAAGAATTTCAGTTCTCGTTATATATAAAATTATCTACGCAGGTATATTTTCAGAATAAAGCATTTTCATTAGGTTTGAGAACCAATTTTCAGAAAATATAAAATTTAGTTAACATGAGCAAAGTTAAAAACGCTGAAATAGTAGTAGAAGATATTGCTGTACTATTTTTATATCAAGATTTTATTTAATGTATTCTGATGTTGGTTTGTTTGCCAATGCGATTTAAATTGCTGAAGCTCCTACTAAACAAGTTCCAGTGACACGAATTTTGGCATGTCGGAGTTTTCTGTGGTACATTTAATTCTCTTGATTTTGAACCTTATCAGGGTATCTGAATTAGCCATAGGAATGTACTTGTTTTTGGGGAATAACTGGAAAACCGGAGCAACTAAAAAGTCCAAATTTGATATGTCATTGTATGTTATGATATATTTAAATTCTTTCTGTGCGGATTTTAAATTGTATCTGTCTAGCCCGTCTTGGACACTATATCGTATTTTGGCAATAACTTGAAAATCGGAGCAGCTACAGACAGTTCAAATTTAGTATGTCGTTGTCTTTTCCGACATATTTTATTTATTTATTTTCTGTTTTAAACTTTACCGGTCCAGCCTGTCCTGGGATCATCATAGAAATGCGCTCGTTATTTGGGAATAATTTGAGAACCGGGGAAACTTGAAAGTTCAAATTTGGTATGTCTTTCAGACATATAAGTTGCATACATTTTAATTGCATACCTGTTTCTTGCATGCGAGTTATATACAACTACTACAAGAGGGACTTTAAAAAACTGCATATTGTTTTTACTTGTTGTCGAATTATTAAATAACAATCAACTAAATACGTGCAATCAATGTCAATAATGGGATAACATAATGTGTATGTAAGTTTGAATGTATTTTAGGCATAACGGAGCGAATGAATCAGTTTAGGTGAAAATATCAATAATTCTCCTACCTTAAATTGTCTACCTTAAATTTTGTCTATTATTAAAGATATTTTATAGAGTAAAATATATTTATTTCCGTTTCTAAGCAACACGATTTAATTTTATTCAAATAAAGTTTCAGCAAAAAAAAAAGTCTGCATAAAGCCATTTCTATGAGAGTTTTATTTTTATGTGTTTAACACTTTCCAATATAGTTGAAAAGTGTTTATGACTTTGTTCATTCTGTTTGTCCGTTCGCACGATAACTGCCGTAAAAATGACTTTATTAAAATGAAATTTTAAGTATGTTGCTGAGATGGTCTGTGGGATATATGGGATTACAAATGAATAATATCACCAAATTAGTTTTGGATTGAACCCGGGTTGAAAAAGTGAAATGCATTGAACCCTATGGGTATCAGAGTGTCTAAATTGTGTAGCTACGCAATTACAATATTTTTATTTTAAATGATTACTAAATTTTGATTATTTCTATAACGAAGTCTAATTTTAACGTATACAGAATGTAAACAAATCAAGCTATTGCAAAATGCAAAAAAGCTATTGCAAAATAAGAATTATTGAATTTTTTGACGGAAAATTATTTTGCTCTGGAGTCTGGAATATAAGTGATATGAATGTGATTTTATATAGAGAAGCAGGCGATTTTGTGGCATTGCCGTTTTTGATGAAGTTTTAAGTTTCCAAGTAAAATAAATTACTGCAATATTGCGAGGATTTAATTAAAATATATATATCAGCGCTGAATGTATCGCATTTTAGAGATGTTTAAGTAAAATTGCATTTCAGTTGGAAAGTGTTTCATATTCAATGCTTTATGCATGATTGATCTTTCTTATTATTAATATCTCTACAAATCTTAAGCCTAGAAACTCAAAACGTAATTTTTTTTTCTTGTAGAAAAGTGAAGAATAATCATAACTAAATGTAGAAAGAATCCGAAGATTTTTATACGGAAAAGAGAAAATGTTCAAATTTTCGTTCAAGAATCGTAAAATAAAATAAGGAAATCGAAAGGAAAGCAATGCAGGTGCGAGTTAGCCCAGTGGTTATAGCATGGGGATTTTACTCGGAGAACTCGAGTTCGATTTTCGACTTTGCCCAAACTATCTTCGTGCTTACGCAGAGTACGACCTCGTTAAATCTGTCTGTTCAAATGCCGTTCCCAGAGGTTGCTGACACAGGGGAAGGTGGGTATACTCCCTGTGGATGCCCGCCCCACTGGGTTCTGGTCTAAATTGGGTGGCACTGTTCCGTCATTCAAATAAATACCTTACACACTCGGGTAGGTCGGACGGTCTGAGACTAAAGAATAAAAAAGAAAGAAAGAAATGCAATGCAGATCCGGTCTACATTCAGTGACACTGTCCCGCCGCTCAAACATGTACCTTACACTTTCGGGTAGGTCGGAAGGTTTGGGTTAAAGTATAACAAGAAAGACAAATCATGCATAAAGCATTGATTAAGAAACACTTTCCAACTGCAATACGATTTTATTTAAACATCTCTAAAATACGATTGATTCAGATGTGATAGTTTTAAAATTAGCCGCCCAGGCGGTGAAGTGGATAGCGTCTTCGGCTGCTGTGTCTTGAGGGCTCGGGTTCGAATCCCGAATAAGGCATGGATGTTTCTTGAGGATAAAGTCAGTCCTCCGCCTTCTGGATCCTCGTCAACATGTGAAGCTGCACCCCCCTCCGACCTTCGTCAGTGATGCGTTCTTGTAATAAACTTTGTTCTCTCGTCTTGTGTCTTTCTTCGTTCTTTCCTGCTTCCTGCGTCACTGGTCCTGAATCGGCTTCGCCGAAACAGGAGGTCATCAGTAACAACAGCAACAACAATTTTTAAAATTATCACAATACTACAATTTATTATATTTGAAAACTTCATCAAAACTAAATGAGCTTTATTTAAATAACGTCATCAAAATATAAATCGTTTGGCTCTCTATATAGGAGTAGTTAATATTTCGTTTATAAACTTTTTTCCATTCCTTTCATTCAGCGGCGATATTTTTAAAATTACCACAATACTACAGTAATTTATTTTACTTAAAAACTTAAAACCATGGAGGTAAAAGAACTGTATAACTCCATGGTTAAATCTTCACCGAAAAACGCAATAGAATCGTCTGCTTCTCTATATAAAATCAATGAATGTTTCATTCATACCAGCTATATTACAGACTTCAGAGCTAAATAATGTTGCTTTAAAGAAATTTAGCAATTCTTATACAACTCATCTTACATCTCGTTGTGTTTACATCCTCCATATCTGAAAATGAGGCTTCGTTGTAGAAATAATCAAGGTTTGATGATCATTAAAACTAAAAAATATTGCATTTGCGTTGTCACAGTATATAGATACACAGAAAACATAAAGGGAGGGGGGGTAGGACGGATGCAACACTAAATATAAATCAAAAATAATTTTAAAAATCACGATCTTGATAAAAGATGGATGCCATATTTTATTTTGAAGTGGGTAAAGTGATCTCTTCATATGATATGGGCGTAATTATTATTTTAATTTTTATTTAAAAAACTACCGAATATATTTTGCTGAAAATTTTTTTATATTTTTTATGGGATAATTTGAATATTTCCTAAAACGTTCGAAATGATTTGTGAATTTTAAATTTGCTTTAATAGGTGTGAAATATTAGGTCCCATAGGTTCAATGCATTTCATTTTTTCAACCCGGGTTCAATCCAAAACTTATTGGGTGATATTATTCATTTATATTTTCATAGATCCCACAGACCCACTGAACAACATGCTAATTTCCTTTTGATGAAGTTATTTTTACGGCAGTTATCGTGCAAACGGACAGACAGACGGAATGAACAAAGTCATAAACACTTTTCAACTATGTTGTAAAGTGTTAAAAAGAGAAAGAAAGAAATGCGTTGCAACTCGATGGGGAGGCAAGAGCGTATGATAATTGCCAGTGTCTACAGTCCGATGTAGACGAAATGGTTTTTCGTGAATAACATCTTTCTTTGCAAGTCGTTTGTCTTCTTTAGACATTTTGGTCAAATTTGAAGTTCGAATTGTTTGTGTGTCTGGAGCTTATTTGCCCTGCTAATTTAAAAAATTCTCACTCGCTCAGTTTTTTTAGTTTAACTATTATATTTATTATCACAAACCTATTCTATAAAAGTGCTTAGAATGCTATGTAAGAATACCTTTACTTAACCCTTATAGTAAGTAGACTTTAACAATCATAAATACTATACTAATAATAGCTGATATGTAATGAATAACAGAGTATGAGATAAAGTTGAGCTATGTTTCATCCTATTCCTGTAATTTGGGATTTTTATTAAATGCAATAGAGCAATGAATTAGTCTATTTTATGAAAACCTTTCCTATTTATAGATATAGATTCTGTGCGTTGAATATAATTCTTTAGAAATGCGGCGGAGAGCTCATGCTAATTACCGTAAGTAATGGTTCGATTTCAGAAAATACCGCAGACGGGGAAATAATTAGAACTCGTATTGGAAAATATCACTGCCTGTATTGAAATTACTTGTCAGTGGGCGTATATTATATAGAGATTGCTCGGTAAATAAAATGAATGATATATTTATGGTAAACGCATAAATGAGTATACGCTATTTTTGTTAAATTATTTGTACCAATAACTTCTCACAAATTATGTACACCTTAAAAAAACGAGAGAATTTCGCTCATTATGAATTAATTTTGACTTTTCACATTAAAAGCTCAGTCAATCCTTTGAGTGAAATTAATTTTATTTTTCAATAAAATTCGTAAAATTCATTTTACACTTCATTAGAATTCATAACATTCATTTTACTTTTCATTAGAATTCGTAAAATTCATTTTACTCTTCATTAAAATTCGTAAAATTCATTTTACTCTTCATTAAAATTCGTAAAATTCGCTCATTTTGGAATTATTGCTTTCAGCTCTACTTCGGAAAAAAAAAATCCAGCTCACTAAGAAGGAAAATTCAAAATCGTTTCTATCTAGAGAATAAAAACTGATTTATTTTTTACTAGATTTTATTCGGTTTTACATTTTCTTCCGTTGTTTATTTGTCATTTTTTTTTCTTTCACTCTAATATTCATTAGTATGTAGAAAACGAATTCAAAGAGGGATCAATGTTCTTCTAAACTAGGTGATTCGAGAGATGTGATGCTGTCCACATTAGGATGTGCCCTCTTTTTCAACTCTTAATTACTCATCCAGACCAGTGTTATTCTGCGGTCACATCCGCCTTACAAGTAATTATTAGTGTCATCTTTCCAGACTCTCACACGGCGACTGTTACTCAACAAACAGAACCAAGACTCGTTGAACACTGCCTTGTTCCATTCAGTCGTCCAAGCTCGACCGGGCACCATTGCAAGCTCGGGCCCGACGCCATTGCAAACTCTCACGTCGGTGTCTTGTCGTTATACTGACAGTCTTCATAAAGGATGATTTGAATGCGAGCCGCTTTCGGCCAATCGTTGAAAAACTGTTCTCGCTGATATTGGAACATACAATGTACCCTGCAAATTCTGCAGAATATCGACAGTCGTCGTTTATGGGGATGCCACCGCATGCCTTCGAATACGTCGATCAACGCGTACTGATGTAAGTCTGGATGGACCTGTATCACAGCGACGATTCACATGCCCTTCTTCAATCCATATTCTCCAAATCCTTTGCACAGTGGACGCATCTACACGTGTTTCAACGGTAATATATCAGTGCGACTACCCAGCCGTACGTAGGCCTAAAATGAATCCCCTTGTATGCTCGACTAAATGCTGAAACGGGCTTCGGCATCATTGGTCAGGCATTTCTTCAACAACACGTGTCTTCTGAAATGAAAAACAGCTCCGAAAACGGGTTTCTGTAGACGACAGATAGTAACACCAGTTGACTTATCTGTCGTTTCCACCCCTTTTATCTGACGCTATAATCACATGACCTACTTGCATTTCAATTCGTTTGCATATATCTGCCAGCTGCGTTTATCTCGCAATTTGCATATTTATACGGCCAAAACGCCTTAGCGTAGCGTCCATTGAGGCTCAGAAGCTCAGCCTCCCCTGTTTAAAATATAATGTAAAGATAATTTTATTTATTATATTTTTTAATATAACTTTGAGAATATATGTGTCTCTTTTTAGAAAACTATTACACTTTCTTAAAATGAAACGTTTCAAAGTATTTTTCCCATTAAAACGCATTTCTAGAAGCTAGAATCATCTAGTTTTTACGGTTTATTGAAAGAAGCATGGTATTATCCCCGTCCACCTATTAAACTCTACCCTGGCTGATAAGCTACAACTATAAGCTAGCTTCCCGGAACTTATTTTCAACCCTTTATAAACAACGGAATAACAGACGATGATTGGATATGGGACATGACGTTTCATGGATGAAAATTTCTTGGGCGTGAATGGATCCGCCATTTTGGGTCAAACATGGTTCTATTAATTCATCTTCACAGGAAAAAGTCATATATAATACTAAAATATATGAATCATTTTCCACGAATAATATGACATTCACCCAAATTTAAACAATATCAAAACAAGGTAACACACTATTAATGACTACCATTAAACTTAAGTAGTTTGTGAAGTAGACTTAGTCACAGCAACAATATGGCGAAGCATCCATTTGCTTATTTGTGAGTTTTAGGAAGAACAAATCTGATTTCCCTTTAAAAATCAAGCAACAGGAAAATCTCAATTAAACAAAGGCCATTGATAATTTCCTTGCGGAATTTTTAGCATATTGTTGTTAGGATATTTTAAAGTTTTTATTTTTAAAGCATAGTATTTGTAAATAATTAATATACAGAATTGTTTAAGTACATTATTGGCTACAGTGTTCTCACAGAAGACTGATGCCTCACCCATTTTTAGTTCACTCCTTTGAATTGCTTTATTTCGTTAATTCTAGCTGTTTATATTTACAAAACTGATATAATGTTTCCATATATTGCTAATATTGTTCTAATATATTTCTACTTCATACATAGATGCCTGCAAAACTTTTTCCAGGAGGGGGGAGGGAAAAATCATGCCCATGATGTACAACATCGACAGGCCTGATGCTCGCCATTGTTATACTAATATCCAAGGGAGAGCGTGATCCCCCCCCCCTCCTTTACATCCCCTATGGGCGACCATAACTTCATATTTAATAAAATGATTGCAAAAGTTCATCTAATTTAGAAATAAGAAAACATTTCAAATGTTATATCTTGTATTCATCTTACATCGGTAACATTTTAAGTCTCGTGCATTTCATCCACTCTTTGCATTTTTATTTAAAATTATTTTATTTCATTCACCAATCAATAAAATTTCTTGAAATAAAACTTATGAACTGTGAATTCCAATATAAATTTCACTTGTAAAACCAAATTTTTTGGCAAATTTTCAGCCTCCACAGTCAAAAATCTCACTCTACGCTACTGCCAAAGCGTAATGGTGTTTCTATGTCGGGTAGTGTATATTATGCGAGGTGAACGCACGAACAGGCACCGGATATTATTCAGCAACTAACAATTATTTTTAAAAAACAGCAGTTGGTCCCCACAATTTTGTGCCGCGTTAACTGAAAATCCTGGATTTGACAGAGAAATTAAAATGTTGACCATATAGTCAGGAAATTTTCAAAAAGTTATTTTTAAAATGTTTAAAATCCGGAAATGTTAGCCAATATTAAATTCCTATTTTTTTTATTCAATAATCTTAAAAAGTTCTCATAATGCTGTCATGTGATGTAATTGACGCAATCGTACACTAAAGTGTGAATGCATCTTCTCTGTTCAGTTCCTTGAATTTGTTAGATTTGTAGACCTGGAAAACTGCATTAACATGGATTTGGAAAATCTGGATTTTTATTATTCTGTTTTCTATGACAACCCTGTGTACGGCACAACCTCGAACAGACGCAGTACTGAAACTTTTAATAGTTTGATCTTATATTTTAAAAATTGAAAATCGATTCGTACATGTGATTTATGATGTAATTAATTTTTCTATATGAATTTTTTCATTTTTTTCTCGAATTGAAAGCTCGCGATTAAAAAAATGATTACTGAATTTTTGGGTTCTCAAACTACACATTTTAAATCGAAAAATATTTGCGTTTTTTACTCAGATATACTTGAAATTCTCATCAGACAAATTGCATTAGAGAATCCCAACTTCACATTGTTATATCTTTCTACAGCAAAACCCAGAATATTATAAAATATGTCCTTATTTGATTACTTAATTGGTGTATAAAAACATTTAGTTCAATGAGAGATTACCTAATTAATTTCCAAATAATAATGATAGGACAGAGTAGAACGTGATAATTATAGTCATACCCTTTGAGCTAATGAGGATGATTATCGAACGGTGATTGGATAATTTGAACGCCAGGTATTCAATGTGCCTTATTCTATGAGTGGTTGACTATACTTCAGTTTTGACTTTTTATTCCCGTGTAAGATGTACGGTGCTATTAACCAATGAGAGTTATTTGGATTGGACTGTTATGTAAATAGTATTTCTAAATCACAATTCCCATATGAGTAATGTAATATAGTTTGTATTCATGTACAGAACATGACTTTGAGCGCAAACAACAAATAATTAGATCTTAACGTAAAATGCTGCATACGTAAATATGAAAAGGAAAAGCTAGATTCAAAACACGCTATAAGTTTTCTTATTGTATGCGAGCAATCTAATAACTACTCATGAAATGAGCTTCACAAGTGGTAATGACTGATTACCACATTGTGTGACACACCCTTGTTTCACGATGTCATTGCTATTGAGTATCGTGGCAGCCAATATGTTAAATACAACAGTGGCAACTAGTGAGAGGAAGGAGAAAAAATAGAATCATTTATGAAATAATAGACGTGGAAACCAGAATAGAATGGGACCATAAAATAGGAGGTGAGAGAGAGAGAACAGAGAAATATGGTATCATAAACAAATCATAATCCGGATTCCTGGAATTTTTTTTTTATGCTAAAAGCAGTTAGTTAATGATCTGTATTTTTTAATATTTCTTTATATGATTACTTAATTGGTGTATAAAAACAATTAGTTCAATCAGAGCTTACCTAATTAATTTCCAAATAATAATGATAGGGCAGAGTTGAACGTGCTAATTATAGTCATACCCTTTCAGCTAATGAGAATGATTATCGAACGGTGATTGGATAATTTGAACGGGAGGTATCTAATGTGCCTTATTCTATGAGTGGTTGATTATACTTCAGTTTCGACTTTTTATTCACGTGTAAGAAATATAGTGCTATAACCAGTGAGAGTTATTTGGATTGGACAGTTATGTAAATAGTATTTCTAAATCGCAATTCCCATATGAGTACTGTAATATAGTTTGTATTTAAATACAGAACATGACTTCGAGCGCAAACAACAAATAATTAGATCTTAACGTAAAATGCGGCATACTTAAATGCAAAGAGCAAAAGCTAGATTCAAAACACGCTATTAGTTTTCTTATTGTATGCGAGCAATCTAATAACTACTCATGAAATGAGTTTCACAAGTGGTAATGACTGATTACCACATTGTGTGACACACCCATGATTCACGATGTCATTGCTATTGAGTATTGTGGTAGCCAATATGTTAAATGCAACAGTGGCAACGAGTGAGAAGAAGGAGAAAAAATAGAATAATTTATGAAATAATAGACGTGGAAACCAGAATAGAATGGACACATAAAATAGGAGGCAAGAGAGAGAGAGAACAGCAAATTAAACATGGTTAAGCCATAACTCGGAGAAATATGGTATAATAAACAAATCATAATCCAGATTGCTGTAATTTTTTTATGCTAAAAGCAGTTAGTTTTCAATCTGTAAATTTTTTGAGAATTTTCATATTAATAAAAGGTTTTTTTTTAGAATTTTCATATTAATAAATTTCCAAAAATCTGGTTAATGATTTGTGAATGAAACCATATTTTTCCGAGTTATCACTTGATAATGTTTAATCTTTTTCCTCTCTACCTTATCGCATATTTTTTGCGTTCATTTTTTTCTGATTAACGCTGTTCTGTGTTTATTCTCTCAATAGGTGACACTGTTGTATTTAGGCAGTTAACACGTGTGGAACACATTTGGTGTGCAGTATATTACTCGAACTGAAGAAGAAAACCCATAACTTTTTATCTAAACGATAGTCTTCGTTTATTTTTTAGTTGCGCAGCATTTTAAGCTATGATTCAATAATTTACAGTTTGGACTAGTATTTAGACTTCTCAAAGATAAAAAAACTAACACACTTAAAAAATTAAATTTCAACTTTTAAATAAGCTTTATTATGTTCAACAATTTATAATGATTATCGTCAAAAATAATCGTCGTAATCAAAAATTGTCTCAGTTAGTTTCTATTCTGTGGCTATACTATAAGAGTGCAAAGTTTCAGCCTTCACCAAAGTGTTTCTAAGGAGTCTGGAGAGATTTTTCAAAGAAGCCTATTTTCTACGCCTACGGGGGAAATCGAAAAACCGGCTGCATTAGGTCCTGTCCCGTGAACTACAAAATATGTGAAAAAAATGTAGACTTCTCAGGTCAAACGGGGCATCAGAAGGATCTAGAAATACTTTTTAAAAACCTCTCATTTATTCTACATCCAAAATTCCTGTTCTGTTAGGTACTGTCCCGTGTTCGGTATTTAATTGCAGTATTACACAGGGCAGTTTTTATTGCCGAACTTTGACAATTCCGCACGTAAATCATACTTTACACCTCTCCTCTCTAACACGCCCCTCTTCTCTAATGCCACCGATTCCATTCTAGTAAGCATTCTTTAGTGTTTTTCCGTATAATTTGGGGATCTTTTATATTGCACAAGTGTCTGTAATTTGGTAGAAGTTCTATTAATTTTTTCCATCTCTAAATTCCAACGTAGTTGAGCTGCTTGAGACGTGCTTGCACTCGATTTCGTTATTTTTAATGCAAATGAGAAGAAGAAAGGCGGAGCCAAGTGACGTCCAATCTTGTCGTCCTCTGATTGTTTCGCGCTCAGAAATTGAGCAATTTTTATTGCTGAGTTCAAAGAAAGTGCGGCAATTCGGCGGAAAGATTTTTTTCCATTGAAATGTATGGAGTTGCTGAAAAATTGCTAGAAGGAATTGCTCCATGCAATAACACCTTAAGCGTGCAAAGATTCAGCCTTCTGGGTGGTCTTTGAAAAGTCCGGAAAGATTTGTTAATCAAACCCTATTTTCTCCGCCTTCCAGGGAGGAAATAAAAAATCCCTCTCCGTTAGGTTCTGTCCCATCGTTGGTACTGTTGTGAAATGCTTGACCTCGTTTAATAATTATTTCTTTCAAAATTTAATTGTCCGCAAATTCTAATTCACTTTCGATTCTAAAACTTGTTCTCAGAAATTTATTCCAAATTGATAAAGCGCCATTTCTGTATTCGGCCCTTTTGGATATTTCCCGCCAGTTTCGGTAAACCTTGGTGTAGAGTTTTGTCCCGCGCTTTAGTACATGTACTTCGTATTTGCATTTCATATTCCATAACATTGGAACTCTTTTTCTTTGCGTCATGAACGCGTAATAACATTAAAGATGCTTAAGTCTGTTTTCGGTGAATAGTTTTAATTGGCGATGTGACGCGGACGGGGTAGGACGCGCTTTGCCTACGGAGGCAACAGAATGCGAATTCTAAAGTTCTAAGATGTTTTAAATTAAATTAAATGTAATTAAGATTTTATCAAGTAGATCTATTTAGGAGGTGAGATGGTGTTTGAGGAATATTTATCAAAAATTTGATTCTATGGAGTTTTGTTAATGACTTTCGTTTTCAAAGTCAAGTTGCTCGTTCCTGTCATAAAGTAAATTATGTTCGAATTAAATAAATATATTGGAATTTAAAAGTCAAGATTGTTTCGTCTTATTCTTCAAATGCTTTCATCACCTGCATCCCGTGGTATTCATCATAAGTGTGTTCTCGTCGACTATCTCCAATTCCGGAATAATCCGCCATCCCGTAGTGTCCGAGTTCTTCTCGTGGTTTTCGATTTACGAATATAAAACACAACGCAAAAGAAGTTCAGTGATGCTTCATCACCACCCAGCGACCACTTATTCCGACCTTTGCCGGTTGTAATTCCCTTGACCTGCGGGAACCGCCACGACACGTGCCATAACAATTGATGTCCACTACGTTCCACAACATATGGTTCCCTGACCAGTGACCAACGTCTTACTACAAAGGGTGCCCCCAACGTCCTATAACAGTACTATAAGTGTGTCAAGTTTCAGCCTTCCATGTCATCGAAGGGACTGGATCTTTTAAAGGATCTGAAAGGAAATATACATGATGAGCAGTTACTTGTTTCGTGGATTTTGCCGATGTCCTTTCAATGTATCGACATTTCAGATCTACCACGTTTTACCCAATTATTTCCACAGTTGAAAGTCATTGGGGAACCATTACTCTTTGCTTAATTAAGCATTGCCTATGCAGGAGATAATTCACCTCCTGGGAGTTAAGAAACCGGAGGAGGTCGGTCTGCTTTATTTGCATTACTTAATGACATACATTATTCATTATTGAAGTCAGTGAGTATCAAGTGATGTAACAAAGTGCGTTATTGATTTTCTTAAAATAACTAGAGTACACAAAAGAGGAGTATTGAAATATCTAAAGACTGAAGCAAAACAAAAAAAAATGCTGGATTTACGATTTGAATATTTATGAACACTAATTTAAAGTCACTTTTTGACTTATTCCAGAATCTGTTCCCGCAAAGTTGACTTGAAATCAAACAGCTGTAGAAAAAACAGCGAGATATGCCGCTAAGCAATTATATTAATAATAAAATATTAATTATATTAATTAATTTAATATTGAACGTCATTGATAATTTAAATGTAAAAATTTTCTGTATAAAACCAATGACTTTTCAAATCAGCTGATTCATGAAATTAAAAGAAAAAATTCTACTCATATAATTTCACATTTAATAAAAAAAAACATTTTTAGTTGATATTCAAAACTAGATCAGTTTTGATGGTAACCATTTAGTCAATGTCCTTATAGTGGGTGGAAGTCAAGGCAAAATTCAATAAAAAAATCTACTTAGTAGCTTTCACGGTACCGAACTTGCTCCGTCAAAAGTATAGAAAGAACTGGGTGTTTGGAAGCACTGCTAAGGGCCGTTCTTCCATAAAATCAGGAATAACCGCATTCAGAATCTCATTAACATATCTGTCACCCGGCAACGTACCATCATATAGTATGGGTCCAAGCAAATTGTTTCTGAAAATACTACACCATACATTCACAGAAAATTGCTTCTGATGAAGAATATCACTTACCACGAATGGATTTGTGTCAGACCAGAAGTGCTCATTTTGAGGATTTATGCATCCGTCTTGTTTAAAACAGCATTCGTCAGTCCAAATTACGTTTTTCAGGAAAGAGGGATTTGCATTTCTCTGATTTAGAGCCTAATTACAAAAATCTAGACGACGTTGATAATCTGTTGGTTCCTGTCCTTACACACCATGAACGTTAACCGGATGCCATTTATTCAGTCTCAGTATTCTCTACACTGTTGTACGTGGTAGGTTAATTACTGAAGCAGCGGTACGAACACTACTATGTGGATGACTGTAAAAGTAAGCCAAAATATCAATTTCTACATCAGTTGAGTGAAGTCTGGACCTACCTAGTGGACTTACACGATGTACTCTTCCTCTTTGACGCATTCGTTGTACCAATTGGGAAATAAATCTCCCAGAAGGATGTCGAGAATTGCGAAAAGTACGTTGATATTACTGTGCAGTTTCGTTAGCATTGCGATTGCGTAAACTGTACAGCATAAGCATTTCATAAAGTTCTTCGTTGCTGTATTGCGATATATTGCCGATTCAGGCTAACTACACTCTCAAGATGTAGCCGAAATGTGAAATACTCAAGATTCGTCCAGACTGCCGGGCTGCGCGCGCTAAGCTAGCGTAAGCGAGTCGATTGATCACTGGCAAGGCAAAAACAACTTTCTCATGTGATGATGTGTCTGTTGCGATTGTGTGACGCACCGATCAGAGGCAGATATTTGCATATCCATACATTTCTAAGCTGCTTTAATGTTCATTTCGATTGTGCCATTTCCAAGTTTTATTCTGTAATTAATCATGTAAAATATTAAGGTATTTTTCAGGAAGCATATTTTTGAAAAATTGTAAATAAATCTAAAGATAAGAGGCAGATATTATTTGCCTATGATGCATTTCTGCGTTGCGTCATTTGCACTCTTGCTGTAAGCATTTACATTTTAATTTGTCATTAATCCCTCGCCAACTTTGTTTAACCATATCTCTGCGAATTTTTATGATAAAATGCTGAAATTTTGTACATCTAGTGTTATGGATCAAATTTTACTCATTGGAAATGTTTCTGTACGGGGGCCGTATAAAAATTTAAATTTTGTCTTTCTTCAAATTTAATCCCCTGAAAATTTTTATCGATCTCATAAAATTCTGTACCCTTTTTTACGCAACTTTGTAATTTATTATATATATCTAATATCAATATTTAAGGAATAAAAGCGGAGGTCAATGTTTTTGGGACCCTGTATATGTTTAATAACATTTTTCAACGATATTTAGTTACACTTAAAAATCTCAACTAATCGTAGTAATTAATGATAGATCAGTGATTTTGATCTATGGGAACTATATAGTCCTTTTTTTTTGTATTCAAACATTAAATATAGAGAAACTACACTAGATGATTTTAAATGATTCTACGCTTCTATGCAAATAGGGGATCCACTGTCATATCCTGGTTTACATCCAACAACCATTAACATCGGATATATGAAGCATAAGACTTTCTTACATAATAAACATATTTTTTTTTCATTATATTTATTAGCTAGTATTTCAGCCTGCCAGAGAGAGGAAACTAACAAATTTAAAAAACTTCAAACTTTTTTAATATTGTTTTACTTTGTTTGGCAATGTATGTTGCTTAACGTCGAAAATATTCATCTTAATAAAAAATTGGCTACGTTAGGTTGTATACTTGTGGTCAATATTAAACGTATTCAAAGTTTTAGCCTCCTTGGTCGCCTGGAAACTTTTGAAGAGACTGAAAGGACTTTTTCAGTTCCAGGATAGAAATTGAAACACTAGTTCCATTTGTCTTCATTGCATATTTATTCAGGGTAGACTCCAAAAGTGACTGGAAAGTCTTTTCAGAAAGATCACCTCATTTTCTCCGTCTCCGAAGTGAATCAAAATTTCTGCTCCGTTAGGATCTATCAATTATATAAGTGGCCAGAGATACGGCTTTCTAGGTCACCAGTGTGTGTGTCTGTGTGGGGGAGGCTCTGGATATACAAGGATTTGTGAAACAATTATTATGCAAATTTGCATTCTTCCATATAAAATGTGTATAATATATGCTTTGAAATTACAGTAAATTTAGTTTTAAATTAAATTCTTCTTTCATTTGGTACAATTGAAAAGCCGCCAAAATTCCAAAACATGGTAAAAACTGAAAACAATTTATTGTATAGTATTTTAGTAATTATTTTCTATTATTTTTATCTTAAATTACTTTTAAAATAAGCATTTAAATTACATAGTTAAATCTACTTATTGATTTTTCATTACATCTTTTTAGGACTCAGAATGCCATTTTGCATAAAAAATATTTTTTTCTTATTTGTGCAAGCATTTAAACAGTCTCAGAGGAATGCATGTGTTATCTTACTGCCCAAGACCATATAAATCACACAAATCACGTTGGAGTCGATACAATTATTGCACATACATAGGCATGCATATGCAGAAAGAGACGTCCTGTTAAATATAGTTGACGCAATTTCTGAGATACCCGAAACATGTTGTCACACCCTGAGATATGAAGTAAAGAGGAGAATTTAAGGACAAAAATACACCCTAAGACAAAAAAAATCGACGCAACCCTCAAAAGAATCCGATAGTAATGAAACTTTCTTTACTTTCAAACACTTTTTGACTGAATGTGCAAATGATCAAAAATTCGAAGCCAATGAATGAATAATCGGAACTACAGAGCATTGAAACTGAACACCATGGTGATGTATATAAGGAGCGAACCTCGCTTTTAGGAATAAAACGTGCAGTGAATTTCGATTGGGTTCACGTACCTTGATTGTAACAATGCCCCGCCGGCGAATTTGCGGTCAGTACGGGCATATGAAGGAGTTTGAAAGAGGGCGTGCGGTCAGACCGTATGGGCACACCGGCTAGATGAGCACATGGAATCGCTTAGTATTTAGGTAGGAGCGATGCAGCAATTAGACGATATTGGCAGGAATGGGTCCGGAATGGCAGATTTCAGCGGGAAGCGGGCAGGGGTCGGCCTAGAGCGACGATAGAACGGGAAGGTAGATTGATTGTCAGAACAGCTGCGACAGCACGAGATTCGTCGTTATCAACAATAAAACGTGTGACAAATACGGAAGTGACGGCCCAAACTATTAATATAAGACTACAGGAGCGAAATCTATACTCGCGGCGCCCACTACGCGCCTACCACTTCACTGTCAACAGTAATGCAATGGTGCCGGACCCGATTAACGTAGAATTGTTCGAATTAGGAACGAATTGCCTTCAGCGATGAGTCCCGTTTTGAACTGAGTCCCGACGACCAGCGGAGACGTGTCTGTAGACAGGCCGGACACCGTCAGAATCCTGCTATTACTGCCACAATCCACACGGCCAGGCAACAGGGAGTTATGGTCTGGGGTGCCATTTCGTTTGATAGTCGGATCTTTCTGATAGTCCTCCGGGGCACCATCACAGCACAGCGGTACGTTGCCGACATTCTACGACCTATTGTATTGCCATTCCTTTCGCGACACTCCGGGATAACTTTTCAGCAAGATCATGCTAGACCACCCACGGCACGCCTCTCTATTGATTGTCTACGTGCTTACGACATACTTCCTTGACCAATCAGATCCACAGATCTCTCGCCTATTGAGCACATTTGGGCTGAAATGAGGCGTCCCACACGACCATCCTTGAATGTAGACGAATTAGCTCGTCAATTGGTGGCCATTTGGAACAACATCCCTCAGAACACCATCCGGCAACATTAAGCATCAATGTCACTTCGGGTTACAGCTTGTATCAGATTTGGAACAACGCCATATTAACGTGCTCACTTTGCGTAGATCTTTCAATACAATAAATCATCCAATTGTTTTGAAATTCCAATCATTTCTTTTTTTGTACATCCACATTATACGTATCAAATTTTGTCTCATTTGGATAATTATTTCTTGGTGCGTCGATTTTTTTTATCTTAGAGTGTATTTATTCAAATATATGCAAAACAGTTACAGGTTCTCTTCACAATCAGCACTGGTAGTCAGCAGATGAATTATATTGAAACTAACTATAAATATGTATATCAAATATTGCAAAAAAAAAATTTCTTACATTACTGATTTTCTCCATCAGGATTTGGATTTTTCAAGGAAGCAGCTTAAACCGTAAGTTACCACACGGCCACTTGACAGAAGCTGTACGACAAGGTAAAGCCCGGCGACCAATAAAAATTTGTCAGCCTGACGCCGATGAGCGTAGCATTTCCTCATACTTCACGGACTAGGAGAGTTGTTGCCAAACTCAGAATGTTGCCCCATTGTTACAATTATTAAAAATTGTTTATTAATTTTGAAATGGTAATATCCAGACTTAAACAACATGGGCAAAGAGTTTTAATTGTACTGTGCGCACCTTCCTCAGTGAGGTCAAAAGTTATTTTCAGTCTCTTCAAAGAGCCAGAGAACAAAATGGGCGCGTTTTCTATTCCCGCGACATCATACTCTCAGAACCAGAATAAGAAACATGAAGTCAGTCATTTCAAGGATGAACCACCTGCCCCCTTCCCTCCCCCGGGCCGCACAAGTTGCGAGGATCCCATATCTTGTTTCTCAGATAATTCACCAACACACTACGTGTCGGAATCATGTGCCTTTCAGAAGAGGTGGGCAAAGGATTCTGTGTCAACATTGCACTGTGGGCTAGTGGGCTAGAAATAGCAGCACTTCAGTTACATGAGACAAGAGAGTTACAAGAAGAGATACAAGAGCAAGAGATGCTAGAAATTCTACCAGTACCAAGTACTGGTAGCTGCTAAAGCGCGCTTTAGCTCAAGGCACCTCTTGTACATAATGCCAGTTTGCCAAGAACTTAATCAGGCATGGTCAAGTAACGCGTCATAGAGATATCGAATATTTCAGATCCGTTCCATATCCAGGAACGCCACAATGTAACATCATTGAAAACTCGAACTCTTATTTTCGACCCAATTACACAACTTCCCCTATACAAATACTAGGTATAGTAGAGAAAATAATCAATTCCCCAAGTTTTACCTGCGATAAACTATATTTAACGCAATATTCGATAAGTCACGCCGGCATTAATCGAACTATCATTCTGATTTCATTAGCATATCTGAACTCCAGATTCAATACTATTGATTTTGTAGAAAGAAGGGAAGTTCGGAAAGTTTGTTTTTCTTTTTTTGTTGAAGATATCGATGTTCTCCTGTAATATCGATATTTCTGATCTGCTATGCTCATCTCATTAGCTCCCATGAATAAAACAGTCTTTGGAGTTCCATTACTCTTGGCCTCATTAGACATTTACATGCATAAGCTGATTCACCTCCTGGGAAATAAGGTAAAGGGCGAGGTTGATCGGCTTTATTTACATAAGTAAAGCGACTTAAAATATATTTTATTGAAACAAAAGGGATAAGTATCAAAATATGTTTATATATATATTTTATTTTGCTTAACAATGTATGTATGGTGTTTAGCGTAGTAAACAATTGCCTCTATTTGGTCCAGTTAGACTCTGCTCTATGGTTGAGTTTCAAACTTGCTTGAGGGTCTGGAAAGACATGTTAAAATCTCCAAATTCTATACTGGGAGGTATTGAAAGTCCTTTCTGTCCAATGGTAAATGCTATAAGTGTTGAAGACCCAGACCGTCCGGCTCGTCAACGAGGACTTGAGCATCCATTTGGACGTCCGAATGCTATAAGTGTGTAAAATTTTAGCCTTCTAGTTATCAATGGGCTTCTGGAAGATATGAAAACACATTTCCACCGTTCGCTCGGAGGGGGGGGGGAGGGAGGGGGTTAAGTGGAAAATTTTATCTCCGTTTTGCTTTGTATCAGAATCAAAACTATGTGTAAAAAGATTCAGCACTTTAGGTCATCGGAGGATTCTGAAAGATCTTTAAAGATAAAAACACGTAGCACACGATAGATAATTATATACCCTGCTGGCCATCCAAAATGTAACACTTTGAAGGACAAGATATATTAAAGCCAAATTTATTGGACAAAGAACATAAAGTACAAGGATGAATTGATTGAAATACAGCCCCGTTCGACTTGCGGAACACGAAGAAATCAGTATTTTGTGCAGCCACCATGGCTGACAGTAACTGCTGCTACACGCCTCGGCATAGAAAGAAAGAGACTTTGGATGTATTCTTGGGGTATGTCAGTCCATACTGCTTCCACACGTTGCCAAACTTCATCTGTCGTAGCAGCTGGTGGTGTTTGCTGGACCAGTCGTTTGCCAATCATCGACCAGACGTGTTCAATGGGCGACAGATCTGGAGAACGGGCGGATCAAGGGAGCAGTGGAACTTGGTGGGCACTGAAGAAATGCTGAACGATATGTGCCACGTGTGATCTCGCATTGTCCTGTTGAAACTTGACCGCAGGCAAGCCTTGAAGGTAAGGTAAAACAACAGGCTCCAAAACTTCAGAAATGTAGCGGTGGCTGTTGAGTGTACCGGCAATGCGTATTAGGGGGTGCGGGAGTGAAATCCAATGCCACCCCAAATCATAACGCCAGGTGAAGGACCGGTATGGCGATGCATAATGCAAGAGTTATGCACTCTCTCGCCACGGTGCTGCCAAACCCGGATACGACCATCGTGGTGTTGAATCGTGATTCGTCTGAAAACACAATGTCGTGCCATTCGTTTGTCCATGTCCGGCGTTCAACGCACCATTGCAGCCGCATACGCCTATGGTGTGGAGTCAAAGGTAATCGCAGCAATGGACGCCTTGCTGAAATTGCGTGTTGCTGCAGACGGCGTCGAGGTACGTGCTGACACAGATTGTTGTGCAACAGACCTTAATTCTTGCGCTAGGGTTGTTGATGTTGCAGTGCGATCCATCATTGCCATGCGCACAACATGCCTGTCCTCACATTCGGTGGTTCGACGAGGCTGGTGCAATCGTTCCTGTCGGTTGGTCCGTCCCTCCTGCACCCACTGATTCCATATTCGCATCACTGTGGCTTAATTCCGTCCAACACGAGCACCGATTTCTCGGAAGGATAATTCGCAATCTCTATAAGCCACAATTCTTCCTCTGTCAAACTGAGAAACGCGCTGGAATAGCTGCCGTATTCTTCGTCGAGGCATACTGTAGCTTCCCACACAAAAACACATAATGAAAACAACATTCCTCTACTTAAAAACAGCCTTCTCTTCTCCCCTTATATAGCGCTTGTAGGTGGTGCTACTGGCGCACATGATTTGCATATGAACCAAAATCCTAATCATTTGTATTTCCTATCGAGGTCTACGTATGGTGCAAATTTCATGCTTATTGGATGCTTCTTTCATGGTGTTGCATTTTGGATGGCCAGCAGTGTATAATAACTATTGCCTCAGTGGAAACTCAAACTACCGATGTCCAGTTTACCATTTATTTGCATTCATTAATTTGAATTCTATGCAAAAGAAAAAAGAAATCATAAAATCTAAAAATTGAAATTATAGCATATTTATACTTTTAATTTACTTTCGTTTCTATTTCACGCATTTTAAATGCTGGTAAAATTAAAAATTGTAAAATACTTAAATATATTGAAAAAAGAGGTAGTGGAATTGGTTATTTTTGCTTTGCTATTGATAATTATACTTCTAACAAGCATTTAACATATTATTAAGTATATGTATTGATTTTCTTATCAAATTCCTTTTAATATCTGGAATCCATTTCGTAAAAATACTTCTTTTGTAACATTAAAAGAACACCAGAATAACGCAATTCTCTATACGTTTCCTTGACCTAAGACAACTTTCCATAACTTGAGCCATTGGAATGATTATACGAATATTTCTCTCTAAATTTAAAGTGGACCTTGCAACTTTAGCTAGAAGAGCACGAGGTTTGCAATGTATGATCGAAAATAGTGGTTTTATTGGAAAATACTGCTCAGTTAGGCTCTGTCCTGTTGTCCAGGGTCTTCTGGTGGATCTAAAAATATTTTTGATTCCCCCACTCATTTTATCCGTTCCCGGGAGTAAATTCGAAAATTAGTCTCAGTTAAGTTCTATCCCATGGTTAATGCTGTAAGTGCCCCAAAATTAATCCTCTTAGGTCATTGGGTGGGTTTCTAAAGGGTCTGAAAAGACTTCCAAACCTCCTATTTTTTCCCTATTCCGTGAGGCAAATCGACAAGGTTCCATTAGGGCCGGGCTCATAAAGTGTGCGCAGTTTCAGCCGTTTAGATCACCAGGGAGCTTCTGGAGGGTCGTCAATACATTAAATAACTGTATAAGTAAGTTATTGAACAGGTTGTTACTCGAAAAGATGTTTCCGTTTCGTCGAAATCAGTAAATCGGAAGTTTATTTGTAATGTATAAAAACATTTGCGTTTTGAAAAATAATAAGCGTCGTATATAAAAAATATCAAGAAAGATGGCTTACCGAAAACTCAAATCAGCCATCTACATTTCAAAGTTTCATTTACCAATTCTTGAGAAATTATATTTGAATAAACACTTTCTATGGTGCACGTCTGTCAGGCAAATGATATTTTATGTCCAAACGTAAAATGAAAACAAGAATCCGAGAGTGTTTATCGACTTTGAAAGTAAAGAGATTTAAACGTCAAGCGGAGCAGACTAGATGAACTTTCGGTTTTGATGCCAGGAGCAGAGCTGACAGCTATTACCTCGCCAAATCATGGACTCTGGAATGCAATGAATTCTGGAAGGATTTGTTTTTTGAAGCGAGATTCCTTTGGTGATTTTAATACATTGTTAGAGTTCTATATTTAAGATTATAAGCTCACTAAATGATAAACTAAATGATAAGCTCACTAAAGGATAAACTAAATGACATCTCATTGGGGGAAATAAATAAAACTTCATTAAGTACAGAACTTTATGGATAAATGTATCAGTTGGTTTTTAAAGTAAAACTTTCTTCTGCAGGTTTATAAACCAAACCAGCCACCTTAATAAAGGAGAGAGCTGATTCTAGACAGACATTTCTCTCGTTTATTGAGGTGGTCGCTGTGTCTTATATCGATAACGAAGGATTTTTCCCCAGGCAGATATATTTATAAATTAAGCGCGTTTCTCTGCTTATTTGTAAATCTGTGGATAATAACGCTTTATATAAAACACCATAAAACACAAAATAAGGGCATCAACCGGTATCGAAATTAAGTCTTCTTTATCAGAACTAAACTGCATGAAACGTGACATACACTCCACACAGCAAGATCGGCATCTGTGGAAGAATAGAAAACATTGATAAGGTGAGAAACAGTTGAAAAGTGACGCTAGGAGAAATGGAATGTAAAATATAAAGCGTAAGAAATGAATAGCAGGATTCTATGATTGAATGGTAACAACCAAGGTGGAAAGAATGAGTACCAGAATTTATTCTAGGAATGAAGAACAAAAAAACAAACAGGAATGTGAACGACCAACAAAAACATTCAAGCCACTTGTTCAGGGTGTAATGCCACGAACATAGGTGCCTACAATAAATTTAATAGAAAATTTAACCGGTTTCAAAAGTTATATGAGTAATTTAAACCTTTTGTTGAAATAACAGGGTGTCATATGATCTGACTTCAACTTCTAAATAGAAGTTGTTATAGGAGTTGACAGATGGCTAATCTTGTCATGTTGAGTGCAAGTCACCCTCCTTGTAGTCTGTTTTTCTCTATTTTATGCAAAGTGTCATAACTTTAATATTGTTTACAGCAGTTTTAGCGGATTTCGAGACATAGTGACATTCTGAGAGATCAGTCAAGACGATGGTCTGGAGGAATTTTAACAATAATTATTTTTGAAACCTTGAAAAAAATAGAAATTATAAGAAAAATTATACAAAATTAGCCGTATCTTACATAATGAAAAAATGAAATTATTTATACCACGCATACGATTGCGTTCTCAATATATTATGCGTTTCACATCTACATCGAAATATAAAAGGATCATAAAATAAAACTATGTCTAAATATTAAATGAGTGGCTTCTTTGAAAGTCAATAAGTGCAATACACTTTGTGCGAAGGAAAAGGAGAACTTGAGCAACGCATATAAGCACAAAAACAACAATGCAGCATACAGCTGTTTCGAGGATGCGTTGGATTACCCCTCGTCATTGCGAGAGAACCAACAAACCCGAAGTCCAAAATAGGAATGAGTTCAAAGGAAGATTCAAGGAGGGATTATATATCCAAGCTATGGATTAAGAGAAAGCCAAACAGAAAGCAGCATGAAGAACTGACAAAATAATAGGATACTAGAATCAACAACAAGAATTTGGCGTATGCCAAAACATAAAGCGATATGTTGACAAGACCTGTCAAGTCCGAACAAGAATAAATAAGACGAACATTACGAAATAAAGAACCCCAGAAGAATAGAATGAAGAAAAAGGGGTATTTTGTAATGCACTCTGCCAGACGTTGAACAAAAAAAAAAGAGTACTAGGCAAGTCATTTACCAAATTACTAGACTTTTTAGGGATGAGGTAAGATTCAAAGAGTATATGGTAATCTACAATACAAAAATGGACGTCGATCTATGATCTTGACTTAAGCTTACCACATCCAGAAAAATTCTAGTGATTTAGTAAATGCCTTATCTAGTACTCATTTTTTGTTCAACGTCTGGTAGAATCCATTGTAAAATCTCCCCCATTTTCTTTATTATTTTGGGGCTCTTTGTGTTGTATTGTCCGTCTCTTTTATTCTTGTTCGGACTTGACTTGTCAATATATCGCTTTTGTGTCTTGGCACGCTACAACCTCTTGTTGTTAATTCTCATTTCCTATTATCTTTTATATTCGGCATGCTCATTTCTGTTTGGCTCTTTCTTAATCTATGTCTTGGGTATATAATTCCCCTTTGTATCTTCCTTTGCACAGATTTCTATTTTGCACTTCGAGTTTGTTAGTTCTTTTGCACTGACGAAGTGGATCCAACCGTATCCTCGAAACACCTGTATGCTGCATTATTGTTGTTATTTGTGCTTATATACGTTGCCCGAGTTCTCCTTTGAAAACACTTTAATCATAAATGCCAGTATTGTTTAAGAGTCTCCAGATGGCATTCTGGTGATATTGGAAATTATAAATTTTGCACATTGATTAACTTCATTGTTTCAAGAATCAATCACAACACCATGAAAATTGGTATTCAGTCCCATTGATATTGTGTGATCTCAATTATATATAGCGAGTTGGAGTTATAAGTTAACTCGAATTTGCTTTATTATTTTCGCCAAATATAGTTTTTTTTCTCTTAGCGAAAACGATATGATGGACACATCGTATTTTTTTATTATTCGTTTAAGGATTTCATATATTTGCCAACAAATCGGAATTTTAAAAGTACCGTTTGAGTTAATGATTTCCCCCCTTTCGTTTGACGGTATGAGTCGTCTTCATATATCAAGATGTCTATGTCAAGAAAATAATATTTTCATTCTAAAGCGTTCGTGAAAGCAAGCAGCTGAAATTATCTATTGATTTTGAGCGTATGGGATTTGCTGATATCGAAATGGTCGAAATCGAAGAACTTCCAATCGAGTTGCCAAGCGCAAAAGTGGCAGATATTACCTTCTTCAATCACAGGTACACATTTAGTTTTGATTTGTTTTTTGAAGGATGATGATTTTAGTGATTTAAATTTACTATTGCATGATTTTCTGCCTGGCAAGTTGGAGGATACTCTTTATTTAAAATTTTGAATCAAATGGAATTAATCGCTATAATTTTGGCTAGACTTTGAATTGTAGAAGCTATCATCTGCTATTGACTCAGTTTTGTCTATATGCGCCCATTACACGTACATTAACTAAATGGTTGTCATGGTAACATAATCCATTTAGAATGTCGATTTAGAATAATTTTGTACTGAAATATGAAAGAATACTCAATGGAATATAGCAATGCTGGCAGATTATTTTTGAACCCTGATACTCTAGAAATTTATAACAAACCGCATGAGAATTATAATAGGATAGGTGTATACAAATGTCCGAAACTTATTTTATAGGTATTTCAAACACTAGAGTTAATCTCATATTTTGACGATCATTTTCGTATTCAGCACATCAAACGACATAAAGGTAACTTGGTTGTACAAAATATCTTGTCTAGTGTTATTAATATATGGACTAGATAATTTAGCTGCGGTTTATAGTTTTGCTATACTTCTCTACAGTCGCTAGATATGGCGCAAGTACAGGCCAGTGCTGGGTGCCTTGGGAGGGCGGTGGACAAAGGTGATGAGGGCGCCTTCATGCTAAATAATCATATGCCGTCACACGCTCTTGTTTTTATCTCCATAGGCAAAACCTATATAAAATATTGGCATTCTGTTTAACGGCTCTTTCTGTTTAACTGGTGATTTATGGTCTGGGGTTAATTATACCTGATGATATTTTCCTGGCTATACATAAATTAATACTATAATGACCCAGCTATAGCTCTCTATATATCTATCTATCTATCTGTTTGGAACGCTTGGCGAAAATTTTGGCGACGAAATAAGCCACTTATGCCTAAAAATATCATATAAAAAATAATTTTTTATTTACTTTACTTGTATGTACGTAGGTGAAAAATACTCAGTGGGGGAGTAAAGCCTTTTTTTTGAGCGTCTTGTTACTTTCAGTAATATTCTTGATAATTTGTAAACAATTTGTTATAATCTCTAAATTGTAAAGAGGATCTTGTACGTTAATTTTGCATAAGAGCCTAGGCAAAAGATGTGGCAGTTCTGCCACCTATAAAAAGTCAAACAAATAAAAAATTCCGACATTTATGTTCTAGTTTTGAAAATTAGCATTATTTAAGAAACATATTAAAGATTCAATTGTAAATAATCGAGAAATCATTTCTCAGTTGTGTATGTAGTCACGCCCACATCTGCCCACGCCCAATTTTAGCATTCAGTGTTTTTGGCCATGTACCGAAATACTGTTTAATTTCAATTATGATGAATAACGGGGATCAATTTTTAGGCAAAGGATTTTATTGCAAATCACCATTCTCGCAGAGATGAAAAATACAGAAAAGAAAATAAATTTTCGGTGTGAACTTTATAGTGGCATTTAATCTCCCATTTCAGTTCAACATCTCATTTTAATTTGTTCGTAGATTGACAGGTCATAAGTAAAGTTTTTGATTGCAGCTACTTGGATAGTCCTTAGTTAATCTCAAAATGGATTATAACTTTATTCTAAGTTCTTACAAAATAAGAGATTGCGAAAAATTAAATTAAAATGTATTTGAGTGTTCTTTATATTTACCGGTAATATTTTAAAATGTTATTTTATATAAAAAATAATTTCGCTCTATCGAATTATAAAAAATGCTTGACTTCTTAGTATTGCTTCTCCGAGCACCTGCTCTGTTTCTATTGGCCCTCCTTCCTTGGCCCCGCCACCTCTTCTCTTGCAGCCACAGTCCAGTATTCAGCCATAGCAGCCACAGACTACTATACAGACCTGTCACTCTC
The DNA here is from genome assembly GCA_951213105.1 of Amaurobius ferox. Classification (NCBI taxonomy): domain Eukaryota; kingdom Metazoa; phylum Arthropoda; class Arachnida; order Araneae; family Amaurobiidae; genus Amaurobius; species Amaurobius ferox. The sequence goes on from OX578136.1 coordinate 129,897,777, forward strand.
GATAGTTTCGTTTTCGCGGCGGCCATTAGAGATAGACCAAACATTGGGTTGGCGCGCTCTTGGCGATGGTCTGGTTTGTTCCGAGCGCTTGGCGATAGTCTGGTTTGGTTCCAAGACGATTTTCAATGTTATAACCCTATTTCGCTCGGCGAAAACTTGGAACAGACTAGCGGGGTTTGAGTAACGTGAAAAAGGATTATTTGTTAAGTGTTTAGATCATTTCATAGAAATGGATTGATAAAAGAAAACTGGTTGCGTTACAGGGTATGTAATTTATGTTTATTAAAATTGAAATAATTTTAGTTATCACCATCCTACATACGTGTTCATTATAAGTATACACGTGTTCATAAGTATACACGTGTTCATATAAGTATATTAGTGCTGTGTTATTACTGCCGGATTAGACTAAATTTTAAGAGGTAGTGGTATAATTAGTTAAAAAATATTTTCCGTATTTTTATAAAATGTGAAATAATTGATATTTGGATAGCTAAAATTTTTATTAAGTGCCTTATGGTGGAAAATCCCCCCCCCCCCTCGGGTAATTAATGATTGAGTTCCACAACTTCGATAGTGCATTTATGTAAATTTGATATTTACTATATGAATATTTTTATATTTAAAAAAAAAGTCTATTATCAGTATCCCAGAATAAATTAAGGATCAAGTAATTAACGATCAACACGCTAGTATACTTTTTAGACTGAAAATAATATATAATATTTCAGTCTTTTGAGTATGTTAGCTTGTAATTTTTTGTGCATTATTTTTTATAGTGAGACAATGCAATGTGTGTATTTTTTAATCTATTTTATGATTATTTGAATTAAATATATAACTATGTTTATTTAAATATTCTTAAACTAATGAATATATTTATGTTGCAGATTAATGTATTTTTAAATCCTGATCCTTTCTATAGTTTCAAAAATTATAAAAGTACAGTCCTCAACATTTTGTTCCCCTCCCGTTTAAAAAAAATCGCCAAGCGAGCGATAACGCGCCAAATCTGGCAGACGCATCGCACTTCAGTTGGTCCATCTGACTAGCGCTAGTGTCTATGCGACATCCCATGTTAGAAATGTTGCCATAGGATCCTATGGGAGTGAGCCTTCTGAATATAGTATTCTGTGATAGCAGCCACTCCAAGGCGAAGACGGTACAACACCAGCCGTCTCTGATCTCTTCAAGCAACCCCATGAGGAAGATGCTATGCTATCTTATTGCTATTTCCAAAACTACTTACAGTGGACTTTCATACTTTCGATGTGGGCGTAAGGGACTTTGTCCCATGGTAGCCCGTAAAGAATCTTCTTGGCTTGGCTTATTAGCATCTTTGCGTCTAGAGAGCTGCGCCGAACAAAGCACCAGCTAATTGAAACGGTCAGAACAAAATAACCGTGGAGTACAATCTCCAGATAACATTGGCTGGCTAGGAGAAAACATGTTGCACAGCACAAAAATTTCGCCAATGATAATTTTGCGAAATTGACTACTATTTCGCTAGTTTGTAAAGAACTTTAAATATTATATGTCTGTACATCTTCAGGACTATCCAGTTTTGTCGCTGGCCGCATCTGGACTGTGAAATAATTTTGCAATCCGTAAAGCCAGCACATTTTCAATATAACATTTGAAACAAATTTAATTATATGAATTCTTTACATATTCTAAATAAAGGTCTAACATAAATTAATAGCATTGAAGTGCGATTTTTACCAGGGACGTGTTGAGTCGCCTAAAAAGTTTTTAATTGTAATTCACATTTGAAAAAATATTAGTAAAATGTATTCAAACTTTAACTGATTATTTAATTGTCCTTGTAATTTATATTTAAAACAAGTTGTTGCTTAGCTCCTTGACCTAGAAAATGCTTGGTCAAGTCCAAAATTTCATGCCGCTCATAGATATATCAAGATATACCTGGCGCTCTCCTGTTTATTTTATTTAATCGCAGTTGCCATTTTGAAAAGCTTTTCCATATTTTGGTATGTATTCATGTAAAACCGAAATGACCAGCAGATTCACAAAAGAAATGTTATACAGACGCGTTTACAGATGGTGTCATTTTAGGGAATCCTAGAATATCTTCTCCTGTCACGAAAGTTGCATAAATATTAGAGATATCCATAAAGCTGCAAGCGAACGGACAAACTTTATAAATAAATCTATATAAATGAAATTGAGAATCTGTATGTTTGTATCATCATGACGGGAGAGCGACTGAACCGAATATAATGAAATTTTGTGGGAAGTCTTGAAATAGCCCCGTTTAAAATGTAGTCTACGTTTCGAGTTTCTAAGACCAGGGGTTGTCCAGATATTAATTAAAAATATACAATTAAACATTCCTTAGGGATATCGTTATGCACACGGTATTTTTTTCGCCAATTTATTTGAAGAGAATTATATATCTGAGTTTGGTTGGAGTTTATTTCGCCTATTAGTCACTCTTGAAAATCCCAGCTCTGAAACATGAATTTAAAGGGAAACTCTATCACCATGGTTTATTTTTCTTAGGCTCTTACTCCACAATGAAAAGTATTAAGAAATCAAAATGGTTATTTAATTATCAGCATTTTATGAGGAAGATTCTTTCTTATATCATGTTGCTCAGCGACGGAATTAAACTAAATGTGTTTGTTAATTTTTATTATTATCTGTTCTATTTGAATAATAAATAAATGGATATAAGAATATATCTTATAAATGAACGGTTTAATTTTTCTTTTAATTATATTAATTACAGACTGCGTACATCACTTTCATTTCTTTTGGCAAAGGAGTTTCAAACTTATATGTTGTGTTTAACCAATAAACTCATATATTGTGTTTAGCCAATAAAATTATTTTGCCGATAGTTGAAACAGAATAAGAGTAGAACGGGTGTATCTTCTAATACAGTTTTATTGTTTTTATTTAGTATATATAAACAGGATCAAGAAGTTTTATTTTTCAAATCTGCTAATTCAGATCTACGAATTTCGCGTGACATCGATAATTTGGCAATTTTTATTAAACGTTGCCAAATTGACTGAAATGCCACCAAATTGATAAAAACGACGTCTAAATCAGTGAAATTAATCTTGTTTTGTTAGAAGAGAGTATTGAAATGATGTTTCGGTAACACTGACGGTCCAACCGCCCTACTTAGAAACACATTTAGCGAATTTTTTTAAAATGTCGCCAAATTGATAAAAATGTTTGAAAATCCATAAAAATATCTTGAAATTGATAAAATTTCGCTAAATAATTGTGATTTGTTAGGAGATAGCTTTGTGATAACATTTCATCAATTTGTCGTCAAGTGGGACTGTTCTACAGTCTCACCTGGCGGTAAATTTGGCGACTTTTTAAAATGTTACTAAATTGACGAAAATGTTGCCAAATTGATATTATGATGCTAAATTCATCAAAATGGCACACCGAGCGATGAAAATTCAATATTTTGTATAATTAAGTACGACGCCTAAAAATATTTTTATTTATATTTAAAAAAATATTTTTTTAAATTTGTTTACAAACTGAACCAGGATGCTTTATTCTTCAGATCTGCCTGTGAAGATAATTTTGTATATCGAACCCAGAGATTCTTATATATTTTTTAGAAGAATTAAATTAAATATTTTAATAGAATATGTTGAATAACAAAGTCATTTAGAATACTATAGGAATTTACACATAAATATGAATGTTAAGTTTCTTTATGTTTGTCTCATCCCCACGGGAGAACGGATGCACCTAATTGGATGACATTTTTGGGGTATATTTGGAATAGCCACTCTTAAAATTTAGTCCATGTTTCGAGTTTTTAGGATCAGGGGTTGTCCAGATCTTAATTTAAAATGCCAATTAAAAATTATATATAGCATTATGCAGACGGTATTTTCCACCAATTTATTTGAAGAAAATGATATCATGTCGCTTAATAACGGATTTAAATCCAATGTGTTTATGCGGCAGACGATTTTTATAAAATCTTTTCAGATTTAAATAATACAAATATGTATATAAAATAAATTTTATTGATATTGCATTTTTGACTGGGTAATATCAATTACGGTGTTCAGGTTTAAACATTATTATTATTATTGATATTTACAAATGATTACGCCATTGTTTTATTTTGGCGAAAATTGTTGAAGCTCATATATTGTACGTATTACGAGTAATCTTCTACAAATGCACGGATATATCTTCTAATTTATGAGAATATAAGTAGTACATGTATATTGGCATATATTTTGATATATAATGGCAAATAATGTAATCAATTACGGCCTTTTGGTATAAAGATTATGAGGATTATTGATATTTTCAGTTTATTATGTCATCTGTTTTATTTTGGCAAAGATTATTGAGACTCGTATTGTAATATGGGTAAATTTCTACTAACACACGGGTATATCTTCTAATCTACGACAATGTAAGTAGTATGGGTCTTACTATACCTTCCCATACAATTACAATTTTAGCGCTTTTATTTTGGTATATATTGGAATCAGTTACTGCCTTCAGGTTGAAAGATTAAGGGTTTATTTATATTTTCAATTTGTACGTGTAATCTACTAATTCAGGGTATATCTTCTAATACTCGCGAATATCAGTAGTTCGGGTCCCGTACAATTTTAACGCATTTATGTTGCATATATTGATTCAACTTCATATTTTTTGTAAATATGTTTACACACGGGGCCAGGATGACTTATTCTTCAGATCTGCCCGTGAAGATAATTTTGTATTGCCATAACATATATTTTTAAACTTCTTTTTAGGAGCATTAATTAAATATTTTAACAGAATAATTTGATTAACAATGACATTTAATATACTGAGGGATTTTGCACATGATTGTGAATTTCAAGTTTCTTTATATTATATATTCCATACGAAGAACGGCTATGCTGTTAGTCATAAAACATAATTAAAGCAAATGCATCAATTTTGTTTAAAAATATGGAATGCCAGTGATTAAAGAATATAAAAGAATATAAAGAAAAATATGGAAAAGTTATTATTATTTTCTGCAGGCAATACTGCGAGAACTGTAGAGTTATATCTATATTACCAAAGAAAGGTGAATTTTTACCAGTCCAACGTAAGCGGATGTAAAAGAGCAATAAGGAGAAGAAAGTTAAAGAAATGATAATTGCAAAATACGAAATATAACAAAAACATCAGAATTATAAAGAAAAGTAAAACTGATATTTTAGCTTGCAGACGATATGTCTCAACGGGATAATGAACCTTCCATCTCCGAATGACCAAACTATGCTCTACTGAACAACTCAGATTATTATCTTCCCTTTCGTATTTGCATTGGTTCTTAAAATTTCCTTCAGATTTATGACAAAGAGCAACTTCTGATTTGTATGGACATCTAATTTTTTACCTTTTAGAAGAGATGTGGATTTTTCAAAAAACTTTGAAACTGAAAATTTTCCACAGGGGAGAATTTTTCGGAAATTTTTCAAATTATTCTGAATATTATTTTACAGCTGGAATAATATGTCCAGTGACTTTTAAAAGTAATGATTCTTTTATCACAACTATAGTCAAACATATAATTCATAACAAGGCTGAAAGAAGATTTAAAATTTTAAAATATATAAAACATTCCATGCATGATAATTTCTTATAATCTGCATATTTTATCTAATTAATATTTGCAAATAATTAAAAACATTGCATAAACAGAATAGCAGGAAAAATATTTTAATATTATTAAACTCAGAATCATTAATTTACCGTTTATTATAGGTATAAAAGATAAAGAATTAAATATAATATTATAAAGAAAAATTAAGAACATATTGAAGAATGCATTATTATTACATTATATTTTTTAGTTACCTACTGATAATTCAAAACCTTTCTACAATTTTCTTAAAAAAATAAAATTAATTAATTACTGAGTTTATTATACGTATAAAAATTAAATTATTAAATATATAATACAACAGTATATAAAAAACTGCTTTTCAAAAATATTTTATATATAACTAGCAGTATACCAGTTCTTCGTAAAGGAAAATATAATATAAAGTAATTTAGCATTCACAATTATGTGTAAATTTCTATAGTATTCTAAATGACTTTGTTATTTAAAATATTCTATTAAAATATTTAATTTAATTCATCTAAAAAATGCATAAGAATCTCTAGGCTCGATATACAAAATTATCTGACAGAGAAAATCTACAATATCGTACTTAATTATGGAAAATGTTGAATTTTCATCGATTTGGTGTTATTTTGTTAAATTTATCGTCATTTAATCAATTCAGACATTTTCGTCAATTTGGCGACATTTTAAAAATTGCCAAATTTATCGCCAAATGGGACTGTAGAACTGATAGTCACACTCGGCGACAAATTGACGAAATATCATCACAATACTATCCCCTAACAAAGCACATTTAATTTCCTTTATTTAGCGCAATTTTATCAATTTTAAGATATTTTTATGAATATATAAACATCTTTATCAATTTGGCGACATTTTAAAATTTCGCTAAGGTGTTACTAAGTAGGACGGTTGGATTGACAAACAAATGCTACCAAAACATCATTTCAGTACTCTCTTCAAACAAAACTGAATAAATATCATTGATTTAGCGTCGTTTTTATCAATTTGGCGACATTTCCGTCAATTTGGCATGGTATAAGAAGAGTTACCAAGTTAGCAATATCCCGTCAAATTCATAGATCTGAACTTGCAGATCCGAAGAATCAGTTTAATCATCCTAATTCAGTTTATATATACTGAATGAAAACACTAAAATTGTATTAGAAGATATACCCCTTCTACTCTGGGCCAACGGCCGTACCGTGCTGAAAACACCGGTTCTCGTTAGATCACCGAAGTCAAGCAGCATCGGGCGCGGTTAGTACTTGGTGGGTGACCACCTCGGAACACCGCGTGCTGTTGGCCATCTCGGGTGCGGTATCCCCGTGGTTTGTGCGCTAGATTTGCACGCTGCCACAAATGCCGCCGTGTTCATGCGGAGTACGATCACGTTAAACATGTGGGTCCGTAAGTCCTTCCGAGAGGTTGGTGGTAGGGGAAGGAGGGTACGGTCCCTGTGGATGCCTCCCCCACTGGGTTCCGGTCTAAATTGGGTGGCACTTCCCGGCCGTCCATACAGTTACCTTACACCTTTCTGGTAGGTCGGACGGTCTGGGTCTCAACAACAACCCCTTCTACTCTTATTCTATTTCAACAATCAGCTAAATGAGTTTATTGGCTAAACACAATATATGAGATTATTGGTTAAACACAATATATAAGTTTGAAAATTATTTACCAAAATAAATGAAAGTCATGTACGCAGTTCGTAATTAATATAATTAAAAGAAAAATCAAACTGTTCATTTTTATGATATACTAGCAGCATACCCGTTCTTCGTACGGAGTATATAATATAAAGAAACTTGAAATTCATAATCATGCCCAAATTCTTATAGTATACTAAATGACATGTTTAATCAAAATATTCTGTTAAAATATTTAATATAATGCTCCTAAAAAGAAGTTTAAGGATCTCTGTTCTCGCTATATAAAATTATCTTCATGGACATATCTGAAGAATAAAACATCTTGGACCCCTTATGTAGGCAAATATAAAAAAAATATGGAATTGAATCAATATATGCAAAATAAAAGCGTTAAAATTGTATGGGACCCGTACTAATTATATACGCGAATATTAGAAAATATAACCTGTATTAGTAGATTACATGTATAAATTGAAAATACCAATAAACCCGTAATCTTTAAATCTGAAGACAGTCATTTATTCCAATATATGTCAAAATTAAAGTGCTAAAATTATATGGGAAGATATACAGGTACTACTTATAATGTCCGATTATTAGTAGAAGATTTATCGTTTTGCAATATGAGTCACAAATGTTTTTTGGTAAAATACAACAGACGACGTAATAAATTGAATATATAATTAATCCCCTTAATCTTCATACCAGAAGACTGTACTTGATTCCAATATATATGCCAATATATGTCAAAATATATGCCAATATACCTGTACTACTTATATTCTCGTAGGTTAGAAGATATACCCGTGCATTCCTAGAAGATTACTCGTACAACGTACAATATGCGTGTGTCAGCAATTTTTGCCGCAATAAAACAATGGCGTAATAACTTAAAAATATCAATAATCCCTGAATCAATAATTCCGGAAAATATCAATAATAATAATGTTTAAACCTGAAGAGTATAATTGATATTATCCAGTCCAAAATGAAATGGCAATGAAATTTATTTTATATACATATCTTCATTATTCAAATCGGAAAGGATTTAATAAAAATCGTCTGCCGCATAAACACATTGGATTTAAATCCGTTGCTAAGCGACATGATATCATTTGCTTCAAATAAATTGGTAGAAAAAATATCGTCTAAATAGTTATATTTCTATGGAACATTTGGCGACAGTTTCGTCAAATTAGCGACATTTTAAAAAATCGCCAAATTTATCGCCAAGTGGGACTGTAGAACTGACAGTTCCACTTTGCGACAAATTGACGAAATATCATCACAATACTATCCCCTAACAAAAACAATTAATATCATTTATGTAGCGCAATTTTATCAATTTCAAGATATTTTTATAGATTTGAAAACATTTTTATCAATTTGGTGACATTTTAAAAATTCGCTAAATGTATTACTAAGTAGGATGGTTGGTCTGACAGAGAAATGCTAACCAAACATCATTTCAGTACTCTCTTCTAACAAAACAAAAAAAAATTTCATTGATATGTAGAAGACCCAAGCCACACGACCAACCCGAAGGTTTATGGCAGCTGTTTGTGTGTCGTTTATATCAATTTTGCGACATTTCCGTCAATTTGGCAAAGTTTAAGAAAAGTTGTCAAATTAGCGATATCCCTCCAAATTCGTAGCTTTGAATTTGCAGATCTGAATGAAACATTCTTATCCCGTTTCAATATACTAAATGAAAACACTACAATTGTATTAGAAGACCCGCTCTACTCTTTTTCTGTTTCAACAATCGGCTATATGAATTAATTGGCTAAACACAATATATGAGTTTAGTAGCTAAATACGATATAAGCTTGAAAACTCTTTGCCAAAATAAATGAAATTGATGTACGCAGTCAGCAATTAATATAATTAAAAGAAAAATCAAACCGTCCATTCATAAGATATACTTTTATATCCATTTATCCATTTATTTATTATTTAAATCGAAAAAAAATAATAAAAACATTAACAAATACATTTAATTTAATTGCGATGCCGAGCAACATGATATATCCTCCTAAAATGTTAAAATTTATTAACCACTAACAGCACACCCGTTATTCGTACGGAGTGTATAATTTAAAGAAACTTAAAGTTCGCAATCATGTGCAAATTCTGTTAAAATATTAAATTTATTGCTCCTAAAGAGAAGTTTAAGAATATATGTTCTCACTATGCAAAATTATCTTCACGATCAGATCTGAAGAATAAAACATCCTGCCCCCTTTTGTAAGCAAATTTACAGAAGAAGAAATAGGAATTGAATGAATATATGCAACCCCGTACTAATTATATTGTCGCAGATCAGAAAATATGCCAATGTGTTAATAGAAGATTACCCGTATTACAATATGCGTCTCAAAAATATTTGCCAAAATAAAAGAGATGACGTAATAAATTGAAAACATCAATAATATCCGTACTCTTTATACCAGAAGGTCGTAATTGATTCCAATATATGCCAATATATATCAAAACATATGTCAATATACCTGTACTACTTATATTCTCGTAGATTAAAAGATATACACGTGTATTTGTAGAAGATTCGTACAACATATAATATATGAGTTTAAACAATTTTTGTCATAATAAAATAATTGCATAATAACTTGAAAATATCAATAATCCTTGAATCAATAATCCCCGAAAATATAAATAATAATAATTTTTAAACCTGAAGACCGTAATTGATATTATCCAGTCAAAAATGCTATAAGAAAAATCAAATCGTTCTTTTCTAAAATATATTTTTATATCCATTTATTTATTATTCAAATTGAAAAAATAATTATTAAAATTAACAGACAGATTTAATTTAATTGCGTTTCTGAGTAACATGATATAAGATAGAATCTTATAACATGTTAAATATGTCATGTCTTATAACATAAACTGCGAAATTAAATAACGATTTTGATTTCTCTATACTTCTCATTGTTCCGTAAAAGCTTGTTTTAAATAAACCATGAACCATGGAGATAGATTTCCCCTTTAAATCATGTTTCAAACAATTCATGTTTTCAGAAAGTGACTAATTAACGCAAAAAATCTCCCATCAAACTCAGAGATTAAATTTTAATTCACTTTCAAACGATTTTCAAGCTTTTCGTTTGGATAAACCACGGAGTTAGGGAGTAGAACTCCTAGGAAAAAGTTCCGTTTTTCATTAATATCTCGACAACCCCTGGTCTTAGAAACTCGAAACTTGGACAAAATTTATGGGGGGCTATTTCAAGGCTATCCACAAAATTTCATTAAATTCGGTTCAGCCGTTTTTCCGTGATGATGAGACAAACGAAAATTTCGTTTTTTACTAATATCTCGAGAACCACTGGTCGTAGAAACTCAAAACACGGATATAATTTTAAGTGGGACTATTTCTGGGCTACCCACAAAATTTCATCAAATTCGGTTCAGCCGTTCTCCCGTGATGGTGTGACAAACAGACAGACAGACAGACAGACAGACAGACAGACAGACAGATTTTCATTTTTATTTATATAGATTTTAATATCAATTTATGTATTATTCAAATCGAAAAAATAATAATAAAAATTAACAAACACATTTGATTTAATTGCGTTGCTGAGTAACATGATATAAGATAGAATCTTCCTCATAAAATGCTGAGAATTAAATAACCATTTTCATTCTCTTAATACTTTTACTGTGAAAAATAAACCATGATGTCTCCATTTAAAGTCATGTTTCAAACCTGCGATTTTCAAACGTGACTGATAAGCGCAATAAACTCCAACTAAACTCAGAGATAGAGTTTTAATTCACTTTCACGTTTCAAGCCACCGATTACCAACCTTCTCCGTTTGGAGGAACCAGGAAGTTAGAAAGGAGAACTCCTATGAAAGTTTCGTTTTTCTTTAATATCTCGATAACCCATGGTTATAGAAACTCGAAACGTAGACTAAATTTTAAATGGAGCTATTTCAAGTTTACCCACAAAAATTAAATTCGGTTTACCCGTTCTCCCGTAATGATGAGACAAACATACAGACAGACAGATTTTCAATTTTATTTATGTAGATTAAAAATTGATTAAAAGTACCTGCTTATAATTAAATGGATGAGTATCATGAAAAAGAAGGACTATTTGTAAAATGAGTCAAGCATATATTTAATGCGATCAAACATGTTCCTTCAGTAGAAGAACTTTCAAAAACATTCCTCATTTTTAATTTTTTTGTAAATTTTATAGAATCTAACACTGAAAGAATTGGCTTCTTTAAACTTTACCCCTTTTTTCTGAGACTGAGTAAAATATCATGTGCACGCTTCTGGTTCTCATTCGTTCTTTCATTATTTTTCTTCAAAATAAATCACACAAGTCCCTCCGTCTTTTTTTTCAAAATTAAAAAACTAAATGATCAAAGACTTTTTGCAAAGCTATTTCCTTTTCAGAAAACAGTTTGAAAAGATCGTTACATTCTATTTTCAAAGCAATTAAAAAGAAAAGAAAATAGCGTAAAAAATTACCGGAGAAAGAGATTTCAAAATTTTCTGGAAAAACATAGCGGAACATTTTCTAAAAAATTTTAGAGGAAATTTTCCAAAAATCTTCAATTTCTGAGAAAATTTTCCGACCTGCATTTCTACTTTGAAACGATATAATAAAGACAGCCAAGTAAAAAAGGGTCTTTTAATATTAGCACCATCTATGACGTACATAAAATTACAAATACCGAACGCTTTTGGACGTCACAACGTCCTTCATCAGTGGCATTGTTAGTTGATTAACATGTGATGAACATGAACTCTGACACTGATGAAGAATGTAGTGACGTCCGAAAGCGCTATGTATTTGTAATTTTATGTACGTCATAGTTGGCGCTATTGTTAACGACCCTGTTTTACTTAGCTGTCTTTTTTATATTGTTTTAACGTCTTTGCTGAATTGGCGTGTTTCCATACATTTTGACTATATTTCTATCAATTTAACTACATTCCTTTTAACATAGCAGTATATTATCTTTTTATTTCTATGTCAATTGAAGTCTGCCATATGTCGCTTGATAGTTGCAATATCGATGTTGTTTTTCACACTTAACCCATATACTGAATTTAACATGTAATATTAAGTTACACGGACACAAACCTATTTACCTTTTATCTCAATTAATTGAATCACTGGCTGACTAGTCTAATGATGTTCTATCCATTGAGTTGCTGAGACACTTATATTTCCTTAAATATGTGATGTAAACTGTGCAACTATTTATAAAGTGATTCTAAACAAAAAACGATTTAATATTTCATACAAGTTTTATCGTAGGATTGGCTATACTACGAGAGGGCAATCAAGAGAACATTGAATTAAAAACTTTATTCAAATAAGTAATGTACTTGCAAATTGGTGAACTTTCTCAGGATAAAATTTGAAAGCCAGCTTAGTACGGTAAAAGTTTTTGAACATTTTCGCAATTCAATTTCAAAGTTGAACACATTAACCAAACATTTCAAAATCAAAATAGCTCTGAAAATCTTGAGTTAATGCAGTTTCGATTTCTAAAAGCTTCTGTGAATGTAGTGATGCATTCTCGAAAAACTCAAAAGGTATTCAAGTATGATGTTAACAGGCGGAAAAGAAATATTTCGCAAACCCGTTGAGAAATATGGATGTAGTACCTAGAGCACTTATGTTGGATAATTTTTTCCTGTCTAGAACGGAAAGGTTTTCTCGTACCTTATGCATAAATATTAGGTATACATTTTGGAGCTTTTATATTCTGAAATTCTTCTGACTCATTATGGCATAGTTGTAGTTTTCTAGGTTGCTAATGAAAAAAGATAAAATTTTAAAGCAGATGCTTCAAATTTAATTTAATTAAATTATTTTTTCTCAAGCTAGTGAATCGAGTTTGTTTGGAGGAAAACTTAAAGGCCATATCACCATAATTAAGAAGTTATATATTCATATAAGGTGAAAAAAGATCAGAGAAAATTGAATACACGTGTCTGATATTGTTGAATGTAATAAAAGAGGAGAAGGGAGTTCGAACTAAATTAAAGAAATAATAATCACATGAGACAGAATGAAGTGAGAAGCAAAATGAAAGCGTTAACAGTAAAGGGAAAATAGGATATGATAACTTGCTAAGGACACTTGTCTCGGCGGGAAATCAAATTAACTATCAGCTACTGAGACTATTGTTTTCCTTCCATATATGAAATAGATCTTAATGTATCCGTTAGATTTACAGTAGACATTTCCAATAGACAAGAAAATTGACTTCAACAGCTTTTTCACTCCTGATTCTTATATACAGGACATCATCTAGTGAAATTTTGATCAAAAATACCGGGTAATCAGAATTAAAACACCCCTACTCTGAGCTCTCTATACATCGAACTACCTAGTGTAAGGACTCAAAAATTGTTGAACCTACTATTCAAGACATGGGGAAAGGGATTACGCGAAAAAAAAATTAGTTCCAGAAACACCGATAGGTGGCGCTGAAGAACAGAAAATATGCTAAAAAGACACAAAATAATCACAAAAATCAAACACATGCGATATGGAATTTTTCCTTTTTAATTTCTTTTGCTGATATGATAAAAAAAAAGATAAAAAAGTGAAGAAACTTAAACTGTCATTATAACTGCAATTTCGCACTGTAAGCACAAAAATTTGCACAAACCCTTGGTTTGCAGCTACTATGTTCTGGGCATAAAAGGGGATAAAACTGGGAAATTTTCATTCCTATCAGCGATGGCTGTCACACTGCCAGAACGCGTTTTGCTTGTGAAGCTGTTTTATGAAAACAAAGGACATGCTGCAGCTGCACTTCGAGAGTTTCGTCGACTTAAGAATTTGCGCAAAGGACCATTACTTCCACAAGCTCTCTGGAGAATGATCGCTCGATTCGAGAAAACTGGACATCTTGGAGTTCAGCCGGGTCGAGGACGCAAATCGCATCGTTCAGATGTCGTTGACGATATTGCCACCGCTATTGATGAACAATCAATGGATAACGTTACAGGCTGTAGTAGTGCACGTGGAGTGTCACGACACTTGGGTGTTCCCTAGAGCAGTGCGGAAAGTACTGAGAAACATAGTGCATTTTTTCCAGTACAAAATTAGTCACAATCACCACTTGCCGACCATCGACAGGGAGACGCGACTGACCTTTGTATTGACATTTCTGGCTAGAGTTCAAGTGGATGCATCGTGGCCATGGCAGATTCTATGGAGCGATGAAGCGCATTTCCATCTAAGTGAAACAGTCAACACCCATAACTGTCGCATTTGGGACACGGAAAACCCTCGTACCTTCCAAGAGATTCCACTTCACTCACCGAAAGTTACAGTCTGGTGTGGATTCACAGCCACATTCATTCTTGGACCTTTCTTTTTCGAAGAGCCTACTCCCAATGGCCCTGTGACATGCACCGTGACGGCCAGGAGGTACAAAATCATGCTCGAAAATTTTGTTGTACCCCAACTGCAACAGCACCAATGTCTTGATTCAATTACCTTTATGCAAGATGGAGCGCCTCCACACATTGGACTCTGTGTACAGCAGTTTCTTCGGCAGCAATTTACTAATGGTAGAGTAATTAGTCGTGCGTTTCCGACAACCTGGCCATCTCGTTCTCCAGATCTTAATCCATGTGATTTTTGGCTGTGGCGATACTTAAAAAGTCTTGTTTATCGAGGACGTCTGGTAACCTTGGCAGATTTGAAAGACAGTATCACTCTGCATGTGAGAAGCATCTCAATCGACCAATTATGGACGTCTGGTAACCTTGGCAGATTTGAAAGACAGTATCACTCTGCATGTGAGAAGCATCTCAATCGACCAATTATGGACGTCTGGTAACCTTGGCAGATTTGAAAGACAGTATCACTCTGCATGTGAGAAGCATCTCAATCGACCAATTATGGACGTCTGGTAACCTTGGCAGATTTGAAAGACAGCATCACTCTGCATGTGAGAAGCATCTCAATCGACCAATTATGGACGGCTGGTAACCTTGACAGATTTGAAAGACAGTATCACTCTGCATGTGAGAAGCATCTCAATCGACCAATTATGGACGTCTGGTAACCTTGGCAGATTTGAAAGACAGTATCAGTCTGCATGTGAGAAGCATCTCAATCGACCAATTATGGACGTCTGGTAACCTTGGCAGATTTGAAAGACAGTATCACTCTGCATGTGAGAAGCATCTCAATCGACCAATTATGATTCGCAATTGAACAAGCTGTCCACAGACTGCAGATTTTTCATCTTGAAGAAGGGAACCATATTGAGCAGCATTCCCTGCATCGATAAGGTCCTTGTGATATGAATGTTTGGTACGTTCGAATAAAATGTGTTACAAATGCGTATTTTGTGTCTTTTTAGCATATTTTCTGTTGTACAGCGCCGCCTATCGGTGTTTCTGAAACTAATTTTTTCTTTGCGTAATCCCTTTCCCCATGTCTTGAATAGTATGTTCTACAATTTTGGAGCCGTTATACTGAGTAGTTCAATCTATAGAGAGCTCAGAGTAGGGGTGTTTTAATTCTGACCACCCGGTATATACCCGACCTGTAGATTGTTGAAGATTTTGTTAAACTTTTGTTATATCCCACTCAAAAAAGCAGCCAAATTTTATTTTTTGCTCTATCTTCTTATTGCATCAATCGAAACACCTGCTACAACACTTAGGCTCTAATTTTTAGCTCATATTTTGATCGATTTGATTGAGCTTGTTTATTTTGTTAAATTAAATACATTATACTCATTACTAAGTATCTTGGGTGTTTCTAAATCACTGAGTGTGTTCCTATGTGTAACTGTCATTGTTTGCTGTTTTATGTTTTGAGTTGTGAGCCCAATTGTATGCCTAATTTTTGTATTTTGCCATCCATGCAATAAATAAATTGATCGATTGATTGATGGCATATAGCATTTCCATGAATTAAACTCGCTGTCACATTTAGCAGGGCTTGGAGAAAATTTCTATTTCGGCGTTACTCAGATCTCAGTCATACACTGCATATAACCTATATAGGGTTTAACTGTCACCGTTATTGTAAAAAAAATCTGATGTGGGCAACACATGACTTTCCTTATATAATGTAATGAATTTACTACTTTTCAGTAAAAAAAATAGGTTTTTTCTTATAGTAGATACTAATATTCTTTCCAAGATATTGAATTTTCGGCAATTAGTCGTCATTTTCATTGATTAAGCGTCATTTTTATCCATTTGGCGAGATTTTCGTTAATTTGGCAACATTTCAAAAAGTCGCCAAGTTGGCGACAATCCGCCAAATTTGTCGCCAAAATTTCGCCAAGCGTTATGGACGAAGAAATAAGTTGTTCTTACAACAGAAAAATGACTATTGGCGTTCAAATACAAAAGTATTACTCAAAGTATCTTTTTCATGAATGGAACGAGCTAGATCCACAAGAGTGATGTCATCCAATTTATCGCATGGTATTACATATGAAAAGTGAACATGTTTCTCAATAGGAAATATTTTTTGTTCATTTTATATGACTTTTTAATAATTTTTTTGAAAAATGTGCAATATCTCGAGAACGGTTAATGTTAGCATTCTAAAATTTATGTCAATCGTTTTTTAATGAAAAATTACATAAGAAATGTCTATTTGCGTAACTTTACTAGTGGTTTTGATTTTTTGACGATTTTTTCAAAATTTTATTCGAAAATTTAGGGGGGTTCTGAACATTCGATTGCATTTAAAAACAACAGGCTTCCAGTGTTTACGGATTGTGATTTTTGTACCAAATTTGGTTCTAATCGGTCCATTCGTTCGTCAGTTATCGTCTCCACAGACTCACTGACACACACACACACACACACACACACACACACACACATACACACACACAGAGACATCACTTCAAAAATGTTTGATTCGTGATCAGGGATGCTTGAAACGTGCTCTCCCGTCGAAAACTCGATTTCGAATTTTCGACCCCGTCACAATACTTTCCTTATACATTATGTATATAAGGAAAGTAAAAATCAGACGATAATCGCATTATCGACCTTCGACTGGCATATACACTGGGGGCTTTACAAATATTTTCGTGGCGATTTGTAAATAACTTGACTTTAGTCTTTTCAAAGTTTATTGTAAAATTGCCTAAACTAAGAAAACCAATAGGAAGAGTAATGATAAAACATATCCGAATGAGAAGTATATTTGAAATGCTGGTCGCAGAATAAAGTTTGGAAACTAGATAGAAAACGTTTTTGAAAATTTGCACCATTGAATTGCAAAGCTGAGCACAAACTTTTCGAAATCGAAATAGCACTAAATATCCCTAGTTCATTTCAAAGCAGCTCCAAATTCTAAAAGCTTTTGCGTGTGTAGCCATGCATTCATGAAAAACTGAAATAACCTTCAAATTCGATATATAGAAGTGAAAAAGAAATGTTGTTTACACGCTTTTTGATGTATTGGGTTTCACAGAAAATCCTTAAGCACCCTAATAATTTATTAAGGGACATGAGAGAACATTTTTGGACTCATTTTAGGTCCATGAGGGTACATGTTAGGACTCAGGTAAATCTAACTATATTAATGTGAAATATATTTCAATCTATATAAATTTTCCATAAGAACTTCTTGTCGTTAGATGGTAGTAAAATGTCTTGAGGTACTAAAACGTTAATGTTTCACCCAATGAACTGAAATCTATAAAACCACCTAATAATTGTAAGCTGAAAATTTATATTCATATGCGTATAAAGAAGTATTTTTTAACACTTTCCAACATAGATGTAAAGTGTTAATGGCTTTGTTCAGTCTGTTTGTCTGTCTGTCCTTTCGCACGATAACTGCCGTAAAGATGACTTTATCAAAATGAAATTTTAGTATGTGGTTGAGACGGTTTGTGAGACAAACGGGAATGTAAAATAATATCACCCAAGTAGTTTTGGATCTAATCCGGATTAAAAAAAATAAAATACGTTGAACCCTATGGGACCTAATTTTTTCAAACATTTTTTTTAAGCGGAGTGAAAATTCACAAATTGCTTTGAAAATTTTAAGAAATATTCAAATTATCACGTAAAATGCGTAAAAAAATCATCAAAATATGTAAAGAATTTTTTTAAATAAAATTGAAATAATAGTTACACCCATATTATATGCAGTTACCTTACACCTTTCTAGTAGGTCGGATGGTCTGGGTCTCAACAACAACCCATATTATATGAGGTCGCGGTAGCTCCGTGGTAAGCGCGCGAGAATTACACTCCATAAGCCCGGGTTCGATTCCCGTCACTGCCAAAACTGCCGCCGTGTTCACGCGGAGTATGATCACGTTAAACATGTGGGTTCGTAAGTCCTTCCGAGAGGTTGCTGCTAAGAGAAGGAGGGTACGGTCCCCACTGGGTTCCAGTCTAAATTGGGTGGTACTTCCCGGCCGTCTAAAGAGTTTTCTTACACCTTTCTGGTAGTTTTCGGCCGTCCAAATAGATGCTCAAGTCCTTGCTGACGAGTCGGACGGTCTGGGTCTTCAACACCTTTCTGGTAGGTCGGACGGTCTGGGTCTCAAGAACAACAACCCATATTATATGAAGAGATCAAGTGACTCATTGTAAAATAAAATATGACTTCCATTTTTTTTTCGTTAACTGATAATCGTTATTTATAAAGAAAGCTTAAATTTACAATTAGTGTTGCATCCGTCCTAAAACCGCTTTATGTTTGCATATAATCTGTGTATCTAAATTACGTGCCTACGCAATTATAACATTTTTTATTTTAAATTATCACTATGGTTATTTCTACAACGAAGCCTAATTTTAACGTAAGCAAAATGTAAACAAATCAAGCTGCAAGATGAATTGTATAAGAATTGTTGAATTCTTTAACGTAAAATTATTTAGCTCTGGAATATAAGTGATATGAATGAAATATTCATTGATTTTACATAGAGAATCAGACGAGTTTATAGCATTGCCTTTTGTGATGAAGTTTTAAGTTTCCAAGTAAAATAAATTATTATAGTACTGTGATAATTTTAAAATTATCACCGCTGGATATATCGCATTTTAGAGCTGGTTAAAAATTAAATCGCATTTCAGTTGGAAAGTGTTTCATAATCAATGCTTTATACGTAATTAATATTTCTTGTTCACTATTCAAAGTGATTATTTTACGTATAGTTTTTGTTAATTGTCGTATTACACCTGTTGCCGCTCTCTCATTATTATAGATTATCTTATCTACCTGTATGGACTTGGTTGTCCCTAAGCCGCATTGTAACAAAATTCTGTGTTTATTTTGTGTTTTTCTGTCTGATGTTGTGCTCGCCTGTATTGACTTGTTTGTTGTGTTAGTAAATCTGTATTTAAATTGAATTTGAATTAAAGTGACAATGTCCAACCGAATAAATGTAATTTCTGGTTGCTTAGTGTAAAATAAAGAGTTGGGTTAGCGAACAGAGCTACAAATCGATATGAACTAATAAAGCTAACTTCAATGTTGCAGAACATTGTATAATGAGTAGGAAATGGCAATTAAACTGTTACAGGAGCGATTTATTTGGCACGATATGTTTATTGGTGAATAGCTGTTCCTTTCTTAAAGTATACTGTAAACGACTATTACAGGTACAGGAATTTAATGTACAGTCTGTTCAAAATGCCCTCCATTAGCAACAGGACTTAAAAAAGAATTTTACCGCGTATTTTGATAAGCAATGCAGGTGTTATTGTATTATGGGACCTGATGATACGACATTTGACATGCATTTATTGCCTTCCATGTACGCGTGTCTTTCGTTTCTGATGCCGATTTCTACTTATTGTGCAATGCTGTACAATTTTGCAATTGGCTTTTCAGGGATATCTTCGTTATCTTCTAGTTCGCTATTGAATTTTTTAATCCTTTACTAAGTTTGCTGCAATTACTTTTTGATAAAACACAGGTAGTGGCGTCTTGTGTATAGGCACTGCGGGAGCGACAGTGCTCTCTCTCCCTCGCAGCCTCGCGTGCAGCTTCCTATGTGCGCATGCGCGCAACAGTCAAACACCACGCTTCACAGTTCAAGCGGCGTGGTATTTGACTGTTGCGCGCATGCTCACATCGTAAGCTGCACGCGAGGCTGCGAGGGAGAGAGAGAGAGAGCACTGTCGCTCCCGCAGTGCCACAGCGCCTATACGCGAGCCGCCACTGGCCACACAAGGTCACTTTACTATAGATAGATCTAGCGTGTGCACTCATGCGCCTTTCCTTGCGAAGTTATTGGGGTGCTTAAAGAATTTACTAGGAAATTTGTGTAGATGCAATGTCTAGAGCACAGGTGTGGAGTCTTTCCTACATGATTCTTTAACTACAAAATTTACAAGATTCTTTTACTTTCTGAATGAACATTAGATATATTAATATACGATATTACATGATAAAATTCTGCATGACGTATATAGCCACAATTAGAATTCGTTCGACTTATACAGCTAAAATAAAGTTTGTTGTTTTCAGAAGATGAAAACATCATGCTGACAGCGCATGGCTGTGACTACTAATCAATGAGACTCATTGATTTATCGTACATTTTGTAATGTATTGATTTAAATTTTATCGCACTAAATAACACATAAAATGGATCATTTTTTAAAAAATTACATCAAATCTGCAAATTTGAAACATTTAGGGATATAGCGTAGTTTAAAACTTCCTCAATTCGCCACAATGTATTCGTTTTGTTATTAAATATGTATTAAATTGAATCTAACATATTTACGCATATGTAGGTGTCTGTTTCATGTTTCAACGATTTTTTTCGAAATCAAGGCTGATTTTATTTTTCTAAATCGTGCTAGTTTAGATTTAAAAATATCTAATGTTGGCAGCACATAATTTTCCTTATATAATGCAATGAATTTACTTCATTCACAATAAAAAATTATGTATAATATCCATGGCATAGTGAAATGTTGTATATTTGGTGTACACGATGCAAGTTTTCAAAAACGTTTTTATCTATTTTACAAACTTTATTCTACTACCATTCTTCAGCATTTCAAATATTTTTCTCACTTAGATAGGTTTCTTTGCTGGCTCTTCCCTTGATTTTCTTAGTACATGCAATTATACAAAAAATCGCAAATGAATATTTGGCGCTTTTCCAGATAACAACATGTAAAATTATTTCGAAGTATTCAATTAACTTGTATTTCACGCAACTCTAAATTAACAATTAACAATATTGATAGATATTAGTAATGGTCCTCAATAAGCAATATAGTCTATATATTACAATATTTTTATAATCAATTCATCAATTGGGCGTCATTTTTGCAATTTTACCGATATTTTTGTCAATTTGGGACGAAATATTGTCAAGTTGGTGATATTCACCAAGTTCACCAAATGTATCGTTAAGTGTTACTGACAAACGAGGAAAATAGTATTTCTTATATATTAGAAGGTATGCCCGTTGTTTGACGGAATTTAAATTTTGCAAAACAGTACGGCCCATTAACGTCATTTTATCAGTTTGACGACATTTCTATCAGTCTTAGGACATTTTCCTTAATTTGGCGACATTTAAAAAGTCGCCAAGTTGACAACATCTCGCAAAATTCGTCGGGATATTTTCATAGTAGTTTCTCATGTTCATCTAAGATATTAAACTTTCATGACTTAGTCGTCATTTTCATTGCTTTAGCTTCATTTTTCTCAACTTAGCTACATTTTTGTGAATTTGGCAACATTTAAAATACGTTACAAAGTGGGAAATATTCCGCCAAATTCGTCGCCAAAATTTCATCAAGCGTTATGGATGATGAAATATGTTATTCTTATGAGATAAATAACTATTGGCGTATAGAACTATTACTCAATACAAAACTATTACTCAGTATCTTCACTCCTGACTGGATAGAACTAGATCCACGAGGATGATGTTAAAAATTTTATCGCAAAATATTACACATGAAATATGAACACATTTTACAATAGTTCATACTTTCTAATTATATGTGATTGAATAATACGCAGTATTTCTATAACGGTTCATACTAGCGTTCTGAAGTTTATGTTAACCTTTTTCTAATGAAAAATCACATAATGAATGATTATTTATGTAACTTTTTTAAGGATTCGGATATTTTGACGATTTTTTTAAAGTTTCATTAAAGATTTCGGGGGTCTTCAGGTTACTTTTAAAATCAATAGCCATCCAGTATTCACTGATAGTAATTTTTGAACCGAATGTTGTTCAGAACGTCCCATTTGTTCGTGGTGTATCGCTTATACGCACTCACGCACGCCCACACACACGGACACACACACACACAAGCACACACACACACACACACACACACACACACACATACACAATTTCCTTAAAAATGCTTGATTCGAGTCCAAGGACACTTGTAACTTCCGCAGAAAACTCAAACTCGAATATTAGACCCCATTACAATACTTTCCCTATACATTATACATACATTATACATTACTATATATATGCATTATACACATTACTATATTTTATTAGTACTATACATATATTATACTATACATTATACATTCCCTATGCTATGTATATAAGGAAAGTAATAAAACCTTTTTTTTTATGGGAATACAACTTTCTAATACTTCCTTAAAGAAAGTGAGCACCTAGCCACCAAGTTTCAACTTATTTTCCTATTCCTGTTTCTTTTGAGGAAGTATTAGGAATTTGCATAAACCAAATTTTTCAAAATAGACAGCTTTTGTGTTTATTTTGATGCAACTCTAATTTCTGAAAGCTTTTGCTTGTAAAGCGATGTATTCTTGGAAAATCGAAATGGCCTTAAAGACGGATTTTCAGATGTGGAAAAGAAAATTTTCAAACCCGTTTAGAGTGTTTCGAGAATTTGTGTTGGAGCTTTTTCTTCTGTCGTGAACTAAAAGGTTTGCCAGTGCTTATGCATAAACATTCTACATATGTTTAGGTCTTATCTGCTAGAAATCAACTTTATCTTGAGGTTGAATTTAGAATTTTATATTTTGTTCACGAAAAGTGATACAAATTATTGCACTTTTATTGGAGTTGAGCTCCTATAACGATTTAAAGCGTGAAATGTCTGATCGCCAGTTTCTGTAAAACGCTTTGGATGATTTCGATGATTTTTTGCACACGATTATATCCTGTTAAAATCAAATTCACTACAAAGTTTGAATTTTGAACACATAATGAAATTTAATTAATTAAATTGATGTAACGTTCACTGTATGGGAAACATTCGTTTTCATAGAAATGGACGTATAGCCAATAGAAAGCAACCGAGTTTGTTTAGATTCATATCATACTTTAATATTCAAACTTTCAAGTCTATTTACTAACTCACATTTCACATTGGATTCCCTTCCTTATGGATAAGCGTGCTACAATCTGTTTGCAAATCAAAGATGAATCCCAGATTACGAATCTTGTCAGTTTTATTTTATATATTCTATAAGGATGTGTCTAGATAGAATAGAAAATAATATTAAAATCATTATTTAATGTCAATTGAAAAGAAAATTAATTGTTATACTAGCGCTGTAACTTTCATTGTTAGAACTTTACTATTTTGTTGTTGGCATCGCTTTTTGTTTTCTATATTCTGTCGAAAAAGATTAGAATTCTCGCTTATATGTTTAACACTTGTTACTTTCCTTATATACATAATGTATAAGGAAAGTATTGTGACGGGGTCGAAATTTGGAAATCGAGTTTTCGACGGAAGAGCACGTTTCCAGCATCCCTGATCACGCATCGAACATTTTTGAGGTGATGTCTGTGTGTGTGTGTGTGTCAGTGAGCCTGTGGAGGCGATATCTCACGAACTAATGGAGCGATTCTAATGAAATTTGGTACAAAAATCACAATCCATGAATACTGGAAGCCTATTGTTTTAAAATGCAATCGAATGTTCAGAACCCTCCTAAATTTTCGAGTGAAATTTTGAAAAAATCATCAAAAAATCAAAACCTTTAATAAAGTTACGCAAATAGACATTTCTTATGTCATTTTTCCTTAGAAAACGATTGACATGAATTTTAGAACGCTAGCATGTACCGTTCTTGAGATATTGCACATTTTTAAAATAAATATATCAAAAAGTCCCATAAATTAAAGAAAACATTAACTGTTAAGAAACATGTTCACGTTTCATATTTAATATCATGCGATAAATTTGGTGACATCATTCTCGTGGATCTAACTTGTTCCATTCACGAGAAAAAATACTTTGGGTAATACTTTTTTATTTGAAAGCCAATAGTCATTTATCTGCTGTAAGAATAACTTATTTCTCCGTCCATAACGCTTGGCGGGAGTTTGGCGACAAATTTAGCGGAATGTCGCCAACTTGGCGACATTTTTAAATGTTGCCAAATTAACGAAAAACTTGCCCATTGGAGAAAAATGATGCTAAATCAATGAAAATGACGACTAATTCAAGAAAATTCAATATCTTTGTAAAAATATAAGTGTCTACTATAAGAATAACATTTTCTTTAACTGTAAAAGTAGTAAATTCATTGTATTATATAAGGAAAGTCATGTGTTGCCCACATCAGATTTTGTTAAGTTTTGTGTATAAATACAATTTGTTTCACCCGAAGTAGCCTTATGATAGATAATCTAGCAGTAAAAACTAACAGGCTATGATTGATATTTTAATAAATAATACGAATTCTATTTCGTAGACTACTTCACGAAAAGTTCAATTCGTTTGGGTTGCAAGATCATCAAAGTAAGGCTAATGTAACTACTCCGACGCAGCTAAATGTATGCAAGCGACAAATAACTAAAAGAATGCATGGCTTTGAATGGAGTCGAGCATATGAAGTATACGAGCTGTGAACGATTTAAAATTAAAACTTTATTTACAAAGTAATTATACAATTAAAAGTATAAAAATTAATTTCGATACAGTTAGCTCCGCTTAACTGCATACATATTCCCCTCGATAGTTTGTGATTAAGCGTGTACACAGACTAATATTATGAACACTCCTCTTGATTATAAATATAAAGAATATAAAATAATTATTAACACTTTACATAATAAATAGTAGTAATTTATTACTATACACATAGTGCAGTAACTACTATTTATTATATTTTATGCCTTCTGAACTACACACGGAAACACAAGAGTTTGCTAAGTTTGGTGATTTATCGCTTTTCGTCCCATGTCTTACACCAATCTCGTGAATTTCAGTTTCAGTATTGTATCTATCAGCTTTTATGCATTTAACTAGGGATTGCTATGCGGTAAAACGGGTATGTTTAAAATTAACCCTATGGGGGTTCGTTTTTTTCCATAATATTCCATGCATATAAAATGGTATGCTAATATCCCTTACCCGATTAAGTGAGGCCGATTGTATTTGAGAATCCTAAAATAAAAGAGTTTAACAGTTTGAATATTAAATTAAACAAATTAAAATTCAGGAAATGAATGAAATCAAAGTAACACATTTCAATCACAAAAACGTATTTAATGTACAGGAGCACGTTTAAATCACAATGCATGCAAGTGCACATGCTTTGATTAGCTGTTTAAAATTTGTTGTTTACTTGTAATTTCAACGAAGCGTTGTGCAATTACGCGGTTTAAAAGTCGGCGTTTCACCCTGTTACAGTTCTTTTAATTCTTGAAATTGTGACTTTGCATATATATATGTAATTTAACGTATGTGTGCAAATTTTCATCTCCCTTCCTATTATTGTTTTTGGGTAAAAGAGATCACATAATTCAGGAAAATATTAATTTCGCTCTGTTAATAATTTAGAAAATAATTAAGGAAATTATAAACTCGCATTAAGGGAATACAACATACATGTCAAGTTATAGATCTAATAAGACAGTGCAATATATCCAGGATTGTTTGGTATTTCTAATAACTACTCCTATTATTTAAGATTGAAAACTGCCCGGGAAACATATTTTTAACGGTATAGTGACTAATTAATAAATTCAGTGACGGTTTAATTTCGATAGTGGACATTTAGTGTTGGTAATATTCTGAAAATAGTTCTTAATAACTCTTTGGAGGTGCATTTGATTGTTATTCGGGCATATGTTTGCATTATTGGCAATGGGAAATAGCTTTTGCCAACTTCGGGTGGTTACTCTTGTAAATTTGCATTACTTGTTACTTTTGTATTGTTGCATTAAGAACTACTCATATAAAAATATGAGTATTTGAAATAAAGACACAAATCTGCAATTGCGCTACATGGATTTTGGGAGGATAGTTTAATAAGCAGCTATATAGTATATTAACTCATAAGTATAATAAGCTACTATATAGTATATACACTCTAAGAGAAAAAATCGACGCAAAATAATCCGATAGTAATGAAACCTAACATGCAAACACCTTTCGACCGAATATGCAAATGATAAAAATTGCGCAGCTAATGAATGAATAGTCGGAACTAGAGCGCATTGAAACTGAACACCATGGTGGTGTATATAAGGAGCGAACCTCGCTTTGAGGCACGAAACGTGCGGTGGATTTCAATTGCGTTTACGTTCCTTGATTGTAACAACTCCTCGCCGGTGGATTCGTGGCCACTACGAGCATATGAAGGAGTTTGAAAGAGGGAGTGCGGCCGGACTGCATGAGGCTGGATGGGCACACAGCCGAATCGCTCGGCGTTTGGGTAGGAGTGATGCAGCAATTAGACGCTGCTGGCAGGAATGGATCCGGAATGGCAGATTCCAGCGGACGGTCTGCAGCGACGACAGAACGGGAAGATAAGGAGATTATCAGAGCAGCTGTGACAATATGATATTTGTCGTTATCACCCATCCAATGTGTGACAAACACGGAAATGACCACCCGGATCATTAATAGAAGACTACGGGAGCGGAAGCTATACTCAAGGTGCCCAGTACGCTGCCTACCACTGACCAGTATGCACCGTCAATGCTGCAAATGTTGCAATGGTGCCTGATCCGATCAACGTGGAATTGTTCGGATCAGAAATGATTTGTTTTCAGTGATGAGTCCCGTTTCGAACTGAGTCCCGACGATCCGCGCAGACGTGTCTGGAGACAGCCTGGACATCGTCAGGAGTCTGCTCTTACTGTCACACGACACACGGCCTGACAACAGGGAGTTATGGTCTGGGGGTGCTATTTCGTTTGATAGCCGGACCCCTTTGATAGTCCTCCGTGGCACCATCACAGTACAGCTGTACGTTGCCGATATTTTACGACCCGTTGCCATTCCTTTCGCGACACACCGGGCTAACTTTTCAGCAAGATAATTCCAGGCCACACACAGCACGCCTCTCCACTGATGATTGTCTGCGTGCTTACGACACAATTCCTTGATCAGCCAGATCCCCAGATCTCTCGCCTATTGAGCACATTTGGGCTGAGATAAGGCGTCGCGTGCGACCATCCCAGAATGTAGACGAATTAGCTCGTACCATTTGGAGCGGCATCCCTCAGAACACCATCCGGCTAATTTATGCATCTATGCCACGTCGGATAACAGCTTGTACCAAGGCCAGAAGTGGATCAACGCCATATTGACGTGCTCACTTTGTGTAGATCTTTTAGTGCAGTAATCATCCAATTGTTCTGAAATTCTAATGATTTCTTTTTCTGTACATCCATATTACACGTACCAAATTTTGACTCATTTGGATAATTCTTGGTGCGTCGATTTTATTAACTTAGAGTGTATATAAAAGTCGCATAAAAAGCAGTTGTATGTTGGAAGTTTTTCTCTTTTCTCTAAAATGCTTTCAGTACCTTATGCATAAACATTCCGGATGATTTTAGAAGGTTCTAACTTAAATCAGAAGTTTTAAGCCGCTGTTAGAATTCTGTAAGTTCTTAACAGAAAATTATAAAAATGCAGATAAATCATACATTTTGATTTTAAAACTTCTTTTCTTGACATATATTGAAAGAAAGGTCTCAAGGCTTAAAACGCGGATGTTTTTCTGAAAACCACTTACCAAAAGATTGACTTCTATTCATGCCACGTGTAAGAACATCAAAAAATGTTTCGATATAATGCTCGATACTGCCAATGTTAAAAATTTCTTGTCTAGCTGTAATGGAATGTTTCTAGATTTAAATTGCACCTGCAGGGTAAAAACTCTTATTTGAGGTGCATTAGTTCCGTTTTATTAATTTGAACTAATCTCTTATCCTTAACAAATATGATTTTTTAAAAGGAAGACAATTTTTTTAAAAATAAAATTGAAGAATGATAAATTCGAATTTGTGAGGTAATAAAAAACTTGTTTTATGACTGAAATTTTTATGTTCTTTCGTTTATTTCTTACTTACTATCTTACTTATTTAATCGCATTGTAAGGATTATCAATTTTTATCCTCGACTTCTTCATTTCAAAGCAATGTCCTCAAGTATAGCTAGCTGGCAACCATGTTTTAGATCTTACAGTTATGATGCGTAGTTATGTGTGTTGTTGCAACCGAACAAAGTGTGGAGAAAAAATGTGCAGTTATGGGACTATAGTCTGTAACATTTCACATTTACAATTCTATCAACAGAGTTGCCCATAGGGAAACGGACACCCCTCGAGTAACTCTCTTCCAATTGTAGTCATCTATGACTATTAAGGCAAAGTATTTTCTACGTATGACATTGTTCTATCTGTGATACCTCTGAAAGCAGAGGATATAGAACATGAGGTAATTTTGTTCTGAGATATTGGTTTATTTCAGTAGAGTGTAGCTTATACTACTGGAAATTTTAGGAGTAGTAAATACTGGTTTAATTTCATTGAATATTCTTGGCAAATTAATTTATTTCTGTTTATACTGGTGTTGGGCTTGTTTGTCAAATCTTCTTTTATACTATATGTCGTACAGATAAAGCAAAAACGCCCTACTACTTAAGTTTGTTCACGTTTTATATTTCGTCATTCCTTTAGAGGCTTTGATGGAGCTATGGAAATCTTGGGGTGCTAAGAGCTACCAAACTTGATGCATAAGTCCCAACAACTTTTCTAAGCACACCTATATTCTATTTTGCAACTATTTGGCTAAAACTCTAAAATTATTGACCTTAAAACTCTTGTCGAACTTCAGAAAACCCAAACTGGATCACTCTCTTGGTGTTATTTTGGATTTAATTGATTTCAGCATTGAATTTATCCGATAGAAGAAAAACAACAATTGTTTTGCGTATTGGGATGTCTTGGTCATTCGCAATGATGATTAATTTCTCGCTGTGATCTATCGTAAACCTTTTTCGGTCTTTTTACCTTCACATAAAAATTTCTGCCACCCACGTAACTAGAAAATTGCAGCGTTAATTGCGTTTGCTCATGGTGCTTTGAGCATTTCTTCATCTATGGGTTTGCTCAATTCTGAGATCAACTATTTAAAAGCTGTCGCTGTCGGTCATGATTTCTCCCCTAACATTGTTGATCGTGCTGTTCTTAAATACCTTCCTCAAAACATGCTTTTGAAAAGGATTTCAACAACACTATCATTTTATCATTTTCTCGATAAATCAATCAGCAGATTGCTAAAACCCTTAAAAAATTCAAGTTAAATTTGTATTTACATCTTCTAATAAACTCAAATTTTTTCAATCCTAAAGACAATATAAAAATTTCTAATCGCTGAAGTATTTACAGTATTTTTTGCCAGTGATATTAGTCAAACTAAATGAAATTTTAAATTTGGTATTAAGGAATATGAAAACTATGTTAAAAACAGGACTCCAATAAATCTTCAATTGCTGAACACTGCAATAATGTTGGCTACTGGTTTTAGTACTTTTCATCTAGGATAATACAAAAATGCATGTTGATGTATGAACTTGACTTTTGTGAAAGATCCCATATTCAGCAAAATTCTATTAATGTAGTTAGTGACTTGTCCCGTACATCTTTTTATTCCCCAGTCTGGCGGAGTACACTTTCTTTACTTTTGTTTTATTTTTTAGCCTTTTGGGCTCTGTTGTTTTGATTTATTTTCGTCTTGTTGGTTTTCGTTTATTTTTTTTTTTCGAACTTGACTCGCCTTCTTGAGTTCTATTGTGTTTTGGCGCCCGGTAATCTTGTGTTATTTTTCATTTCGAATTGGCTGGCATTCTGCTTTCTGATTGATTCTCTCAGGTGGTTTCTTAATCCAGTATTCGGTTATATAAACCCTTCTGTTTTATATATTTGTTCCCATTTTGACGTTTTGATTTAGGGTTTGTTGGTTTTCTTGAATTGGCGCTGACGAAAGGACTTCATTGTATCTTCGAAACAGCTGTATGCCGCATTATTACTTTGTATGTGCTTAAATATGCTGCTCAAGTTTTTCTTATCCAAACTAATAATCGTAGCTCCACCCATGTTTTAGGGTACGATATTCATACTACTGTATATCCTCAAATTTACACTGCTGTTCAAAAAACTTGTAAAGTCACAATAACCTATTTGTTTTTATTTTCTTCGTGTTCATTAAGTTATGATTGTATTACAAACTAGCAATCTATCAGATCTTCAGGTGAGTGACTAATCACAGAGCTAGCTTGACAGGCGTGCGGATTCTATTTTGGAGTGGAACAAACTTCCTGCAAATAGTGTTCTGGATGGGAATCCCAACTATATGATTGTGCCACTGATGTTTCCGCCAGTTCTTTGATATATCCCAATCTGCCAGGTCGTCGTCGGCTATTTGGTTTGGCAATATTGTACGCGATTCACGTGTCCTAAGCAGTTGGTTTGGAATTAATATATTGTTTTGATATTGGTTTTCATAGAATACAAAAAGTGGGGAGTAATATTGACACTGGTAAATGAATATATTTCTGCTTAATTTCGGTATATTATTCTATGTCCACGTAGTATGTTTCAATGTATTTATTGAGGCAAAAAGCAATACAGTTTGCTTAAATGTGTTATTTACTTAACGTTTATCTGTGTATATTCTTGAACATTAGGTGTGTTAATTGTTTATTTATCAGCAGACAGGAATTTAGAATTAACTCACTTTAGATTTAGAGAAGGAACCCTTTAAAAGAGACTTTACCCTGGCGCACGAACTAAAAAAATATTGTACACAAATGCTTCACAACAATATATACACTTCAAACGATTCAAGTAAATAAAACTAAAATACATATGTATAGTTATAATTTAAATTTTACTAAATACATTCTTTTTAAAAAAAAGAAAGAATAACTGGATTTTTGACACAGTTAATATTAATGTATTTTAAACTATTTACTTTAAACAGTTAAGTTGTAATATATATTTTTACTTGCTTTATAGACAACAAATGTATATATAAATGATTAAAATACTTGCAAAGGTTTTAAGTATTTTAAAAATTTTTATTAAATATATCTCTTTTTATCGCAGAGGGTACAACATTTTGATTTCAAGTTATACTATGTGTGAACTCACAAAATTATATGTAATAGGAAAGCCTATTGTCTGACGACGTCATAAGAGTTACTTTAAATAACAACCAAATAAGTCCGTAATAAAGTTTTGAAATTATATAATGTATTGCTGGAAATAAGATTTTATATTTTACTATCGGAAATTTTAGAAAAATTGCATAAAAGCATGTATAAAATGAACGGAAACTGGATATACCCAAGTGCATTTTACGATTGTAAATGGCATTTCAGAATAAGATCGTAGCATATTCGGATTCTCTGCATTTTACTATATATTTATGGTAGATAGAAGTTCAAGTATTTTGATTTTGATATGTTGTTTTACATATGTTTATTGTTTGTCACATACACTGTAAAAAAAAAATGAAGCACCATGAAGAAAGTAAATGCTTTTATTGAAATTACATATGCCTACAGCTCATACACAGGTGATGAAAAGATCACAAAATCAAGGCCTCAAGACCCAATGGTTGGTTAGCAGTTGCACATTGAATTTTAAAATCAGTAATTGGTGAAACCTCCCTTTGCGGCAATTCATGATTATATACGTCTAGGAGAGGAGTGATGAAGTTTCCTAATGTCATCCTGCGATACATTCACCAGGCATTCCTCAATTGTTGCTCCAGACCTGCTACATTTCGGGGTGCTCGAATCTGGCGGCCTAGCATGTCCCATACATGCTTGATTAGCGAAAGGTCTGGTAACTGCTGGCCAAGGAAAAGTATCAACAATACGGAGATAATCCACAGATATGCGAGCCGTATGTAGCGTGGTATTATCTTGTTGGAAAATGGCCCCAGAATAATCTGCCATGAAGGGTAACGCAAACGTCAGCAGGATTTCATCAACATATCGTTAAGCTGTTAAAGTTGTACACAGAATGATTAGGTGCGACCTACTGTCGTAAGATATAGTACCCCATACCATCACACCATAGATAATGGCTGTGTGCCTATGTAAAACAAAGGCTGACTGGAACCGCTGGCCCTGGCGCCTCCACACTAGTACCCGATGGTCATCTGCTGAAAGACTGAAACGTGATTCATCACTGAACACTATGCGATGCCAGTCTGCTGGCAGCCATGATGCTCGGCTAGGACACCACTCTAAATGACTCTATCAAAGTTGTGGGGTTACGGGCAGACGTCTGAAAGGTCGCCGTGAGCGTAACCCCACCTCAGCCAAGCGCCGTGATATGGAGGAAGATACCACTGGTGGTATGAAATTGGCTGTAGCACGTTGGATGGCGGATAATGATGCATGGCATTGGGTCAGTTTGAGTCTGTCGCACAATCATCCAATCTTGGCTCGCATTCGTGCACCTTGACCGTCCTGAACCTTCATTCCGCCGATAAGTAGTTCCTCGCAGCAACCATTGCTGCCAGCACCTTTGCACAACAGTGCCCGTTCCGTGCAGGTGGCAGCCTATTGCTCGATATGACCAACCAGCTTCACGCATTCCGACTATACCACCACGGTCGAACTCGTCTAATTGCTTATAAGGTCTTCGGCAACGTCGTAACGGCAGTATTGATTGTGTCTCCACGGAACTGCAACTCTGTTAACGAGCAAAGATAAACCGTCCACATTTTTAACCAGTTTTAGAGGATGCTAGTTGCTCAGTAGAAACGATCGCTATGACCGAAGTTAACACCCATTGGCCTTGCAAATTTAATCATTTGCATACTTGGTATAATGGAAATTGAATGCAAAATTTCGAGATGATCATAGTATGTTTTAGGGGTGCTTCGTTTTTTTACAAAAGAGTGTGTTTCAGATATTTCAGAACACACACACACACACACACATATATATATATATATATTGCGCCAAAAATATTTGGACATTTAACATTCAATTAAAGGCAAATTTGTATGATAATATTTACATGAGCATGGCATTATATATAAGCATGATAGCCTAGCATATCTTGAGATTTCATTGAAAGCTGCTATGATAAGAAATACTGAACTTACGTATTTTTAGATGGGTATGATAGTGGTCTGCTATTTGAGTAAATTATATGTACGGGCTTTCGCTTCAACTCGTCTCAAACACCCAACAGTAGCTATGGCTAATGTAATTTAAACATGGGAGGTTGACGCTGCTACCAGAAAAAAGTCGCATGAAGTCAACCATCTTAACAATAAATACTTAGTGATGAATCTCAAGAAAAGTCACTCCTTGTCAGCACCAGATTTGTGGATCGTGATACCTCGGAATCCAAGAACTACTCTTAGTAAATGTACAATCCTTGAGGAGGTATATGCCATTTACTTACACATTGCATGGTAAGAGAGTTGTACAATAACCTCACGCAATTCAACTTAATGCCAGATAATATGAGTGTAGTTGTGTTTAGTTTGCCACTGGTGGACACCAGAAAACTGGTAGATGGCTGTGTGGCATGATGAATCACGATTCAAAATCTTTTAAGCATATGGTCGTGGTTGGGTGTGGTGTTTAATCAGGGAGAGTAATTTATTTTCTGTATTACATGAGTGACTGTTGTTGTTGAGACCCAGACCGTCCCACCTATCAGAAAGGTGTAAGGTAACTGTTTGGACGGCCGGGAAGCCATGAGTGACTGTGAAATTCGGAGGGGAAGACTCGTGATGTTTTGGGTCTATTTCTATTGTAAAAGTGTGAGTCCTTTGATTGCAGTACTCTCAAATATCAACTTTAAAAGCTACATAAAAATTCTAGACGATTGTACCATGTGCACGATGTGGCTACATTTTGGAACACGTCCCCCTTTTTGCAGAATATGGCTCTACGCCACACTTTGAAGTCCATACCTGATTTGAAGAGCATATGGTACAAAAGTTAGATTAGCCAGCCTAAAGTCCAGATCTGAATTCGATCGAGCATATGTGTAACAAGTTAGAACGTCGAATTCGTCTGCGAGAAAGAAAACTCGCTTTTAAGACTCCACTGTCAACGGCTTTAATCGATGAATGCGACATGTTTCAGTACAGGCATATTAGAAATGGGTAGAAAGTAGGCGTAGTAGAATGGATAATGTCTAGTCGAAGATAATCCAGAAATGTATTGACATCTTGAAATAAATGCAATATTCCTATTTCAAACTAGGAGTTCTAATACTTTTGGCAATATACTGTATATGCACATATATAGATATATCAAGTTAAATACGAAAGTGGCGATTTAATATCAGATACATGTGATGACCGAAAAGTAAGATAAAGCAGACATATTTTAAATGACATTTATCATATCATCATCAAGTGATCACAAAATATATCATCGTCGGCAGAATAAAATATGAATTAAAATTATTCTATAAATCACTTATATTTTCAAAGGATTAGAAGCAATAATATGAATAAAATTGTATTTAGATATAATAGAACACAATTTGAGAGTAAAATTAATTACCATTTCATCACTATATGATTCCAGCATGTAAAAACAACAAATAAAATGTAAATAATACAATATAATCACATTGCATGGGAATATTACCAATCAACTATAATTGTAAAAAATATGATGTGGGCAACACACGACTTTCCTTATATAATGCAATAAATTTACTACTTTTACAGTTACAAAAATGTTATTCTTATAGTAGATACTTATATTCTTTCCAAGATATTGAATTTTCTCCAATTAGTCGTCATTTTCAATGATGTAGCGTCATTTTTATCAATTTGGCGAGATTTTTGTTAATTTGGCAACAATTAAAAATGTCGCCAAGTTGGCGATATTCCGCCAAATTCGTCGCCAAAATCTCGCCAAGCGTTATGGACAGAGAAATAAGTTAGTCTTACAGCAGATAAATGACCATTGGCGTTCAAATACAAAAGTATTACTCAAAGTATCTTTTTTCATGAATAGAACGAGCTAGTTCCACGAGAATGATGTCACCCCATTTATCGAATGGTATTACATATGAAAAGTGAACATATTTCTCAATAGGAAATATTTTATTTTATTTTTTATAACTTTTTGAAAAATGTGCAATATCTCGAGAACGGTTTATGTCAGCGTTCTAAAATTTATGTCAATCGTTTTCTAATGAAAAATTACATAAGAAATGTCTTTCCGTAATTTATTAGCGGTTTTGATTTTTTGACGATTTTGTCGAAATTTCACTCAAAAATTTAGGGGGTTCTGAATATTCGATTGCGTATAAAAAAATAGGCTTCCAGTGTTTACGGATTGTGATTTTTGTACCAAATTTCGTTCAAATCGGTCCATTCGTTCGTCAGTTATCGTCTCCATAGGCTCACTGACACACACACAAACACACACATATTTTCACACACACACACACACACAGACATCACTTCAAAAGTGTTTGATTCGTGATCAGGTATGCTTAAAACGTGCTCTCCCGTCGAAAACTCGAATTCGAATTTTCGACCCCATCACAATACTTTCCTTACACATTATGTATATAAGGAAAGTAAAAAGCAACACTGAATTACTCTTCAGATCTCATATGATGATTGTGTAACTTGTATAAACGATTCTTTATTGATTAAATCGGAAATTATTTCCAGTTATGTCATCCAATGAAGGATATTGATTATATAAATACTTCAAAGAAATGCAATGAGTTATCTATTTAAACACATAAAATCCCAAAAAACTGTAGTAAATAACTTACCCCACATTGCGCATGGCTAACAGTGTTCCAAAGCAGAGCGTAAATATTCCAAAGCAGAGCGTTACTATGAATTCAGAAAAGAACTTTTAATACAAAAATAGAGAACAGTACATAAAAGCACTGCATACAAATGCTAAAACTAAGTAAAAAAAATCTAATGTGGACAACACATGACTTTCCTTATATAATGCAATGAATTTACTACTTATACAGTTAATAAAAATATTATTCTAATAGTAGATACTTATATTCAAGATATTGAATTTTCTTCAATTAGTCGTCATTTTCATTGATTTAGCGTTATTTATATCTATTCGTCGAGATTTTCGTTAATTTAGTAACATTTAAAAAGTCGCCAAGTTGGCGACATGCCGCCAAATTTGTCGCCAAAATCTCACCAAGCGTTATGAACGGAGAAATAAGATATTCTTATACCAGATAAATGACTATTGGCGCTCAAGTACAAAAGTATTACTCAAAGTATCTTTTCTCATGAATGGAACGAGCTAGATCCACGAGAATGATGTCACCCAATTTATCGCAGGATATCACATATGAAAAGTGAAGGTGTTTCTCAACAATTAATATATTTTTTTAATTTATGGGATTTTTTGATAAATTTATTTGAAAAATTTGCAATATCTCAAGAACGGATTATACTAGCGTTCTAAAGTTTGCCAATCGTTTTCTAAGGAAAATTACATAAGAAATGTCTATTTGCTTAACTTTATTAAAGGTTTTGATTTTTTGATGATTTTTTCAAAATTTCACTCAAAAATTTAGGGGGTTCGGAGCATTCGATTGCGTTTAAAAACAATAGGCTTCCAGTATTCACGAATTGTGATTTTGTACCAAATTTCATTCGAATCGCTCCATTCGTTCGTGAGATATCGTCTCCACAGACTCACTGACACACACCCACACACATACTTGCACACACACACACACACAGATATCACCTCAAAAATGTTTGATTCGTGATCAGGGATGCTTGAAACGTGCTCTCCCTTCGAAAACTCTAATTCGAATTTTCGACCTCGTCACAATACTTTCCGTATACATTATATATATATATAAGGAAAGTAAAAATCAAAGATTGTTTATAAAATTTAATCTGGAATGCATTATATTTCTGTATTTTTTTTTTGCTCTGCATCCAAAATGTTGACTTATATGAGGCAAAAACACAAACTACGTATAAATGAAAGTATGTAGTCTTTATATTCGTGTGGTTTAATTATTTATTAGATCAGACAACTAGTCATTTTAATAACTATTTTTGTGAGTTTTTTCTTCAATTTTTCTTTCGAACAGTAATATTTTGGAAAGATTTGAACAGACCAGTGTTGCCATGTTAAAAGAACTAAATTTTACTTTATTTAAAAGATATTTGCATGTAAACAGAATTGTTCATAGTTTAAGTAGACCAAGCCATTGCCAAATCAATAGAGAGATGAAAATATTTAAAGTGAGTTAAGGTTTTGATAAAAGTATAAAATATTTTCTGTCATATATCCTACAGTATACTTAAATATATTTGCAATATTTAAATATCTGTTCATTTCTCAATGTGTAATGGTATTTGAAACTTGGCAACACTCAATTTGGATCATGTTTTTATAGAATAAATGTAAACTTATATAATTTGATGTTTTCTCAGTTGTAAACTTCGATAAACTAACATTATAGTTACGTGAGTAGGAGGAAATTTGTTGTAACACTCCATTAGTTTGCGCTTTAACTACAAATTAGATTTTGCAGATGCTTCAACAGTAGTTTTATAAACTGCTCGCTTCTTCATTACTTTCCTTATGTACATAATGTATAAGGAAAGTATTATGACGGGGTCGAAAATTCGAATTCGAGTTTTCCACGGGAGAGCACATTTCAAGCACCCCTGATCACGAATCAAACATTTTTGAAGTGATGTCTGTGTGTGTGTGTGTGTGTGGAAACGATAACTGACGAACGAATGAACCGATTCTAACGAAATTTGGTACAAAAATCAAAATCCATAAACACTGGAAGCCTATTGTTTTTATATGCAATCGAATGTTCAGAATTCCCCTAAATTTTCGAGTGAAATTTTGAAAAAATCGTCAAAAAATCAAAACCGCTAATAAAGTTACGCAAAAAGACATTTCTTGTGTAATTTTTCATTAGAAAACGATTGGCATAAATTTTAGAACGCTAACATGAACCGTTCTCGAGATATTTCACATTTTTCAAAAAAAAATATCAAAAAGTCATATAAAATTTAAAAAAATATTTCCTATTGAGAAACATGTTCACTTTTCAAATGTAATACCATGTGATAAATTGGGTGACATCATTCTCGTGGATCTAGCTCATTCCATTCATGAAAAAAGATACTTTGAGTAATACTTTTGTATTTGAACGCTAATAGTCATTTATCTGTTGTAAGAATAACTTATTTCTTCGTCCATAACGCTTGGCGAGATTTTGGAGACGAGTTTGGTGGAATGTCGCCAATTTGGCGACTTTTTTAAATGGTGCTAAATTAACGAAAAACTCGCCAATTGGATAAAAATGACGCTAAATCAATGACGACTCATTGATTATGACGACATGGAAAAGACGACTCATTGACGAACATTCAATATCTTGGAAATAACTACTATAAAAATGATCTATTTTTTTTACTGCAAAAGTAGTAAATTCATTGCATTATCTAAGGAAAGTTATATGCTGCACACATCAGATTTTTTTTCATTGTTAACAACCCTAAATATGAATGCCCAATAATAACCACATGTTACCTATAGCTAGAGAGACTTGATAGGGATTCCCTATCAAGGCTCTCGACCTATAACACTTAAACATGTAAGTGGTGATGCCACCTAGTGCGGAAAAATACTATAAATAAAAATGAAACAAGGAACTGAAGTAAATACAAAGAGGAAATAGCGAGCAGGGTAATGATAAAATAAATAAGTAAATTAACATATTGATGCCATAAAAAACAGATGTCCCAAATAATCAATTTGGTTTTCTTTACTTCATTCATTATTGCGCAAAGACACGTTCTGTACTCTTCTGCACCTGTTAGAGCTTCGAAGTTAAAACTCTGATAAATGGTAGCAACAATGTTGGCTTACAATCGTTTTTACCAAGCAATTTCGTTTGATATATATATTTCTCAGAAACTACTATATATGGAGCTTGGAAGATAACTTATTTCGATTCCACATCTTATTTTGAAGGGAGCTTGGTGGGTTCACTAAGGATTTCTAATTTCGGTTCTTTTTTCATTTCCGGTTTAAAAATTTAATTTTTCGTGAAATATGTATTTCTCAAGATTGGTTATAGATAGAGCTTAGATAATAACTGATAGGAATTCAGCATAAAATTCTCGAGGAGGTTGAATGGCTGGCTAAGAATTTTTCTCTTCCTATTCCTTTTCAATTTTCGGTTAAAAGAAGTCATTGAAATATATATTTCTCAAGATTGGTTATAGATAGAGAGATTAAATAATGACTGATATGGATTCAGCTGCAAATTCCAAAGGAAGGGGGCGGGTTTAAGGTAATCATTAATAATTTTCACTACATGTTCTGGAGGAGTCCCTAACGATTGAAAAATTTACATTTCTCAAGATATATCTATATTTCAAGATCGGCTATAAATAGAACTCAGCTGGCGAATGATATGGATTCGGCACTAAATACCGGAGGGGTTGGTGGTTGACTAAGAATTTCCACTAGCGATTTTTTCCACTTTCGTCAAAAAATTTCCTTAAAACACGTTTTCTCAGGATTTCCTATAGATAGAGCTTAGATGGCAACTAATATGAATTCAGCTGAAAATTCTAGAGGAAATTAAATGGGTTAAAGATTCTCACTTCCGGTTTTAAAGATGTCCCTTCCAAGTACAAGAATTACATTTTCTATTCTGCATCTATTTTTCAGGATTAGCTATAGATAGATGTTAGATGATGACTGATATAGATCCAGCATAGAATTTCGGTAATTGTAGGGAGGTCCACTATGGATTTTCACTTCGATTTTTAGAGAAATCATTTTAAGTTTTTCTGAGTATGTATATGACTATATGAAATAAGTGTACAAAGAGTATAAAAGTGCTTAATAGTTCCGTCGAAAACGAAGAGTATAAAATAGTATAAAAGTGCTTAACAGTTCCGTCGAAAATGAAGTGTACAAAATAGTATAAAAGTGCTTAACAGTTCCGTCGAAAATGAAGTGTACAAAATAGTATAAAAGTGCTTAACAGTTCCGCCGAAAATGAAGTGTACAAAGAGTATAAAAGTGCTTAA
The DNA here is from genome assembly GCA_951213105.1 of Amaurobius ferox. Taxonomy (NCBI): domain Eukaryota; kingdom Metazoa; phylum Arthropoda; class Arachnida; order Araneae; family Amaurobiidae; genus Amaurobius; species Amaurobius ferox. The sequence goes on from OX578136.1 coordinate 129,938,381, forward strand.
TAGTTCCGTCGAAAATGAAGTGTACAAAGTAGTATAAAAGTGCTTAACAGTTCCGTCGAAAATGAAGTGTACAAGGAGTATAAAAGCGCTTAATAGTTTCGTCGAAAATGAAGTGTACACCCCACTTGCCATAATATGAAAGCTCTTTCATAAATTTCTTCTTTTTTCATGTTAATTCTGTGGGCGCATTTGTCAATTTCGTCCTGTTGTTTACAGCCACTTTCCTAAACCTAACCCTTTTCTCTATAAACATATTCATTTATCAATTTCATCTGGTTGTTTACAGCCACTTTCCTAAACCTAACCTTTTTCTCCATAAACATATTCATTTGTCAATTTCGTCTGGTTGTTTACAGCCACTTTCCTAAACCTAACCTTTCTCTCTATAGACATATTCTTTTGTCAATTTCGTCTGGTTGTTTACAGCCACTTTCCTAAACCTAACCTTTTTCTCTATAAACATATTCATTTATCAATTTCATCTGGTTGTTTACAGCCACTTCCCTAAACCTAACTTTTTTCTCTATAAACATATTCATTTGTTAATTTCGTCTGGTTGTTTACAGCCACTTTCCTAAACCTAACCTTTTTCTCTATAAACATATTCGACTTTCAAAACACATTTGACTATAAACTTTGTTTTTGCATCCTGTATACATTTTAACAATTCTAATGATATTTTAAGTATTCTAACGCGAAATAGTTGTATTAATCATATAAGAAATATTTTTAAAAATAATGATTAACGATTTACGCCTTATTAACAATTTTAGGAAACCAAAATTTACCTAACATTCTCAAACGCTTATACATTTTTCCCACCGAAGCATAACAAATTAACTACACAAACCACTTTTTTTCCCATTGCGAGCAATAATTGTTCATAGTCATTTGTCTGAGTTATATATTTTTTTATTTTACAGTTAGCAAATGGCTTTATAATGAAAATTTATGTTCAAAACTAATCTCCGCATCTTTAGTTAAATTCATGCATAATGATTTGAACAGTGCCTTTGCAGTGTTTTATTATTTCTCCAAAGCTATAATTAAGCCTTTTGAGTACTTTTGTGAAACTAGATTTTTCTTGTTTATCGCATTTACGAAGTTAATAGGTTTTGGTGACGTAGTCTTTTTTTTTTTCTACTTTTATCTCAGCATCTTTTTCCTATAGAATTTTAAATTATACAGGCATAAAAATATTTATTTCATCACCATACATTTATAAGCAATTTGCTATGTTTTTAAAAATCTGTCCAAAATATACACAAAGGTTGTTTAGATAAAATTTTTTAATTATGAAGTAAACTTTTACTTTAATAATTTGAAATAACTGAAATGTAAAAAAAAATCTTTTAAGTTTCCATGATATATTCGATACCTTTTTGACCAATTTCATAACAATAAGTATGAGAGTGAAATATATTTTTATAAGCTTTTGTTTTCTTGTTTTTCTTTTGCAAATTTCTACTTTCACTACATACATAGTATAATGTACAGAAAAAGTATTATAACAGGCTCGAAAATTCTAATACGTGTTTTCGACGGAAGAACACGTTTCAAGTATCACTGAACTCGAATTTAACATTGTAACTGTGATTGTGTGTGGGCATGTATGTTCGTGTGTATATATGTATGTGTACGTGCGTGTGTATGTGTACGTACGTGTCTATGTGTGCGTGTTCGTGTGTGTGTGTGTGTTTACATTCGTGAAACCTGATGAAACGATATGTCACAAAGAGTTTTTGGAATCCATTCGACTGCATTAAAAAAAATTTCTCGAGAAATTACAATTTACTCAAGCTGCGTTTTGTTTTTAAATTTATAAATTCACTACTGTATTATTATGAATGTTTTATTTATGTATAGTGTCTTAGGTATTCTATTTTATTTAATCGTGTGTCAAATATTGTTATTCTTTTATTGATAACGAATTTTGCCATTTTTGTGACCACTGTTGATTTTTATGGGGCATTCTTTTGAATTATTTTTAATGTTATATTCCATTTTACGTTACGTCCTTCAGCTAATATTAGTATAAAAACTCTAGTTTATCACTTTTTAGTGAGATTCGATGATTGTAATCCAACAAATTCAGTAACAAAAAAGTAGAACAATAAAATCTGTAATATCTATAGAACAGAATATTATCCAATTCCTTTGTCTCTTCAAGATACGAGCCTCACAAGCTTTGGAAAGTCTCAAAATTCATCCAAAATGGATTTTTAGTTTCTTACTCGAAAATCGATTCGCGGAAGCATATGAGATGCTCTTTTGGAATATAAAGTTTTGCAAGGAATATATTTGCGTAATATCTGGAATGCAAAATCTTTTGAAACACGATACTAGCTTGACACTCTATACTAGCTTGAAAAAATATAAATGTCATGTGATCAACACATAACTGTACTCAATGTGCTGATGCAAAAATTATATACATTTTTAATAGTGAATTAACACTGTGTAAAAAAGATTTGCTTGTGATAAATGTGTGAAAGATCCGTAATAACATGTCAGTCACATGTTCAGTTCGAACTAATGGAATTGCATTATTTGGACCAAAAGTCAGAATTGGTGGATTATGACGAAGGCTATAAATGGGGCATTCTTTAGTCAAAAGAAACTACTACAAGGTGATGCAACTAAGTTTATATGACCAAAGAAGCCAGCCAGTTATTTAGTACAGGCACGGCGCTTACGAAGAACTTCTATCCATTCAAAAAATGGATTTTGAAAGATACTTTGAGGTTTGCAGGCAGTCTGAGTTCAGCAAGATCTGCTCTTTGCCTAAGAAAAGGTGAAATAGCTCAATTGCGGTTGAAAACGTGAAAGATGACATAAGCATCTGACACTATTCAGATTTATTGTGGTAGACAAAAAGACAGATTTGGTGGAACCAAAAGTTGACACTGAAACCGCCAAGGATTTATAACGGAGGCTATAAATAGATTACCCGCTAGTCAACAGGAACTACCACAAGCTGATGCAACTACGTTCGTGTGACCAAAAAAGCCACTCAGTTACTGAAAACAGGGACGGCGGATCCAAAGATTTTTTATCTAATCAAGAAAATATACTTTAAAAGGTACTTGGAGGCTCGCAGGGAGTCTGATTTCAGCAAGATTTGCTCTTTGCCCAAGAAAAGATGAATTAATTCAGTTTCTGTTGAAGACGCGTAAAAGATGACATAAGCATCTGACACTATTCAGAGTAATCGAGGTATCTGCAAAGGCTGTTTACACATTTTACAACAAATTTAACTCAATATAATTAAGGTTTGAAATAACAATATATTTTTATTAAATGCTCTGTCTGATGTCCTCTTTTCTCAACTGCCATTCTACATCTTGATTTCTAAAATAAGAAAGCTTTTCTCAAAGTTATGAGTGACATTTTATTCTATTTCTCAGTCACAGTTTTCCATAATCCATCCATTGTTTCAGACCTGCCTTTATCAAGTGCTCTCTTTAACAATCCAAAAGAATAATAATCCATTGATGACACACCAGGGAACTTTGAAGGAATATGAGTAAAAGATAATAGCTTTACTACTTGCATCTTTCCAGTAGATCCATTCTTCATGAATTTGCCCCAACATATTTCCGTCTGTTACCGGCTAAATGACTTTATGGATACTTACATAGCATGTTCTGAGATCAGCCATATGTCTAGGCAAAATGTGGTGAATATTTTGCTGTAGATTTTATAAATTTTAAATAGTGATTTATTATTTTGTTTACAGTCGTTACAGAGGTATTTAAAGATATTGTAATTGCTCTTTGACTCGGTGGATTTTCTTTTGAGACAAAATACTTGGTGAAATAGTCGTAAATGTAAGTACCTTTTTTGGGTATTAATTCGCTGTTCTTTTTACGGTTAAAAGTAATGCTTGAAGTTCTTTGTTTTTTTATTAATATTGTTTATTTTGCATTTATAAATGCGAATTCCATGATAGTATCAGGGGGTTTTAATTACAGAATAAGAGTATTTCTCTTCGGAAAGAACAAAAACGTGTTCTCCACTCCAAAGTCTATTTATATGCCACAGTTTCAAAATAGGCAAAATTTAACTGTAGCAAACGATAATTTCGCTTTTACGCAATGAGCTGTTGCCAGACAATTTTTAGAATTACTTTAAGATTTGCTATTTTTTGCAATAAAATCGCTTTAAAAATGTGTGCACAGATTCTGTATTTTACCGATTCTGATAGAAAGATTAATTGGTGAATTTTAAGATTGGTGAATTAGCTTTATTAAATCTGAAAAAAAAACTCGTACCGTAAATGCTAATATTAATATGTATACGCATTACTAAGTGCTTTAAGAGCTGCTCTTTGTTCAGTATATATTAATTTTGAAACAATGAACATTTTTAGTTTAAAATAAATAATTTGTTTTAAAGAAACGTGTCTTTTATTTTCATTCCTGAAATGTAATAGTTTCTAAACTGTATCGAATCAACACCATTCTCGTATTCTGTTTTTACCATGCGCATCCATGCCGTTATATAACATATCCATAACCGATTTCATTTCAATAAAAAAAATTCTTTCAAAAGATATCACACTCAATGCGGGAGAAGGAAGCGTTCCTAAAATTTCGAGAACGGCTCAAGATATATCATAAGCTGTGCAGTCAATTGAACTTGTTAATATTGGTTATAAAGCGACTATGCTTTTGACAGGAAGGGTATTTACTTTAGATGATTTTGATAGATTATAAACCTGCAATGAAACGATTATTTTTATATAGTTAATTTAGCTAACTTTTTGTAATATCCTTTCAGTTTAAGAAATGCTTAAAAAGACAGACTTTTCTATGGGCTGATTTTTATATCTTAACTAGAAAAAAAATAACTTTATGTTGCATCCGACCTAAATAAGCGGCCACCACTTAAATAATACAGATACAGATAACACCACATTATTTCTAAACTGTTCCAAACAAACACCACCACCGTGTTCTGTTTTAAACATGCGCAACCGTGCCATTGTATAACACGGGCGTAATCTGTCCCGAATAAGCTTTTTTAATGCCCCCTAAATAAGTTCCTAAAAATACTTGAAATCGCAAAAAGAAAAATATTCCTTTCAGTTAGAAAAGATAGATTTTCGTCCACTTACGCTACTATTATAACTTATTTTATTATTATTATTATTATTATTATTGCATATTACGCTATTATTTCGTCCATTTACGCTATTAGATAAAAACCATATCTCAAAAAAAAAAAATTCTCATGATAACGCTTAATGTCTTCAATTCATTTTTGTTTAAATAATTTATAATGCATCTAATATCTTCTATATCTTATAATTTTTCAATTATTTGGCAAGGTAACGTTGAATAGGTAGGCTAATGGGCGTTTAGGTGATTTAAGAGGAACTGAGATTTGGATATTCCCACTTCTAAGGGGACAATCTATAGTGAATTTCTTTATTCGTACTTCTATTTTTGTGATTTTGCTTCGTTTTCCTATTTTTAAATGTTTTTATTATTTTTAAATTAAATTTGATACTCCATTGTTCCTTTATAATAAGTTAATGTTTCAAATTATAAGGAATTTATGCTCAATAAATTTCAATTTGACATTGGCTTTTATAAATTATTTCATGCTTTAGATTTTTTTTTTATATGAACCCTTTTTCACCAGGAAGTAGATGGGGAAAATAGTTAGCTTTGGCAAGTACTCAATTAGAAGTTTGTTAAAAATCTGTAGATGAGAAAGTCGATGAAATGGTTCTATGTATTTCTCTGCTAAAAAAAATGAAAGCCCTAGATAAGCTGTTACAGGCTATGAGCTTGCTACTTTACTAATGGTCATATATAATTTTTATATTTTCCGTTTGAGATCAGACATTTAGACCAAATACATAATATCTTTATGTATTGTTTGTTTACACACTTTCAGATCAAAGACACATTAATTTGAGAGCAACCCAAATTATCGTCCTAAAATAGTGCTATTTGATTTTTAAATAAAAAATATTTTCGTATGAAATGGCTATTTGTTTGATATTTCATAGTGGAATTATTCTGTTTCTTAATTTTCGAAAAATATCCAAAAATTTGAGAGCTCTTAATTCAATATTTCTAAAAATCAGTAGGCCTGTTACTATTACGAATTAAAAAAATCTGATGTGAGCAATACATGACTTTCCTTATATAATGCAATGAATTTACTACTTTTACAGTAAAAAAATAAGTTTTTCTTATAGTATATACTTATAGTATATACTTATATTCTTTTCAAGATATTGAATTTTCGACAATTAGTCGTCATTTTCATTGATTTAGCGTCATTTTATTCCATTTGGCGAGATTTTCGTTAATTTGACAACATTTCAAAAAGTCGCTAAGTTGGCGACATTCCACTAAATTTGTCGGCAAAATATCGCCAAGCTTTGCTGACGGAGAAATAAGTTATTCTTATAGCAGATAAATGACTATTGGCGTTTAAATACAAAAGTATTACTCGAAGTATCTTTTCTCATGAATGGAACGAGCTAGATCCACGAGAATGATGTCACCCAATTTATTGCATGGTATTACATATGAAAAGTGAACATGTTTCTCAATAGGAAATATATTTTTTTTATTTGATATGACTTTATGATAATTTTTTTGAAAAATGTGCAATATCTCAACGATTCATGTTAGCATTCTAAAATGTATGTCAATCGTTTTCTAATGAAAAATTACATAAGAAATGTCTATTTGCGTAACTTTATTAGCGGTTTTGATTTTTTGACGATTTTTTCAAAATTTCACTCGAAAATTTAGGGGGGGTTTGAACATTCGATTGCGTATAAAAACAATAGACTTCCAGTGTTTATGGATTGTGATTTTTGTACCTAATTTCGTTCGAATCGGTCCATTCGTTCGTCAGTTATCGTCTTCACAGGCTCACTGACACACACACACACACACACACACACAGATATCACTTCAAAAATGTTTGATTCGTGATCAGGGATGATTGAAACGTGCTCTCCCGTCGAAAACTCGAATTCGAATTTTCGATCCAGTCACAATACTTTCTTTATACATTATGTATATAAGGGAAGTCATAACTGTGAAAAGTTTCATTTGAAATTTTCAATATGTTCGAAAAATATGTTTCCCAGACCCATAGATATCATTGAAAAATAATTCTATTCATGGATTTGTTATATATAATATATTTATAGTAAGTAGCAGAATAAGTATTTATAGTTAATTTCAGAAATTCATTCATAGATTCATTTCGAATATTCATTCATAGATTCATTTCGAATATTCATTCATAGATTGATTTCGCATTCATAGATTCATTTCGAATAGTCATTCATAGAGTGATTTTCCATTCATAGATTAATTTCGATTATTCATTCATAGATTGATTTCCCATTCATAGATTCATTTCAAATATTCACAAATTGATTTCCCATTCATAGATTCCCTCATCATTTACAGATTTATTTCAAAGATTCATTTATGTATTCATTCTCTATTCACTCACGAGATACACAAACGTGCAATTCCACAAAAATCTGAAAGATAGACCTATGAATTCATTACAGTGCTTTTCTTTTACATATACTATGTACTGTAGGGAACGTAAAACTGCGTTCGCAGGGAATTTTTCAAGGTTTCTCCAGACATTTTAACCCATATTTTATGTTGATGCAAAATATGATTCATCCACATTATACATGCTTATATAAACTATAGACATTCACATTTTAATGATTAATTGAGACATGGACCATTAAATTTCAGGCTTCCCGAAATGCAGAAATGCATAAGTAAAATAGGCAACACATTGTATATGTATTCTAAAGTATTTAAAACGAGCACTGTTGCACGAAACTCGATTTTAAATAGACCCTGTCAGAATAATTTTTCTAAATGAATCCGTGTTTTGTTCGATAGTAAAGAAAATAAAACCATAAAATGCAAAATACCAAACAAAAAGGGCTAGTTCCCATTTTTTGGCAGAATATCGATTGCCACATATCAAGAAGAGTATCGGAATTCTTTAAAATATGATTCTCAATTTCTACTTTAAAATCGATTCGCGAAGACCTACAAAACATGCCTTTTGGAAGATATCATAGTTCGAGTAGGAAAGGAGTACTATACTTTGCAAAATATGTTTAAAACATGAGCTGGAATATTATACACTGGACATATATGTTTCTATTCTCATAATTTCATACACATTTATTTTCTATTTAAAGTATATTTTATGCTCAAAAGTATTGTTTGGAACAAAAATCAGACTCTGCTAAAGAATATTCTCCTCCTATACAATGGAATGTTTATTTAAGAAGACAAATAAGAACAGCATACACGAACTGAAGGTAAACAAGATACGCCTGTATACATAAGAAAATCTAATATTTCTATGTCTGTGAGGCTTGGCGATAAATTTGTCGCCTGATGCCAATTTGGCGATATTTGGGAAAGTGTCCTAAAGATAGCTATCTTTTAATATCCCTGGAAATCAAATTTTATTTCTTTGATAATATATGCCGATCGTGGGAATTATTAACTTATTGATTCACAATGTGGTTTCGTGATTCACAATATAGTAAGATTCACTATTCAAAGGACGGGTGCATTTTATTAAAGGGTTGGTAAAAAATTGCACCTAATAATATCAAATAATATGAGCTAACGGCTCTACCGTGATTAAAACACCGGTTCCCGTTAGATCACCGAAGTTAAGCAGCATCGGGCGCGGATAGTACTTGGGTGGGTGACCACCTGGGAACGCTGTGTGCTGTTGACTCATTTAAGTCGACATGCTGGCCGAACGGTCAAGGCGAGCGTTTCCAGTGATCGATCGGCCGCCACGTTATGGGTTCGAGTTCCACGTAAGACATGGATGTTGTGTATTGTGGGTGTAGAGTGTTCCGCCCCCCTCTGGTGCGCCTGGGGCAACGTCCTAGGACGGCAAAATGGTTCACGATTTTGGCCGTACGTAGTCCAAACGACGTACGTCGACGTAGAGTCTAGTGCTAGAGTAGTCTAGTGCTAGAGTCTAGTGCCTGGCCATTGGAAAAAAAATATCAAATAATATAATTTCGCTTATGAGTCACAACAGAACTACAGAGGCCAGTGTGATTAGTATTCTTCAGTTGGTGAGTAATAAAAAAAAATTAATCACTTTATATGTCTAATCCTTTCTAATTCTTCCTCAATTGTGGACATAAATTCAATGGTTTTGCTACGTCTCTCAGAGTGGGATAAACCGTAGAGGAGGGATAAGCAACCAGTGACTGTAATAATCTAATATCTCTTGTTTGCTTTCTGATGTGTGATTTCAGTATATTTAATCTCCTTGGGATAAAACACATTAAAACAATTCCATGATTTTTCATCATTGCCCACAGTCTTTCTATACATATATGAGAGTCTATGGCCACTATATGTCAAGAACTAACGGATAAATTCATATGAAATTTTGTACGATTATTATAATCTGTGAATACTTGAACTCTGTTGATTTTAAATAGATTTTCGGAAATGTTTAGGTTATCATTCGGTTAGTCCCTAAAATTGTAAATGCTTCATTAAAAAACTCGTCATAAATACTCACACAAAGATCTTAATTGAATAATCATTTTAAGTGTAAGTTTTCATTGGGAAAATATTTATTTTAATAATTGATACATGTGTAAAAGGAAGGGATATGTTCTAAATATATCAGAATAATTCACCACGGCACGTAGAATAAAATTATGCGATGTCTCTATCTAATTTTTAAGCACAATTCATTTCGACAATTCATTTCGTGCCGATTCTATATTTGAAGATATGTATCGCAAGACTTGGTGATTCTACGAAGATTTTTTTTTCATTATAGGTTAATCATATCTGCAAGCTGTAAATGCAAAGATAAAAATCTGATGTGGGCAGCACATGACATTCCTTATATAATGCAATCAATTTACTACTTTTACAGTAAAAAGAAATAGATTATTTTTAAAGTAGATATTTATATTCGTTCCAAGATATTGAATTTTCGTCAATAAGTCGTCAATTTCATTGATTTAGCGTCATTTTTATCCATTTTGCGAGTTTAACGTTAATTTAGCACCATTTAAAAAGTCGCCAAGTTGGCGACATTCCACCAAATTCGTCGCCAAAATCTCGCCAAGCGTTATGGACGTTGAAATAAGTTATTCTTACAGCAGACAAATGACTATTGGCGTTCAAATACAAAAGCATTATTCAAAGTATCTTTTTCATGAATGGAACGAGCTAGGTCCACGAAAATGATGTCACCAAATTTATCACATGGTATTACATATGAAAAGTGAACACGTTTCTCAATAGGAAATATTTTATTTTTATTTTATATGACTTTTTGATATTTTTTTTAATATACAATATCTCGAGAACGGTTCATGTTAGCATTCTAAAATTTATGTTAATCGTTTTCTAATGAAAGATTACATAAGAAATGTCTATTTGCGTAACTTTATTAGAGGTTTTGATTTTTTGACGATTTTTTCAAAATTTCATTCGAAAATTTAGGGGGTTCTGAACATTCGATTGCGTATAAAAACAATAGTCTTCCAGTGTTTACGGATTGTAATTTTTGCACCAAATTTTGTTTGAATCGGTCTATTCGTTCATCAGTTATCGTCTTCACAGACTCACTGACACGCACACACACACACACAGACATCGCTTCAAAAATGTTCGATTCGTGATCAGGGATTCTTGAATCGTGCTCTCCCGTCGAAAACTCGAATTCGAATTTTCGATTCCGTCACTATACTTTCCTTATACATTATTGTATATAAGGAAAGTAAAAAGATAAATATACAAAGAAATGAAAAAATAAGACATTTTTATGAAAAGAAATCCTACAAGTTTCTGAACTAATTCCAAACTGGTATAGTCCTATCAAATTGCATTCATACGATAAAATCCAGACACCATAAACCTAATTTCGACTACCACGATGAGAGACGTGCTAAGATTATGAAATTTTGACCTCAATCGGCAGTTAAGTTTCATGTCATGTCTTCACTCGGAAAAGTTATCAGTATCTACTGCTCTCTGAGGATTCAAAAATATATTTATTAGCTGTGTTGCAGAAGTTTCCCCCCACTTATAGTTCAAAGTGGAGTATTGATTGAATGGTTCTGTTAATGGTATAGAACTTCCATTGAGTTAATGCTTTAATTAAATACCGTCAGATATATGCAGTGGCGTCTAAGTTCTGGCACATATGTGTTTTTTATTTGAAAAATTCTTATTTGTTCAAAAAAGTCGATAAATAAGAAGAATAGTCAGACTTTTTTGCGTGTAAATATTGATACATTTCGATTTTATCATTCCACACAAGCATAAACAGACAATTGTGGTAAATTAAGAATAAATATAAACTTATAAATGAAGTACTCAAATATCGAAATTCACAAAAATGAACATATATGCAAGTATTCCCTTACATAACAAATGAAAAAATCTGATGCGGGCAACACATGACTTTCCTTATATAATGCAATGAATTTACTACTTTCACAGTTAAAAAAAATGTTATTCTTGTAGTAGATATTCATATTCTTTCCAAGATATTGAATTTTCTTCAATTAGCCGTCATTTTAATTGATTTAGCGTCATTTTTATCTATTTGGTGAGATTTTCGTTAATTTGGCAACATTTAAAAAGTCGCCAAGTTGGCGACATTCCGCCAAATTTGTCACCAAAATCTCGCCAAGCGTTATGGACGGAGAAATAAGATATTCTTATACCAGATAAATGACTATTGGTGTTCAAATACAAAAGTATTACTCAAAGTATCATTTCTCATGGATGGAACGAGCTAGATCCACGAGAATGATGTCACCAAATTTATCACAGGATATCACATATGAAAAGTGAACATGTTTCTCAACAGTTAATATATGTTTTTTACTTTATGGGATTTTTTGATAAATTTATTTGAAAAATGTGCAATATCTCGAGAACGGATCATGCTAGCGCTCTAAAGTTTTTTGATGATTTTTTTGAAATTTCACTCGAAAATTTAGGGGGTTCTGAACATTCGATTGCTTTTAAAAACTATAGACTTCCAGTATTCACGGATTGTGATTTTGTATTAAATTTCATTCGAATCGCTCCATTTGTTCGTGAGATATCGTCTATACAGACTCATTGACACACACACGCACTCACACACATACTTTCAAACACACACACACACACACAGACATCACCTCAAAAATGTTTGATTCGTGATCAGGTATGCTTGAATCATGTTCTCCCGTCGAAAACTCGAATTCGTAGGGAAAAGGATATGTAAATATCAATATATATTAACATATACTTTTTGCTATAATTAGTGCTTAAAATCATCGTTGCTTCGATTTTACAAAACTTTTAGTTGTTTCTGAAGATATTTTCTTCTATTCGTCTTACTACACACACGTTTTAAAAGTTTTTTACTAGTCATTTTATATTTTAGTACATTTTTTTTCAAATTGAAATAAAAATTCACAATAAATTAGAAGACTATGGTAGCATCTCAAGCTGACGTGCACAATGATATAGCAACAATTGTTTTACGTCATTTTCTGTATCCTGGGGATCATTAATCGCTTGAGATTTGAATTTTTATCCAATCCCGAATCTTATGCCCTATCCTTTAAATTATTTTTAAATATGTCAAGATATGTCCTCTTAACCATAATTCCATCGATAAAAAATCTGATGTGGACAACACATGACTTTCCTTATATAATGCAATGAATTTACTAGTTTTACAGTGTGTGTGTTGTTGTGACTTATCCCCATGGTGAGGAGCACCACGTCCACAAGACCCCTGGTCCCATGGCGAAGAGAAGAATATGCACCTTCACTTTTATTGAGGCTCCCAAAGGGCAGAAGTCTGACTTTGCCTCGACTACACAACATGCCGGGATTCGAACCCACAAACCGGTAATCCAGAGATCAGACGGAAACGTATGCCCCTGACCGCTCCACCACCGGATCGGCTTGGTTTTGCAGTAAAAAAATAATGTATAAGATCCACGGCGCTGTGTTTTTATCGTTGAATTGTGCATTTGGCGATTTTCAGGATGACAACATGTAAAACTATTTCAAAATACTCAATTATCTTATACTTCGCGCAACTCTAAATAAACAGTTATCAATATTGATAGCATCCTCAATAAGCGATATAGGCCATATATTAAAATACCTTAATACTTACGCCATCAATTAGGAGTAATTTTCATTAATTTAACGTCATTTTTGCAGTGTTTTGACGCTATTTTTGTCAAACTGGGGGCGAACTATCGCCAAGTTGGAAATACTTTGTTAAATTATTCGATGAGTTTGCCAAATGCATCAACAAGTATTACAGACGAACGGAGAGAAGAATATTTCTTATGTACTAGAAGGTATGCCCGTCATATGACGGACATCATAATTTGGGAGACATTACTTTCCATTTGGCATCATTTTTATCAATTTGGCGACATGTTTATCATTTTAGCAACATTTAAAATAGTCGCCAAGTTGGCGATATTCCCCCTAAATTTCTCGCCAAACGTTACAGATGGACGGAGAAATGTGTTATTCTTATAGTCTACGCTATGGTCTTTCCAGGATATTGAACTTTCATCATCTAGTGGTCATTTTCATTGATTTAGCGTCATTTTTATTAATTTGGCGACATTTTCGTTAATTTAGCAACATTTAAAAAGTCGCCATCTTAGCGACATTCCACCAGAAGCTCGCCAAGCGTTATGGACGGAGGTATAAGTTCTTCTGGTAGCAGATAAATGAGTATTAGCTTCCAAATACAAAAGTATAACCTAATGTATCTTTTCACATGAATGGAACTAGCTAGATCCACAAGAATGATTTCACCAAATTTATCGCATGATATTACTTATGTAAAGTGAACATATTTCACAATAAGTATTACTTTTTTTATTTTATATGATTTTTTGATAATTATTTTGAAAAATGTGCAATATCTCGAGAATAGTTCGTGCTAACGTTTTAGAATCCATCTCAATCGTTTTCTAATAAAAAATTACGTAAAAAATGACTATTTGCATAATTTTATTAAAGGTTTTGATTTTTTGATGATTTTTTCAACATTTCACTCGAAAATTTAGGGAGATTCTGAACATTCGATTACGTTTAAAAACAATAGGCTTCCAGTATTCACGGATTGTGATTTATGTACCAAATTTCATTCGAATCGGTCCATTTGTTCGTCAGTTATCGTCTCCAAAGACTCAATGACACACACACACACACTCATACATATTTTCACACACACATACTCACACAGACATACACACACACACTCATACATCATTTCAAAAACGTCTGATTCGCGTTCAGGGATGCTTGAAACGTGCTCTCCCGTCGAAATCTCGAACTCGAATTTTAGACCCCGTCGCAATACTTTCCTTATATACATTATATGTATACAGGGTGAGTCGGAATTGTTTTTACAAAAGCAGAGGGTGATAGTACCCCACCAGACGAGCAATAATTACCACGGAACATGGGATCGCATTGCACTCTGAGAGGCAGAAAAGAGGCACGTCGAACTGCGTCGAGCATGACGCAGTCAGCGCCTCGGACGTCATTGTGTACCTGCCTACGTAGTATAAATACCTAGGTGTAACGATAGACTCTCACCTAACTTGGAAACTGCACGTAACGAACTTAATCAAAAAAGCGTATATGGCCACAGGAGCTTTATACCCAATGATAGGAAACGGAAATCTAAGTTATCAAAATAAACTCCTAATTTATAAATCGGTCATCTGCCCGGGAATGCTGTATGCAGCACCCGTATGGGGAGATGCCTGTAAAACTACCATAGACTTATTAGAGACAAGACAAAACAAAACCCTAAGGATTATAAGGAAAGCCCCTAGATACTTAAGAAACTCGGTAATTAGGAAAGACTTCAAAATAAAAACTGTTAGAGCCCAAATCAAAAAGCTAGCGCTTAAATTCTACAAAAATCTGCCATCTGTCCCAAATGAACTATTATTTAATCTGCATGACTATGATCATCGCAAGGCTAAATCTCGTAAGAGACCCCGCTCGGTACTTAACTTTGATATTCGGTACTAGGAACGCCCCACCTTAATCAGTTGATATTAACGAAAACTCGCGATCTTTGGTTTTCTACAAAATGTTTAAAATCCTAAACTGCTAAAATGCTAGGTTACCCTCAGATCTGCATCAACCCCCCAAACTGCTTAAACTCTTAATGTGCAACAAACTGCCACACTAAGAGCTAGGACAAATAATAAAAACAGTAAATCAAAAACCTCGAACCTCCAACTATGGACCAATGAAATAATGTCACAGTATGAAGATAAGAACCACACCTAGAGATTGGAGATTAAAGGCGCTTCGCGCCTGGTGCTCTGTTCTGGACGAAACTCTATGAGGAGCATAACTGGCTCCTAGTAGGTTCCGGCGGTAGCCAATCAGAGCACACATTGCCCTTTAAAAACCGGCACAACTTCAACGCTGCAAGATATTCCCACTGGACTTTTTCTTCTGGGGCCACATGAAATCTTTTGTGTACGAGACGCCTGTGGACTCGGCGGAAGATCTCGTTGCGCGCATCGTTGTTGCCTCAGACCACATTAACACAACACCCGGAATCTTCGAGAGGGTGCGTCAGTCATTCCTTCGCCGGTGTGAACGGTGCGACGACACGCATGGTCGCCACTTTGAGCACTTGCTGCGAGTTTGTCGCTGCACAATAAATCTGTTTGTGCAACGTTTGGTATCGTTCATTCGCTTTCCCAACACTGGTGCACGTGCAGGTTCGTATTTTAATTTTACTCTTTTCTGCCTCTCTGAGTGCAATTCGACCCTATGTTCCATGGTAATTATTGCTCGTCTGGTGGGGTACAATCACCCCTCTGCTTTTGTAAAAACAATTCCGACTCACCCTGTATAAGGAAAGTAATACAAGCTTTCCAAACCTTGCTGATGAAATGCACCCCTATACCATTTTGGATCCATATCCATGCTTCACAGTTTTATCTTTTGAATTAAGAGAGCCGTATTTGACTTGCTCCAAAATTTGGCGTGCACTATTTCATTGGACGAGCTTCATTGCCAGAAATGTTGAATTTACTTTCAACACCTAAAAGAACTTCATTTCAAAACTGCTGTCTTAAAATATCATTATTTGTAAACTGTACTCGCTTGTCCATTTTATGTTTACAGGTAAACTGCTTTCTTTGAGTATAATGCCATCTCTTTATCTACAGAGTCTTAATAGAGCAGAAGTTCATCAAGGTAAAACTATAAGTCATACATCAAAATCTATTGCAAAATTTATTGAAATGATAACAAAAAATACACATATTAAAGCTACAACTTTTGCCCATATTCCTTTAAAGTCCCCTGATGTGTCATCAATGGATTATTGTGCTTTTGGATTTTTGAAAAGAGAACTTTCTAAACACTAACTTAAAAAAATCTGATGTGGGCAACACATGATTTTCCTTATATAATGAAATGAATTTACTACTTTTACAGTAAAAAAAAGGTTTTTCTTATAGTAGATTTTGGCGACATTCTGCCAAATTCGGCGCCAAAATCTCGCCAAGCGCGTTATGAACGGAGAAATAAGTTTTTCTTATAGCAGATAAGTAACTGCTGGCGTTTAAATACAAAAGTATTAATCAAAGTATCTTTTCTCATGAATGGAACGAGCTAGATCCACGAGAATGATGTTACCAAATTTATCACATGATATTACATATGAAAAGTGAACTTGTTTCAAAACAGTTATTACATTTTTTTAATTTATGGGATTTTTTGATAAATTTATTTAAAAAATCTGCAATATCTCGAGAACGGTTTATGTTAGCGTTCTAAAGTTTGTCAATCGTTTTTTAAGGAAAAATTACATAGGAAATATCTAAATGCATAACTTTATTAAACGTTTCGATTTTCTGATGATTTTTTCAAAATTTCACTCGATTTAGAGGGGTTCTGAACATTCGATTACAATTAAAAGTAATAGGCTTCCAGTATTCATGGATTGTGATTTTTATACCAAATTTCATTCGAATCGCTCCATTCGTCCGTGAGATATAGTCTCCACAGACTCACTGACACACGCAGACATCACCTCAAAAATGTTTTATTCGTGATCAGGGATGCTTGAAACATGCTCTCCCGTCGAAAACTCGAATTCGAATTTTTGACCCCGTCACAATACCTTCCTTATACATTATGTATATATAAGGAGAGTAGCAATGGATGGTCTATGGAAAACTGTGAAAGAAGGGCAGTGTTCCTTTCAGAACATTTTGGTCAGGGGAGCGAATGAATTAAATTTTTTTTTGGGGGGGGGCAAATTTTCTATTTGCCCTATATAAATATATCTACAATGCTGTGTCACATAAATAGAAACTAGGTTAACATAATTTGTCACCCGGGGGGGGGGGCGCGAAGCCCCACTCCTAGAAGTATGCCTAAAAGAAACACTGAAGAGGAGTGGAAAAAATACCATCCATAACTGTAAGAAAAGCTCTTTTATTACTTTCCTTATATACAGTAATGTATAAGGAAAGTATTGTGATGGGGTCGAAAATTCGAGTTTGAGTTTAGACGGGAGAGCACGTTTCAAGCATCCCTGATCACGAATCGAATATTTTTGAGGTGATGTGTGTGTGTGTCAGTGAACCTGTGGAGACGATAATTGACTAATGAATGGACCGATTCAAACGACATTTGGTACAAATATTACAATCTGTGAATACAGGAAGCTTATTGTTTTTATACGCAATCGAATGTTCAGAACCCCCCTACATTTTCGAGTGAGATTTTGAAAAAAGCATCCAAAAATCAAAACCTCTAAGAAAGTTACGCAAATATACATTTCTTATGTAATGTTTTATTAGAAAACGATTAACATAAATTTTAAAACGCTAACATGGACCGTTCTTGAGTTATTGCACATTTTCCAAAAAAATTTATCAAAAAATCCCATAAATTAAAAAAAATATTAACTGTTGAGACATATGTTCACTTTTCATACGTAATATCATGCGATAAATTTGATGACATCATTGTCGTGGATCCTAGCTCGTTCCATTCATGAAAAAATATACTTTGAGTAATACTTTTGCATTTGAACGCCAATAGTCATTTATTTGCTATAAGAATAAATTATTTCTCCGTCCATAATTCTTATCGAGATTTTGGCGGCGAATCTGGTGGAATTTCGCCAATTTGGCGACTGTTTAATGTTACCAAATCAAAGAAAATCTTGCCAAATGGATAAAAATGACGTCAAATCAATGAAAATAACAACTATTTGATGATAATTCAATATCTTGGAAAAAATATAAGTATCTACTATAAGAATAACTTATTTTGTTTTTACTGGAAAAGTAGTAAATACATTGCATTATATAAGGAAAGTCATGTCCTGCCCAAATCAGATTTTTTGGGGAAATCAAGATGTAGAATGCTAGTCCAAAGAAAGGACCATCCAATAGAACATTTTAGAAGTATATATTGTTTCTTCAAACTTTAATTATATTGCTATAAAATTGTTCTAACAAATTGTAACAAATGTAAACGAATGTGTAAACACATTCTGTACTTCTGCATTCACTATACAACTTGTTCTAAACCTGAATCTTTTAAAAACTACTCTCTCAAACCCTTAGCGTAAGCGAATTTAATTGATTTAACCACTAAATGTTGCATGCCGCTTTCTGTAGTTTATTCCATTTTTATTAGTCATTTGCCAGTATAAAAAGATAATATTGTTTTTCTAGTTTGGTATTATTTGTGAAAACTTTTTGGAACATCTCAGACGAAATATTTTGAAGTGAAGGAATAATTAACTTTTGTCTTGTGTTGGGTTATACTTTTAGATATTTAACAATTTTAGGTGTTTTGTTTTTTGTTTAAACGTGTTCAGGGGTCTTATTTACATAGTCATTCTCTTTTAGTTATCCATTTTCCAATTGTTTAGGTTTTTGATATTCTTTGTTCAAATATATTCTATTCCATAGGTTTTGTGTAAAAAACGGCGAAAGTTCGTTCTTTTCAGGTTTTAGCAATTTAAATTTATTTAAATTGGCTAATTTGTGATTCCATTTCTTGCCCTTTTTATTCCCTTTAATTTGATTCCAAATTTATTGCTCTCGGTTAAAAATTGGTTAATTCATCGCAATTTTACAGTTTTATTCTATTTTCAGCTTTTTAAATATTTCAGAATCGTCCATATTTAAATTATTGCCGAATTCGTATTTTCCAAATCGTTTCACTTCATTTCTTTTTAATTTTCGTCTGCTCCGAAATTCCATTGCTCTTCTTTAAAATTTCGAGTTTTTAATTGGTTGACCGTAATATTAAAATCGTCTGTCATTAATTATTTTATCGTTCATAGATAATTTTGTTTACAATCTGTGGCAGCGATGTTTCGCAGTATATAAGCAAAATCGCGCACTTTTTCGAACTCTTTCTCTTCCCTTTTTTGATTAGAATGGGGATGTAATACTTTGAAGTGGCAATTGCGCTACGGCGCGCGCGCGATTCATAATGGAACGAAATTTGTTCAGTTTTTTTCAAATATTCTCCTTTGGAATGCACCGGTATTTTGTCTACGTCCAGAGAACAAAAATCATTTTTAACGAGCCTCTGAAAATGTAGCATCTTCCATGACTGAATGGAGATGTTTTGAATTCCTGCCTCTTCAGTCTTGCTAATTAGTTTCCTGTCTGCTAAATGTTGATCCAAGAAGTTCCGCGATTTATGCTATGTCCGCCGAGGAAGTGGCAATTTGTTTATTTACCCGAGTTGTGCAGCTCTTTACATGAGGAATGGAATCAATATTTCCGTGCCCAATAGACGGACATATATTTTTGGTTTTCGTTCTGATGTCAGAAGTTCGGTGCTGCAACTTGGAGAAATGATGTTTATTGCTGGACGTCCGGCTGATTTGGAGAATCTCCGGTGGAGTCTGAATTCGTGGAGCGATCGTTTTTCCAGATTTCTACTGGACAGAAATAAGATCCTGTGCCATGGATTTTCCTCTTCTGGTTTTCCGTGGGTCTGCAGCACGTTTGGTGATTCTGCCTCCCTCCCGCCGATCTCTGCCGTTCTTCTACTGGACCCTTGGTGATATAATTCTTTTCCTTCAAGTTTCAGACTAGTTTACTTTTGCCTTATTTAAAGTTTTATTGAGTTAGCACAGAAATAAGACCCCTTTTGACCTATATACTTTAGGTCACCTGAACCTGTGGTTCTTTAAATTTTGTTCTAAATTCCCTTTTGGCTAACTGATGTTCTTTTATCCCAAATTTTAGTTTAGACAAATAATTGTATAATTTTATTATTGATAACTTTAAAATTTAATATTCTAACGTTTTTTTTACCACTATACGACCGGCCATTCCATTCCTTTTATTTATTTATTTAAGTTGTTTATTTGATTTGTTTAGTTAATGAGATGTTGTAAAATGTTTTGAAAATTATTTTAAAAGTGAAGTTTAAATTTTAATAAACGTTAGATTTTGAAAACCTAAAATCTGTGTTCTTTCTTTTACTTTTAATGTTTTTATTTTTAGGAAAATTCCATTTAATTACATGTAGAGTACATATTTGTACACGTAGGGAAACTGGTCAATAGGTCCTCTTTCAGTTTACTTTCTGTTTATTTAAGAATTCAGTTATATTTCTAGGATGTTTTCAGGTTAGATGAACTTTACAAATTTCAGTGTATTTTAGAAGCACTTTCAGATTTATTTTCAGATGACATTTAGGTTTCAAGAACCTTGAGTAAGAGCTTTAAGAACTTAGAATACTTAGAATGATTCAGAATGTTCTTTGTTTTTAGTATATCATAAATGCACTTTTACTACCGAACACTTGTTGAAAGTAGATCAAAGAATGACATCAATAGTTTGAGCGAGCAATTGTAACATATTTTATAATTTTTGAATTCTGAAGCATGCTTTACCTTTATCCGTGCTAAAGTAAATACTGAGAAAAAGTTCGTGTAGAAGTTTAAGTTATCAGATTGAAATAGTTTGTGAAAATTGCCAAAAGTATTTTCTTGATTTAGTTTTAGAGTTCGTTTCGTAAACAGGATTTAATGGTGTATCTATAGTAGTTTGATACAAAAATCAATTCTATACAAATTGCGTTGGTAGATTATTTGTTTCAAAATTTAATTTTGGGCAATTATATACAAATGGAAAGTGCAAAAACTGCGCAAAATGGAATAAATCACATATATATGATAGAAAACGATGCTTAATTATTGGAAATAATAGGACTACATTTAATCTCAAATACAGTTACAGAATGGAAATAAAGAAGTAGCAAACAAAATGCTTGAATGTACGTTCTGACAAAATTGATATTAATTAAATATTCTTCATACTAAATATAACATTATTAAGGGATATCTCCCTCTGTTTAAAAAACGCACCAACCTTCATTTTCGATGTGTGTGTGTATACATTAACTTTTTAAGTTTTGACCGATTGTCCGGTTAGTAATCTTGCTGTTATCTATAGTAATAAATGATCTAATACACAAGTGCCAAAATTCATGGGGTAGCAGTATGCAAATTTACAAGTGGCGCTCGTCTCGCGTTAAAAGGGTATAAAGAGTCAGATAGTTGTCAGTGTTGTCTGTTGGACAACTGAATGTTTTGTGAAACGTTAAAAAACGTGATAATGACTACCCAATGGCAATAACCGAGTTTGAATGTGGAGTGATAGTTGAAGCTCGAAGCATACGGCATAGCATTTCGGAAGTTGTTGAGATTTTGCAGATTTCTCATTCGACAGTGTCAACGGTGAATCGAGAGTACCTCATGGCAGGCATTACCTCCCACAAGGGACAGCGCAGTGGACGGCTACGTCTGCTGAAATGATCGAGGCTAGCAACGCCTGAGCAGAAGCACCCGTGCTAACAGACGAACGACACTGCGTCAACTGAATACCTCATTCAATGAGAGACGTACCACTAGATGCGTGTCTGTGAAGTCTGTGCAACGAAATTTTGCGTTGATGGGAAGTGGTAGCAGAAGACTGACTCGAATGTCTTTACTCACAGCACATCATCGGCTTCAGTGCATCGCTTGGGCTTGCGAACACATGCAATGGACCTTAATGACTGGAAGAAAGTAGTGTGGTTCAATGGGTCACGTTTCCAGTTGGTGCGAGTTGGTGTGGTCGCGTTCGAGAGTGGCGCAAACACTATAAAGCTATGGATCCTAATTGGCTCAACAAGGCACTGTGCAAGCTGGTGTTGGTTACAAAACGGTGTGGTGAGTGTTTACTAGTCATATATTGGATCCTCTGGTCAAATTGAATCGAGCATTGATAGGAAATCGCTATGTTCAGCTAATTGTTGACCATTTGCAACCGTTTATGGACTTCACGTATCCCAATAACGATGGGATATTCTAGGATGATAATACTCCTTGTCACCTGGCCCATATTGCTCACGATTGGTTTGAGAAGCATTCTGGAATATTCCAGCACATGATTTGGCCACCTAGATCGCTATACATAACCCCCTCGGAGCATATCTGTGATATAATCAAAAGATCCATCTGTGCCCAAATTCCAGTACCTACCACAACCACGCAAATATGGGCTGCTATCGAGACAGCATGGCTGAACATTTCTCCTGGAGATTTCCGCCGACTAGTTGAGTCCATGCCATGTTGAGTTGCAGCACTTCGCCTAGATAAAGGAGGTCCATCACGATATTAGAGCGGTATCCTATGACTTTTGCCACGTAAGTGTATACTATAAAAGTTAAAATTTTATATATATGCTTATAACTTCAAGATTTCATAATGCACGCGATGGATTTTGGTGACTTTTTTTCTGGCAACTAGACTGAGTCTACTGTAATTTCCGATGTCAATTTTATCACTCTATAGAAAAATTCGAAATAATGAGAATTCAAAATCTCTTATTATCTGTCTGCCATGAAAATTTACATCTAAGGTCAACGTATTTACACACTTTTTCCTCTGATTTATTAAATGTAAATTAGAGCAGTAATTGTAATTGAGAGCAGCTGTAATTGAAAGCAGGTTGATGGCTAAAATATGTCTGATTGATATGTTTGATATCGTATAACTTTCATCTCTGTGTAACCCTGAAAAACACTGGATATTTCTGCTAGTCAACATAATAAAAATTTAATTTAAGACAACCGTGTTAATCACTGTGTATTTCCTTTGCGTTTCGAAAACTTTTTAAATGTCATGGCATTTTTAAGAGATAAATTTTTGCTCATTTATCTCATGAGCATGTATAATTTTTAGTGAAATTTGTGCAGAATTCTAGTATTACTTACTTTCAAACTTTTTTTTTTAAATTAACTATTTTATGATTCTTGATCTTGGCGAATTTTTTTCAACGCGGCGTGTATTTTCTTTCATTTATATATAAATGTTTCTTTGTTATAAAATGTCAAAATAATGTAAGCTGCGTTGTAAGCATGCACAGTATTTCATGAATCTCGTAAAGGTCAAAGATCGCACTACAAAATGCCCCTTGATTCGCCTCATTTATAATATAAAGTGATATCTTGATATCTTACCTATTCTTGTATCCTAAACAGTACAATAGTTATTGGCTCAATGGGTGCAAACCAACTTGATTTACAGTTATTAATACACTCATATCCAATAGTTAAGCAAAGTGAAAAAAAGCGGATAAGAAGAAGAGTATTTATTCGAATTCATTTAAACTTTCACAAATCATGGGGTATAACATCAGACACTAGCGTTGGGAAATGCAAAGAAAATTATCAGTAAATAATTAAATTATAGAGATAAACAAGAACATAGGATTTTGGGCGGCAAAACAGTTCATTGGTGGAGGTCTGTTATACGGAATGTGATAACCGCAGCTGGAACCACGTGATCGACAGCGTCGATTACTGCCATGAATAAGATCATCTATGGCGGTTTGGTGTATCTGTACACATTCACGAAGCAGACATGTTCTTAGCTAATAAAGATTTCGGGGAGGGTGATAGAGAGAAATTAAACACCTTCCAATCATGTCCCGTACATGTTCGATGGTATTCAAGTGGGATGATCTATCTCTATGGCCATTCCATATGCAGTGTTTCCGATTCTAAGTTACTGGCTGACAGTGCGAATCCTGTTAATTCGCGCCTTATCGTTTATAAAAAATAGCATCAGTACCCATGGCCACAAGATATGGTAAACATATTGAGCGAGAATGTCATCTCAATACCGCACTGCAATAACAGTACCACGAGGAAAGATATGGAGGTCAGTGAGGACGCCGACAGCAATTCGTACCCAAACCATCAAACCACCGCCTCTGTATGCTTGTATTTCACGGTTGTTACTGGCATGATAGCGAGTTCCAGCCGTTCTCCAGACCAATAACCGTAGGCAATCCCCCTTAACACAAATATGTAACTTATCCGTGGAGAGCTCAGTATCCCATTGTGGAGGAGACCAGTAGGGGTGAATACGAGCCTAGTTTAGACTAGCCCCTCTGTGTCAGGGCGTCAGTGGGACAGGCTAAGACTAACCCCCGTGGCTACCTTATATTGTTTACGCCACTACGAGGAGGTCAGTAAAATGTGATATCCGCCATCCAGCAAGACAACGGCCATGAGGAGCAAGAGTCGTCGACATCATTCACCGGGCAGGGTGAAGCCGTCGATTCTCGACCCCAGTCGCCGACGGGTCTAGAAACAGGTCATAAATGGCCTGCTCCACTCCACTACCTGGAAGCGTCTGCTTTAAGGACCAAAGTCACGTTAGCAACTGGCCTATCCACGAATAAGTTTACCTCACAGGTAACAGGAGGATCAAAGCTATTAGGAAGCTAAGTTCCATACACTGCCACCTTGTGACGACCCCCTGTGGGGGAAGGGCGTCAGTAGGAAGCAAAAAATCTGATGTGGGAAGCACATGACTTTCCCTGCAGAATTATATTCACGTTCTCTTTATTTAATTAAATTTATTTCACTTTTAAATCAATTTTCGTTCTCATTCGGTAACCGGACTTATTTTCAAAGGTGGCGTAGAGAAAATACGAAAAACAAAAATATCTCGAGAACGGCTGGTTCTAGTGTAATGGGGTTGGTCTTATTTTTTTCGTCGTTAAAATTTACGTATTAAACGAGCATTTAACGGATATATTTGAGTATACTTAGTTCTTTAGTTTAGATTTTGACGATTTTTGCGAGCCATTTTGCAAAAAAAGGCAGGCTATTTTTTTCCGAATCGTACTAAAATCTAATCAGCACCAGGGTAACCCACAAGTGACTCATCTACCGAATTTAGTAAAATTCGATCCATTAGTTTTGCAGTTAGAGTGGAAACAAGCTTTTGCGGGCCATTTCGCAAAAAAAGGCGGGTTCTTTTATCCCGAATCATACCCGAAACTAATCAGCACCAGATTCGCCCACAAGTGACTTACCTACCAAATTTTATGACATTCGGTCAATTACTTTTTTAGTTAGAGTGGATACAAAATCTGCACAGACAGACACACACACAGACGTCACGCCAAAAATGGTTTTTTCGTATTCTAGAGGTCTCGAAACGTGTAGATCCGTCGAAAACTCGAGTTG
Source organism: Amaurobius ferox (assembly GCA_951213105.1). Classification (NCBI taxonomy): domain Eukaryota; kingdom Metazoa; phylum Arthropoda; class Arachnida; order Araneae; family Amaurobiidae; genus Amaurobius; species Amaurobius ferox. Next base: position 129,964,000 of record OX578136.1, read on the forward strand.
TGATTTTCGACATGATTCCAATACTTTCCCTATACATTACCATGTATTGCAGGGAAAGTAACAACTGGTCGGTTTGCTGCTTCAATGCAGCCGTCTATAAACAGTTTGTCGAGATACAGCTCTTTCTTCCGTCTCTGCAAGGTCGGAAGCAACTTGGTGTGTAGTTACTGATTTGTGGTGCCGTGTTTGCAGACACAAAAAACTGTCATCTTGAGTGATTGTGACTCTTGAACGTTCACATACTGGTCTTCGCGTTACTGTTCCTTTACTTTTATACTTCTTACGCAGGCGGAAAATGGCTAAACGATTGACATTTAAGGCTCAGGCTACTTCGGACTGTCACTGGCCCCCTTAGAGGCTCCTTATTACCGATACGCGCGTAGATTTTCTACATAATGTCCTTGCATAATAAATCCTAGCAATAATGTTACTTATTTTAGAGCAAAATAGTGGTACAAGGTCTATGACGCAAGGTTTTCAGCATTGAATTAACATCACGTAAATTGAAGCTGGACGCTTTTGGTAAAGTATGAGTCCAAACAGAATGACTGATTCATGCACTCTTGCAAAATCCTCAATCCTCATGAAAATACAATTGGCATTTATTAAATATCTAGTGAAATAAATGACTATTGGCAAATTTTTTGACGTCAAAATATAAAAGAATTGCAAGAAGTAATTTCTCTCTTAAATGGAATAAATTGGATCCACGAGAATGGTGTTAAAAGTTTTGTTTCATAATATTGCTTATAGAAAGAAGACATATTTTAAATACTTACTATTTTTTTAATTTCATGCAATTTTTTGATAGATTTATTCAAAAAACGAGTAATATCTCAAGGGTTCATGCGTCTTAACGTCTGTGTCAATTGTTTTCTAATGACAACTAACGTGTGAAATGATTATTTATTTAACAGTAATTGAGGTTTTGATCTTGTAAAGTTTTTAAAATTTTTGTTTCGAAATTCTCACAGTATCTTAAGAACTGCTCATGCTAGCGTTTTGAAGCTTGTATCATTCGTTTTCTAATAATAAATTGCGCATGAAATGATTATCTATTGTTATTGAAAATCCTGATTTTTATATATCCTTTTCAAAAATTCATTCGAAAATTTGAGCCTTTCGAACATAAGAATGCGTTTAAATCAATATGATTCCAGTACTCAGTGGATGTAATAATCGTACTAATTTCCTTTAAACACGAGATCAATTTCGCTTCCATATTTTCACTTCCACAGATTCACGGAGACACGCAGACATCACCTCAAGAACATGCGATTCCAGTTCAGGGAGTGCTATTCCGTCAAAAACTCAAATTCCTTCGCAATATTTTCTCCATATACATTATACTATGTATATAAGAATAGTAATAACGAACCTAATCCCACATAATCTTGCTAGAGAAATAAATCATCAGCTTCTTTCAGCTTAGCACAGTAAGTATTAAAATAAGCACATATCACTGGGTCACCCGGTAAGTGTTAAAGATTATTTGTAGCTAATAGTTACAAACTGATCACCACTTACGTAAGACCGGCACATTGTAAGACAGTGGGTTTAGTTACTGCACTTTAACTATTTATCAAAACAAGCATCTCTACTAGATGACTTTTGGGTCAAAGTAAAATAAATCAATAAATCTTGCCTTGACATACTGTTTGTTACAAAAGTATAATTCAAGGATTTATTACTATCATCCTAAATGTTTATATAGATATTTGTTTAATTTATAGGCTCATTTAGGTAAATATTAGAGGAGGTATTAGCTGCAATTTAAAATAGTCAAACTACTGTGCGTTTAGTTAAGAAACTTTATTTGAAATATTACGATTTAGATTTTCCTAATATCATATCGGAATATTATAACTTTTTGCCTTAAATATTAAAGAGTATATATATCTATATATGTTTTGACTATTAAAAGTGGTATTATTTATGTTTTCACACAATGCTGTTAATCCAGCTGGGTATATAATTGGTTTCTTTTACACTTCCCAATTTAAGAATTATTTAATGTTCCTCTGCATGCAATGCAATTGAGCATTTATGGTACTATTAAACTCGTCAGATTTTGTAAATTGTTTAGTGGGTGGGTGTATATATTTCGATTTACAAAGTCAATATTTGGGATAGAACATCGCGCAAGTGAGGTAATGATCTGGTAATCATCCAGGTGCATTAAAAAAATCAATAGTTTTAAATGTATTTACAAAAAACCTCTAAAACCATTGAAAAATGTCCTGAAGAGGCACTTTTAAATAATTTTAAAATACACAAATTTTTGCCCTGTAATCTTTCTCTGTTGTTTTTTTTTTTTTTTTTTTTTTGAAGCAGCTATAAATCTGAAGATGTGCACAAACCATCAAAACATTCAAAAGAAATTAATTAGTATTTAAATATAGATAAAAAATAACTTGAAAAGTCGTATTTTTATTATCTACTGATTCTATTTTTGTCTACCTTTCTTTCCTATACGTTTTGAAAGCTAAGAATTGAAACTAGTTTTTCCATATTCCAATTGTTTCAAAAAAGAATTTAGCATTTAGCACTGTGGGCTTCTATAAATCAAGATATCTCTCCCCTTCTTAATCTAAAGGTTTATCTATCTCGAACCCGATTAATGCGATTAACATGTAATTTTCACTGAAATATCCAGATATTCCCCCCCAGTTTTTAAACTAATCAAGTTGGCGCCTTAATTACCCATTGTTCTTGATTTCTTATAGCCATCTTAATTTGCTCCCTTTGGAATTCCCGTGCACTGAGCGAAGTCTTATTTAGACGTTTATTTAGAGTGAATTTTCCAGGGTACCGGTCGAAGGAATGCTATGGAGCTTAGGGTGCAATACACCCATACAGTGGGCAGCTACGCGCTCGACAACTACTATAAGAAAAAATCTGATGTAGGCAGCACTTGATTTTCTATATATAATGCAATGAATTTGCTCCTGTAACAGTAAAAAAAAACATCTGATGTGGGCAACAGATGACTTTCCTTATATAATGTAATGAATTTACTACGTTTACAGTTAAAAAATGGGTTTTTCTTATAGTAGATACTAATATTATTACCAAGATATTGAATTTTCGACAATTAGTCGTCATTTTCATCGATTTAGCGTCATTTTTATCCATTTAGCGAGATTTTCGTTAATTTGGCAACATTTCAAAAAGTCGCCAAGTTGGCGACATTCCGCCAAATTCGTCTCCAAAATCTCGCCAAGCGTTATGGATGAAGAGATAGTAAGTTATTCTTACAGCAGATAAATGACAATTGGCGTTCAAATACAAAAGTATTACTTAAAGTATCTTTTTCCATGAATGGAACGAGCTAGATTCACGAGAATGATGTCACCCAATTTATCGTATGGTATTACATATGAAAAGTGAACATGTTTCTCAATAGAAAATATTTTTTTTTATTTTATATGACTTTTTGATAATTTTTTTGAAAAATGTGCAATATCTCGAGAACGGTTTGTGTTAGCGTTCTAAAATTAATGCCAATCGTTTTCTAATGAAAAATTACATAAGAAATGTCTATTTGCGTAACTTTATTAGTGGTTTTGATTGTTTGACGATTTTTTCAAAATTTCATTCGAAAATTTAATGGGGTTCTGAACATTCGATTGCGTATAAAAACAATAGACTTCCAGTGTTTACGGATTGTGATTTTTGTACCAAATTTGGTTCGAATCTGTAAATTCGTTCGTCAGTTATCGTCTCCACAGACTCACTGACACATACACACACACACACACATACTTTCACACACATACACACACACACAGACATCACTTCAAAAATGTTTGATTCGTGATCAGGTATGCTTGAAACGTGCTCTCCCGTCGAAAACTCGAATTCGAATTTTCGACCCCGTCACAATACTTTCCTTATACATTATGTATATAAGGAAAGTAAAAATCTGATGTGGGCACACCTTGATTTTCCTTATATAATGCAATGATTTTGCTCCTGTTACAGTAAAAAAAAATCTGATGTGGGCAACACATGACTTTCCTTATATAATGAAATGAATTTACTACTTTTACAGTAAAATAAATAGGTTTTTCTTCTAGTAGATACTAATATCCTTTCCAAGATATTGAATTTTCGACAATTAGTCGTCATTTTCATTGATTTATCGCCATTTTTATCCATTTGGCGAGATTTTCGTTAATTTGGCAACATTTCAAAAAGTCGCCAAGTTGGCGACATTCGGCCAATTTCGTCGCCAAAATTTCGCCAAGCGTTATGGACGAAGAAATAAGTTATTCTTACAGCAGATAAATTGGCGTTCATATGCAAAAGTATTACTCAAAGTATCTTTTTTCATGAATGGAACGAGCTAGATCCGCGAGAATGATGTCACCCAATTTATCGCATGATATTATATATGAAAAGTGAACATGTTTCTCAATAGGAAATTTTTTTTTTCTATTTTATATGACTTTTTGATAATTTTTTCGAAAAATGTGCAATATCTCGAGAACGGTTCATGTTAGCGTTCTAAAATTTATGTCAATCGCTTTCTAATGAAAAATTACATAAGAAATGTCTATTTACGTAAATTTATTATTGGTTTTGATTTTTTGACGATTTTCAAAATTTCATTCGAAAATTTAGGGGGGTTCTGAACATTCGATTGCGTATAAAAACAATAGGCTTCCAGTGTTTACAGATTGTGATTTTTGTACCAAATTTGGTTCGAATCGGTCCATTCGTTCGTCAGTTATCGTCTCCACAGACCCACTGACACACACATATACTTTCACACACACACACACACATACATCACTTCAAAAATGTTTGATTCGTGATCAGGGATGCTTGAAACGTGCTCTCCCGTCGAATACTCGAATTCGAATTTTCGACCCCGTCACAATACTTTCCTTATACATTATGTGTAAGGAAAGTAAAAAATCTGATGTGGGCAACACATGACTTTCCTTATATAATGTAATGAATTTACAACTTTTACAGTAAAAAAATAGGTTTTTCTTATAGTAGATACTAATATTCTTTCCAAGATATTGAATTTTCGACAATTAGTCGTCATTTTCATTGATTTAGCATCATTTTTATCCATTTGGCGAGATTTCATTAATTTGGTAACATTTCAAAAAAGTCGCCAAGTTGGCGACATTCCGCCAAATTCGTCGCCAAAATTTCGCCAAGCGTTATGCACTAAGAAAAAAGGTTATCCTTACAGCAGATAAATGACTATTGGCGTTTAAATACAAAAGTATTATTCAAATTATATTTTTTCATGAATGGAACGAGCTAGATCCACGAGAATGATGTCACTCAATTTATCGCATGGTATTACATATGAAAAGTGAACATGTTTCTCAATAGGAATTTTTTTTTATGTGACTTTTTCATAATTTTTTTGAAAAATGTACAATATCTCGAGAACGGTTCATGTTAGCGTTCTACAATTTATGCCAATCGTTTTCTAATGAAAAATTACATAAGAAATGTCTATTTGCGTAACATTATTAGCGGTTTTGATTTTTTGACGATTTTTTCAAAATTTTATTCGAAAATTTAAGGGGGTTCTGAACAATCGATTACATATAAAAACAATAGGCTTCCAGTGTTTACGAATTGTGATTTTTGTACCAATTTTAGTTCGAATCGGTCCATTCGTTCGTCAGTTATCGTCTCCACAGACTCACTGACACACACACACACACACACATACTTTCACACACACACACACACACACACTCACACACACACACACACACAGACATCACCTCAAAAATGTTTGATTCGTGATCAGGGATGCTTGAAACGTGCTCTCCCGTCGAAAACTCGAATTCGAATTTTCGACCCCGTCACAATACTTTCCTTATACATTATGTATATAAGGAAAGTAAAAATAGGTTATTCTTATAGTAGATATTTATATTCTTACCAAGACATTGAATTTTCGTCAATTAGTCGTCATTTTCATTGATTTAGCGTCATTTTTATCCATTTGGCGAGATTTTCGTTAATTTGGCAACATTTTAAAAAGTCGCCAAGTAGGCGACATTCCGTCAAATTCGTCGCCAAAATGTCTCCAAGTATTATGGGCGGAGAAATAAGTTATTCTTATAGCAGAAAAATGACTATTGGCGTTCAAATACAAAAGTATTACTCAAAGTATCTTTTCTCATGAATAGAACGAGCTAGATCCACGAGAGTGGTGTCACCAAATTTATCGCATGACATTACACATGAAAAGGGAACATGTTTCTCAACAGTTAATATTTTTTGTAATTTATAGGATTCTTTGATAAATTTATTTGAAAAATGTGCAATATCTCGAGAACGGTTCATGCTAGCATTCTAAAATTTATGTCAATAGTTTTCTAATGAAAAATTGCATACGAAATGACTATTTACCTAACTTTATGAAAGGTTTTAATTTTTTTAGGATTTTTTCAAAATTTCAGTCGAAAATTTAGGAGGGTTCCGAACATCCGCTTGTATATAAAAACAATAGGCTTCCAGTATTCACGAATTGTAATTTTTGCTCAAAGTTTTGTTCGAATAGCACCATTCGTTCCTCAGTTATCGTCTCCACAGACTCACTGACTCACACACACACACACACACATACTTTCACATACACACACACGCACACACATGCACACACACACACACACACACACGCACAGACATCATCTCGAAAACGCCTGATTCGTTATCAGGGATGCTTGAAAAACGTGCTCTCCAGTCGAAAACTCGAATTCGAATTTTCGATCCCGTCACAATACTTTCCTTATGCATTATATGTATATAAGGAAAGTAATATATTGCAAGTTAAACGTGCTTTAAAACGTGACCGTAATGGTCTCAGAAGGCATCTGGTGCTATTTTAAACTGTCTACTTTTGTCATAGAGGAATAAATATATTTGTGAGTTTTAACACTATATCTAGAGATCTACTAATATAGATCATTTGGTAGAATATTTGGCTGGATATTAGTCGGAATATGCCAACATTTCTCCATACGAATTCCTAGCGATATTACATTATCACTGTGGTACGAAATGAAAATTAAAGTTTTAAGCAATCCCATGAAGCTTTGCAGTAGGGATCTTTTCTAGACATCAAACGGTCACCAGTGAGTCCAAGTACTTATCACGATAATACCTACTACTTTTTTCAAATTGTTAATATATTTCGTTTAGAAGCTTTATTTTCAAATTATGATTTTAATTCTGCCCTGAATCAAAAACGACCAAGGTCGCAAATTTCACTAAATTTCAATAAATATACATTAAATGTTTTCGTCAGTTTCTCAGAAATTGCGCAAAGTAAGAGCAATCTTTGACGTATAGAAGGTTGAGACATATTTATAAACTTAAAATGGTTCACAGAGTTCGAATTATTTTGCATTAAATTTATCTCTTAGAAAGCTTCTTGTCAGACGGTGTCGAAACAAATCCAGGAAGTCTTAAGAAAGACGTCGCGATTGTTTGTTGGTCGCCAGACATATATAAATAGAATTCCCAGAAGAATCTTTAAGAACGAAAGATTTAAATTTTTCCTATGATTTATATCTGACAACATCAATCCGGCTTGTGCTAAAACAATGAAAAAATCATTTATTAAAGAGCAAATATTTTGAATAGAAGATCTGCAGGACATTAGACGCTAAATTCGTTTACAGACATGTTTCTGGGGCGGTCAGTTGTCGATACTGGCGACAAAGGTTTCGATGATTTTAAGGATGTTTCTATTTGGAATATTCCAAAACCCATTAAGTATATTCAGGGGTAATATTATTTTTATCTAAGTGTGCAAGATTTTTTAGCGAAACTCGCCTAAAATGTGTAGAACTTGACTTTTTGTACAATCAATAATAACTGGATCACAACGCAAAATGTAGCGCAAATGAAGAAAATCTGATGTGGACAACAGATGACTTTCGCGACAAACCTAAATTCATTGTCCTTTTATTTCATTAATAATTCATTAAATTGAGTTTAATTGCACGAAATAGCACGAGTAATTAGTTTAAATTAACCTGAATTTCCATCTAAAATTCAATTTTCGTTTTCATTTGGCAATTAAACGTATTTTGAAAGGAATCATGTAGCAAATTGCGAAAAAACTAAAATATATCGAGAACGGCTAGTCCTAGAGAAAGTAATAAGGTAGGTCTTATTTTTTTCTTCGTCAAAATTACATAGAAAACAAGCATTTAATTGGTACATTTAAGAATACATGATTTTTTTTATTTTAGATTTTGACGATTTTTGTGTACCATTTCGCAAAAAAGCAAGTTATTTTTCCCCTAATCGTAACAAAATCCAATCAGCACCAGGGTAACCCACAAGTGACTCATCTACCAAATGTTGTGAAATTTGGTCGATTTGGATTTTTGCTGGAGTGGATATATATATATGAATTTTGCCGGGTATTTTGCAAAGAAAAGCGGGTTCTTTTGTCCCGAATCGTACCAAAATCTAATCAGCACCTTGAAAACCACAAATGACTATTACTACGACTATTACTATGACATTTACTATGTCATATAATGACTATTACTATGACATTTACTACAATGCTATGCATTTAAAGAATCATAACTATATATTTTCCCATGCTTTGCAGAAGATTGATTTTTGGTAAGTGATTAATTACATTTCAAATTGTATCTTATATGTATAAAAAATATTCATCAAGAATGGAAAGGAAATCTGTGACATTACTATTTATACTGTATTGTCGCCAGTTTCCCGTCCAATTAGTTTATGCCTTAACAATAAACAAGGCTCAAGGCCAAACATTTGACAAAAACGTTGTGTAAATTATTTATTTAAAAGTAGAAGGTATGTCCCTCACACGGAATTCAAAATTTGTAAACCATTACCTTGCATTTGGCGTGATTTTCATCAATTTGGGGATGAATGTAAGATTGCTGTAGACATTCCTTCTTAATCTGCAGTCTATGCGTTTCGGCCCTTTCTTTTCAAATTTTTTAAAAAGATTCTTAACTTTGACGTGCTCGCCATCTTCTCACACTTTCTTTGTTTAACCGATGTTTATTTTCTTTTCTGTCCTCTCCATTTTCCATTGGCCAACACGTTTGTGAAATAAAATGTGTTTTGAATGTCGAAAACAGTTTTTTCTGTTTAAACTTTATAAATATAAATTTAAATCTTCTGACACCACTCAAAGGAAAAAATATGCAGAAAAGAAAAGAAAAACGAACCGCGTTCAAGCAAAAATTTAATTAGCTAAGACGAGAACGAACGCTCCGGTTTTTAATATGAATACCGAATTCAAGCAGCAGCGATCGTGGAAAGTCATTGGGTGATGGAAAAAATTGAGTATTCACGTGGAGGGTTATGAAAATACTGATGGTCTGGGTTAGTATCTAAATTTAAATGTTTATCCGTGATTGAAATACGTTTAGCAACATTTTGCAGCAGCGTTACCCGGAGGTAGATAGTTAGACAGATAAATGAAGGCGTTTATATTATAAATTGTTGCCAATCAGGAGCCGGCTCCCTCAGTTAATTTCTGTAATACTGATGCTATATTTGATATTTTCGTTGCCTATCGTTATTTTTAGAATTGAATTTATATGTCTTATTGTTGTAAAGATACGATCAGGGGGGGCAGATGTGCGCTCATGGCCATAACGCGGATGAGGAAGATAGAGCTCGTAAAGAGAGTTCCTGTGATTCAATCAGATTGCTAGAAGCACCCAACACCAGGATCCAAGGCGTTTGAATTTCGAGGCGTCTGATGGAGAAGCCTCGTATACCCACGTCGAATAGTATTGTTGTTCTTTTTAATACTTAAACAAGAAAGATCAATCATGCATAAGCATTGATTATGAAACACTTTCCAACTGAAATGTAATTTCATTTAAAAATTTCTAAAATGTGATTCATTCAGTGGTAATATCTTTTACATTATCACAGTACTACAGTAATTTATTATACTTAAATATTTAAAACTGTATCGAAATATAAATCATCTGATTCTTTATGCAAAATCACTAAATATTTCATTCATATAACTTGTATTCCAGACTCCAGAGCTAAATAATTTTGTGTGAAAAAAATTCAGCAATTCTTATGTAATTCATCTTACAATCGCTTGAGATATTTGCATTCTGCATATGTTAAAATTAGGCTTCCTTGAAGAAATAATAAAAGTTTAGGGATCATTTAAAATCACAACTATTGTAATTGCATAGGCACGGAATTTAGATACACAGATAATACACAGATAATATATATGTGTATGTGTATGTACTCAAAGTATTGGAATCGTGCCGAAGATCGGAACTCGAATTTTCAAAGTATCTACACGTTTTGGGACTTCTAGAACACGAAAAAACTACTTTTAGGAAGACGTCTGTGTGTGTGAGGGTGTATCTGTGTATGTTTCTGTGTGTCTGTGTGGATATTACATCCACTCTAATTGAAAAACTAATGGACCGAATTTCATACAATTTGGTAGGTATGTTTTTTGTGGGAAATCCTGATGTTCATTAGATTATAGTACGATTCGTAATAAAAGAATCTGCCTTCTTTGCGAAATGGCCGCTGAAATTGCCTTTATCCACTCTAGCTAAAAACTAATGAACCAAATTTAACAAAATTTGGAGTATAATATTTTAATAACCTACAAGTGATTTATATACCAAATTTAACAAAATTTTGTATATAAATCATTTGTAGGTTATTCTACTACGATTCGGGAAAAAGGAACGGGCTATTTTTGCGAAATGGCCAGCAAAAATCGTTATATATAAAAATAAAAGACTACGTGTGCTCAATTACATCAATTAAATTCCTATTTTATATATGATTTTTGACAACAAAAAGAATAAGACTAACCCCATTACTCTAGGACTAGCCGTTCTTGAGATATTCTAGTTTTTTCGCGTTTTCGCTACGCCACCTTTGACAATAAGTTCAGCTATCAAATGAGAACTTAATTTAAGTTTAACGTGCAAATTCAATGTCATTTAAAATACTTATGTTGTGCAGATAAACTCAAATTATCATTGAATAAATAAAGAGAACGAATATGAGACTGCAGGGAAAGACATGTGCTGTCCACATCAGAATTTTTAACAATATTACACCAATGATTTATAGAAGTGAACGGGGATTATTTTCAGGCCATTTCGAAAAAAATGTATGATCTATATTTAAAGATCCATCAAATTTTTGTCGAATAAAATGTTCAACAAATTTAAGCTGTGTACCAAATTTTAACTCTCTAGGACGTAGGAAAGTGCATTTAAAATGCCATCAATTAAATTTATCATGAAGAGTTATATAAAATTTAAAAAAAATGAAAAATTGTTATCTACCAAATTTATTTTAAAATATGAAGCCACTCCCATATGCAAAACGTTTAAACAAATGGAGAGATATTTATTATATAATATCTCTCTCTTTTCTTTCTGGAAAATATCCCAAAGTCAGAATTTAATTGAATTTGTTTTTTTCCCTATATTAAATAATTTTTTTAATTAAAAAACTACTTAACATATTTTACTGAATTTTTTTTTATATATTCTATGGGATAATGTGAATATTTCTTAAAAATTTCGAAGCAATTCGTGAATTTTAAATTTACTTAAAAAATGTTTGAAAAATTAGGTCCCATAGGGTTCAATGTATTTCATTTTTTCAACCCGGGTTCAATAAAAAACTAATTGGGTGATATTATTTATTTATATTCCCATAGGTCCTACAGACCGTCTGAACAACATACTAAAATTTCATTTTGATAAACTCATTTTTACGGCAGTTATCGTGCTAACGGACAGACAGACAGACAGACAGAATGAACAAAGTCATAAACACTTTTCAACTTTGTTGTAAAGTGTTAAAAATAGCAATGCAGTGTTTGAGCATTCCATTCCACCGATGCTTGTAGGCGTGGTCTGCATTACCTTCGACAATGGACGTCTACTGAATTACTATTAATAAGAAGAGTCAAAGAAAAAAGGCAAGTGAAGAGAGGAGAAAGTTTACTGGGTAGCAGAGCTCCCGAAGAAAGCGTCAGGTTTCTATTACAAGTACACGTAGCCCATCGTAGCTTCATTGCTATATAATGGATAAGGTAAGTGTTTACGAGGGATGGTTATCAGTACTACCAAGGCTGCACCGTGGCGCCATCTCTAATCCGGACTTTGGGTTAAACCGGCGGAGGCAAATCGGGTACGCGGATTTTCAATGCACGTGTCATAAAAGTTCGCCTAAATCAGAAATACTATGTTGCGGTTAGCGTTTTCTGGACGTCGGCAGCAGGTCATAGTCCAGATCCACTTCTGCCTGACAGGCTTTCTCAAAGTTGTTGATGTTGTTGAGACCCAGACCTTCCGACCTACCAGAAAGGTGTAAGGTAACTGTATGGACGGCCGGGAAGTGCCAGCCACCCAATTTAGACCGGAACCCAGTGGGGGAGGCATCCACAGGGACCGTACCCTCCTTCCCCTACCACCAACCTCTCGGAAGGACTTACGGAACCACATGTTTAACGTGATCGTACTCCGCATGAACACGGCGGCATTTTGTGGTAGCGTGCAAATCTAGCGCGCAAACCACGGGGATACCGCACCCGAGATGGCCAACAGCACGCGGTGTTCCGAGGTGGTCACCCACCAAGTACTAACCGCGCCCGATGCTGCTTGACTTTGGTGATCTAACGAGAACCGGTGTTTTCAGCACGGTACGGCCGTTGGCCCCAAAGTTGTTGATGTAGAAATTTTGAGTGAGTCTACGAATTTGTTCTTCAAAACCAGAGACTTTCAGATCGTCATGAATAACTTCGTTTTTGGAAAGCCAAGGAGACTTGGTGATCATACGTAAAAGACTGTTTTGGATAACTAGCAATTTCCCAATATGTGTTTTGCTGCCGAACTCCAGACAGGCAGGCGTACAAAAACAAAAGTGCAATGATTTGTTTGTAAAGGAAACATTTATTCTCCAGAAATATGGACGACCCTGTACAGAGCAGGGGATGCAGGACGTTAATAGCCTGCTTAGTAGATTGGATTTTTAAGTTGGTGTGGAAGCTATAAGTCCTGTGGGCATTAAGAGGGACTCCCTGATACCTTACGGCATAATTAAAATGAATTGCTTCATTGAAAATACGTATTTGGAAAATATGGGTAATTGCTCTGTAGTGGGTCTTAAAAATAAAAACGTTAGACTTGGAAGCAATAATTTTGAGTTTTCAGTGGACGAGCCAGCGCTCAAGGGTTTTGAAGGCCCAGACCACACGACCAACCCAGGGGTTTATGGTAACAAATTGTGTGGCCGGAGCGCTCAAGGGTGTGTGAAAAAGCATTGTAAAGTGTTGATCGTGTTCTCAGGAGAGTTGTCTCGGGCTACAATCACAGTATCATCTGCAAAATTGCAGGGTTTCACCTGTGGTATGAGTGGTATATCGTTAATTTGCAGGTTCAAAAGTAGGGGCTGCGATTACCCCTCTGCGGAACTCCGCCTTTGATCGGACGGGGCGAGGAGTGGGAAATACCAACTCATACGCTGGAAGAACGATCAGTGAAATAAGAGTTGATAATAGTATGTATTTGGGTTGATACGCCAAGTCGCTCCAGCTTGGTAATCAGACCCGGATCAAGCACATGTCGACCGCTTTCAATATGTCAAAAAGCACAATGCCGGTGAACTGCCTGTTGCGAGATTTGGTGTATATAGATTCAACTACACTCATGAACTGGGTCTGCGGGGAGTGAGTGGGACCGAAAAATTGATTATTCTTATAGCAAATTAATGATTATTGGCATATTGTTAGGCTTTAATATACAAAACTATTATCTAAATTATCTTCCTCTTCAGTGTGATGATCGAGATCTATAAGAATGATGTTAACAAAATTTACTGCATAATATAACACATGAAATGTTAACATATTTCTTAACAGTTAATACTTATCTTTAATTTTATGCGATTTTTTGATAAATTTATGTGAAAATGTACAATATCTCGAGAACGGTGTTCGAACTGTTCTCGAGAACATGCTGGTGTGCTAAAGTTTGTCGAAGACCCAGACCGCCCAATTCATCCGAAGATATGAGTAGCTGGTTGGCCTGCCGTGAGCGGAATCCAGCTGAGACCGGCTTCCACAGACAGCAACAGCTATTGGTAGCGTTTATTGAAAGATATATGGTTTACACTTAAAAAACTGTATTGCATAAGACAGACAGTTTTACATTGAATAAAATGATACCATCATCAAAATTATTTTTAAAAAAAGGTAATTATATTGAAGATGAAGATACAAGTTTTTGAAGATTAATTAAAAAGAAGAGGTGAATGAATTATTACAGAGGAGTGAATATAAAGTCTAGAAGAACAGGATAAATTTAGAAAAAAAGACCGAAAACAAAACGGGTAAAGAAATTCAGACTATATACAGAAAAAATGAAGTTGTAATAAAATTAAATAAAAGAGAACAATGGGCCGAAAACAAAATAACAGTATAATATAAACCAATAAATAAGATGTAAACAAGACAAAATATGAGATAGATACACAATACAAAATAAAAAATATATACAATTAATAATAATAGACAAATTCATAAGCAAAGAGAAAGAAATACAGAAAAGGGATGGAACAGTGCTTATTTCACTGACCAAGAAAGCAGTTGAAAGCAAAAAGGCTCATAAGTTCATTAAGATTAAACTGAATTTCCAACAATTAAGATTAACAATTTCAACAATTCCAACGATTCCAACAATTTAAGTTTAAATTTCCAGCAATTACATTGTTCTTACAATGAGAACACAGTTCTTAATTTTAAGAATGAAATTTTTATTTTTACAGACGTTAGAGAACCAAGTTGCTTGATTAATGAGAAGGTTTGGATAAATGGAAAGATTTGGATAAATACAACGGTTTGGTATGAGGGCAAGAAAATATATAATGATCGACGTCGCCAAAGCAATTACAAGTACAAGTACAGGTGGATTTGAGTTTAAAATAGTGAACATAGTCTAGGAAAGGGCCATGACCAGCTAAGAAATAGGTAAGCTATTTGTGATTTGTAAATTAGTATTAACGATAGGAATGTAGTTTAAAATTCATGCAGAGTCATGGGTTCTTGGGGAAATATAGGTGTTTAAATAATTTTGTCATTTGTTAATTAAAAGATTGATGCGGCATTTCTTAACGTGAGAATATATAAATGGAATTTTGAGAGGGGTACGAGAAATTGTGGCTAATTCGGCGTGTTTATCTGCAACTCTGTTGCCCAAAACGTCTGCATGGGCTTTAACTGAGGATAAATTAATTAAATTACGAGAAGCATTAGCTTTAATTTTGATATTATTTAAAAATGTGATTTGTTATTAACAGATTTAAAATCCAAAATAGAAGAAATACTATCAGAATAAATATTAATTTTAGTATTATTTAAAGCAGCCCAATTAATGGCGAACTCAATGGCTGCAATTTCAGCCAGAAAAACTGTGTTCTCGCTGTCAAGCTTCAAAGAGTAAACCTTGTCCAGAACATTATGTTTAAAAAAACATATTGCAAAACCAGTATTATTGTAAATAGAAGAACCGTCGGTATACATATTAATGTTGGAAAAGTAATTTGGATCAAGTTCTTTAAAGATAACGACGCGTTTTAAGAGATGGATGTTAGAGAAAGGGCTATTAAAGTTAAATAAAGTGGGATAAGGAATGTTAGAATTAGAAAATGAATTAATACGATGTTTTCAAAACATATATTTTGTGTATTAAACATTGATTACAAAATGCCTGTAATCGAGTAAAGAGAGATATCTGAAGATGTTCTAAAATCGGAAGATAATTTAAGAAGAAAATTCCTTGTAATGATAAAATATTTTTAATCTGAGCCCCAGTTAAATTATTATCCCAAATTCCCGCACCATGAATGATAATTTTTTCTGTAACCGAAAGGTACCAACTTTTAAGGAACGTTTTATTTACACCCCAATTACTACCAGAAACTTTACCAAAAGTAGAAGCAATCTTAAATCATATCTCTCAGATAAAAAATATGAGAGTTCCATTTAATGTTGTTATTAAAAATTAAGCCTAAATATTTAAGTTGTCTATTAATTTTGATTTTATTATTTTGAATATTGAATACAGGTTTATTTCTAATTTTCAATCTATTTTTGTTGAAAATTATAAAATTACTTTTGTTATGGGAAATGTTCAATTTTAATTTAAATAAGGATTCAGACATAGAATTATATAAATTATTAGTATTCATTGAAAGGGCATGCAATATTAAACCATGGGAAACCACAGCAAGATCATCTGCGAAAGCCTGAAGATAAAAAAGATCATTATTTAAATTAAGAATGCTCTTGAAGTAGGTGTTCCAGAGGATTGGTAAACTCACCGAACCCTGAGGAGCACCTTTAGTGATTAATTTAGAATAATAAGAGATACCGTCAGAGTAAGAGATATATCTTTTGTTAAGATAGGTAAAAATGAAATTCTGAAAAGTAATGGGTAGTTTAATAAGATTGAATGTGTAAGGAAGCGCGTTCTAGTTTAAATTGTCAAATGCTCCGCAGATGTCCACGGTGGTGAGAGAGACATAATGTTTGGACTTCATTTTACTGATGGTGTAATGCCAGAAATGTAAAATATTAAAGATTTGGAAGGATTAAGAAATGATGGAGCAAGGAATGCGGGTGAAATGAATATCCCCACGCTAAGCACATTGGCGGTAATATACAGGTGGCCCCATGTCTTACATACCACGCCCCTTGTCTAAATACCACGCTAAGCCATTTGGCGGCAACCGAGACGGTGACACCATGTCTACGGATCAGCCCTCATGTCTACGTACCAGCACGTAGACCGTCCAGCAGAAAAGGGATATAAGTGAGAGTTGCTCGGAGCTGAAAGAGTTAGAATTGGTCAAGGCAGGCTGTTGGAGTTGGACTAGTGGAGAGCAAGCTGCAGTAGCAGTGTTAAGCGTGTGTGTCTCTGATATAGGAGTTCGAAGGAGAGCTCATGCTCATCTGGTATTGCAAGTTGTAAATTGTGACAAAGCATCGTTGTTTTTTTCAAGATATAAAAAGGAAATTCAGATACCGTACAATTATAACTATATGAGGATAACTTCTTTGTCTAAATTTGTGTTTTTTAAGGAAAAGCTAATTAATGCATCCCACCAAGTGTTCCAACCAAATATCAATGTATCTGGCATTACACCCCCAAACTACCTTTGAGATGTATTCCTCTATTGTGATACTTATTTAATTTGTGATTTAAAGAGTGTAAATTAAGTATGTGATAAATAAATGTTTGTTCCTTTACTATTAACCTTATTTTAGTTTGTTAACTTAGTATCCCGTTAAACGCAAAATTAGGTGGGTTTTGCGGCCACCAACGCAATGTACACAGCAGTAAATTTTAGAACATATTACATGTATGATTAATATACAAATTAATAATTAATATAATTTAAAATGCATTTTTGAGAAATGTAATTTAATAGACAAATTATAATCGGCACATTTGGTGCCGTGACGGTAAGGATATTCTTTCCACCCGCATTCCTTGCTCCATCATTTCTTAATCCTTCCAAATCTTAATATTTTACATTTCTGGTATTACAATCTCATCTAATTTTTTCGCGGGGGTGGGGGGTGTGAGGATGTAATGCCAGAAATGTAAAATATTAAAGATTTGGAAGGATTAAGAAATGATGGAGCAAGGAATGCGGGTGGAATGAATATCCTGGTCACGGCACCAAATGTGCCGATTACAATTTGTCTATTAAATTATATTTCTCAAAAATGCATTTTAAATTAAATTAATTATTAATTTGTATATCAATCATACATGTAACATGTTCTAAAATTTACTGCTGTGTACATTGCGTTGGTGGCCGCAAAACCCACCTAATTTTGTGCTTAACGGGATACTAAGTTAACAAACTAAAATAAGGTTAATAGTAAAGGAACAAACATTTATTTATCACATACTTAATTTACACTCTTTAAATTACAAATTAAATAAGTATCACAATAGTGGAATACATCTCAAAGGTAGTTTGGGGGGGGGGTGTAATACCAGATAAATTGATATTTGGTTGGAACACTTGGTGGGATGCATTAATTAGTTTTTCCTTAAAAAACACAAATTTAGACAAAGAGGTTATCCTCATATAGTTATAATTGTACGGTACCTGAATTTCCTTTTTATATCTTGAAAAAACACCGATGCTTTGTCACAATTTATAACTTGCAATACCAGATGAACATGAGCTCTCCTTCGAACTCCTATATCAGAGACGCACACGCTTAACACTGCTACTGCAGCTTGCTCTCCACTAGTCCAACTCCAACAGCCTGACTTGATCAATTCTAACTCTTTCAACTCCGAGCAACTTTCACTTATATCCCTTTTCCGCTGGACGGTCTACGTGCTGGTAAGTAGACATGAGGGCTGATCCGTAGACATGGTGTCACCGTTTCGGTTGCCGCCAAATGGCTTAGCGTGGTACGTAGACATGGGGCGTGGTATGTAAAACAAGGGGCTACCTGTATATTACCGCCAATGTGCTTAGCGTGGGGATATTCATTCCACCCGCATTCCTTGCTCCATCATTTCTTAATCCTTCCAAATCTTTATTTTTTTACATTTCTGGCATTACAGATGGTATCAATCAGTTTATGAGTTGCATTCTCGCAGCTATGTAATTCCCTGAAATCAAATCGTAACGGATGTTGAGCTTTCTCTGCATGATGCCAAAAGTTTATTAATAAAATAATATATTAATAAAAATTATTAAAGTTTATTTATTAAAGTATTTTATTAAAAAAACTTCGAAAATTTTGCCAAAAGTTGGGAGAAGACAAATGGGTCTGTATGAAGAACATAGTGATGGATGTTTATATGGTGTATTGAAAAATAAAATATTTTCAATTTTGAAACATGTTGGAAAATGACAGTATTTGAGACATAGATTTTTTATTTTGGAGAATAAACTTTGCAAAGGTTTTTCCAAATATTACAGTTGATTTTGTCACTAGTGGTCCAAACAATGGTCCAAAAGACGGTTAATTCTTTCTTGATAGTTTAAATTAATATTATCTTGGAATTGTAAATTTATATTATTAATTTTGTGGAGATTTTTGAAAGCGAATGTGAAATGGCAGCCATAATTTAGCACTGCAGTTGGTAAAAAATTTTTTCCAGTTATCTAATTTTGCTTTATTGATTAATTTTTTATACTTATCTTTATTATATTTATATTTAATTTTGGCTTCAGTGATGAGAGATCAGGAGGGCGGAGTTTATCACAAGGGACATGATTCGTTTATATAGGGCAATTACGAAATTTGGATAAATCTTTTTTCCGCCATGTGAAACCACTAGTTTTAGAAGCTTTCCATTTTCGAATGCGAGTAAATGCGCAATCTTGAACACGTTTAATAAAAATTAGAAAAAAAAATTATCTAATGAATTTGCACTTGAAATATTATCAATTATTGAGTTTAGTTAATGTGATGTTTAAAATTATAGATAAATTTTCCTTAACTTTATTGAGTTTCGAGGAAAAACTCATTAGTAGGGGAGATCTAAATTAAGAGTAATTTGGATAAATCGATGGTCACTAAAAGAGTCGCTTGAGAGAATATCCCAATTTTGAATATAGTCATAGAAAGAGAAGTTAACTAAAGTAAGACCGGGAAACTGATTCCTGAATGAGACGCGAATGCTGGACTACTATTAGGATCATTGTAAATAATTAGATTATTAGCTAAACAAAAATCAAACATGTCTAATCTCCTTTGTTCAGTGAAACTATAACTCCACATCCGTGCTCTGGCGTTAAAATCGCCAAGAATGAGGTAATCAGAGTTTAGAAGTCAATTGAATATAGTGGGGATAGTAGAGACGGAAAGTTATCTTATGATGGGAAGTAAATGCTAGAGAGAATAAGAGATTTATTAGAGGAAAGTTGAATTTTAACAAAAACAGAGGATGGATTGTTAAAGTTTTGATTGACTTTTAAATTGGAATTAAAGTGATTATTGAAGCTTTATTAGAAATGGGAGAGAATTGAAAAATTACTGAAGAGGGGGGGGGGCGGTGAGAATATTAGCGCCTTTCGAGACATAGTGTTCCTGGATGCAGGTAAAGTCAATGGCATTTTCTAAAGCGAATTGTAGAAGGCTATTATGTGGCTACAAAATGGTTAGTATTTAATTGAATGCCTTTAAGAACCATAAGTAATAAAAATAATAACAAAGCACGGGTGTAAATCTATATATAAAAAAATAAATAAACATTAAGCTTTCCTTTGCAAAGTTTTGATACATTGAAGTTCATCTTGAAGTGGTCGACAAGGTTTTCGATCCTGAATATGATGATTTGTTTTGTAATTAAGATTCTTATTATTGTCATTAACAGTACTGCAATTAATACAAACAGGAAATTTGTCTTTACAAGTTTTATGAGTGTGTTCACTACTGGCACAAATACTGCAGTTCCCAGTTTGATAGGGGCAGTAGTTCGCCACGTGACCAAAATGCTAACAGTTAAAACACATTTTAAATGAAATATATTTTTCACAAAGTAATTGAAGTTATGGAAGAGTTTTTAGAATCTATTATTTTGTTGGCATTAAAGATATCGATGAGAAAAACCCTGTTGGTATACTTATTCTTAGTCTTGAAGTTTTTTTTATAATTTTGATGTTTTCTGGTTTAATGTTTGAATGATAATTGCATATCAGTGCTTTTACATTTCCTTCATTAAAATTGTTAGGTATATTGAATATGATGAGAACTTTTTTTTATCTTCCTGTTTTTTGATTGTAAATTTATCCTTTAATGAAGAATTTTGAAACAGAGGTAATAATTTTTCTGGATTACCTTCCTTACAGGTAATTTTAAATGTTCCATTCTTAAGAGCAGTAATATTTTTGATGTTAACATTAGCAGGACAAGAATATGAGAGAAGGTCCTTTTTAAGTTCATCATTATTTTTGGAGCTATTCTTTCCTTGTAGAGGTATGCTAGTGTAGGTTTTTGGTTTAGAGATATTGGATGATGCATCAGGAAAAATAGGAGTAGAAGGTTTTAATGAAGAGATGCTCTTTTCTAGATTTTGTTGCACAGATTTGTTAATTAGATCAGGTAGAATTTCAAAAATATTACTGCAGAGAGCTTTAAATTCTTTTGACAATGAATCCTTGAATGAGGAAAGTTCATCATTGAATGCCTTGGCTGAATTGAGTTGATGTGTCAGGAGATGCAGAAATAGTAGGTGGTGGAGTACAGACTAAATATGACTTTCGAAATGATTTCTTTGATTGTGTTAAATTTGTTTTCGGCGCACATTTTTTGAGTAGTATTCAAATTCACATAGTTTGAGAGGTAATTTTGCAACTTATTAGTATTGTTCAAGACTTTCAATAAGAAATCACTATACACATCATTGTTAGAAATAACAGTTGAATCCAATGTATTGTGTCGGAATTAATATCATCAGTAGCTTTAAGTAGTTGTTCATTGTAGTTGATTGTTTGTAATATGTTTGTAATCTGCGGAGCAGAGGCTGAGAGGAAACTTGACGAGGTAGGAGTGACTGGCATAACTGGTTTATGAACAGGTACAGTTGTTACTGGTTACGAAGAGCAAGAATGATGGACATTTTTATTGTCAACCTTCCTAACACCATATGCTGACATGTTGGTGAGACTTTAGGCTTATTAATTCCTCTGGATTCAAGTGGATTCAAATTATTTGGTTGATTGCTGTTGAGGGGGAGGGGAGTACAATTGTTGATAGAGCAAGTTACTGCGTGAGAGATTGCAGATTCATAATGCTGAAAATATTTATAATCTATATATATATAACGAAGAAAAATATGTATGTATGTATGTATATATGATCCAACATCACGGGA
This sequence comes from Amaurobius ferox, assembly GCA_951213105.1. Classification (NCBI taxonomy): domain Eukaryota; kingdom Metazoa; phylum Arthropoda; class Arachnida; order Araneae; family Amaurobiidae; genus Amaurobius; species Amaurobius ferox. The sequence continues at coordinate 129,985,920 of OX578136.1, forward strand.
GAACGGCTGAACCGAATTTGATGAAATTTGTTGGTTAGTCTTGAAATAGCCATACCTAAAATTTAGTTTATGTTTTAGGTTTATATCGCTAGGGGTTGTCGCGATATTAATAAAAAACGTAACTTTCGTTTGTTTCTCCACCCGAGAAAACAGCTGCACCGGACTTAATAAAATTTTGTGGATAACTTTGAAAAGCCCCATAAATTTAGTCCAAGTTTCGAATTTCTAGGACAATGGGTTGTCGAGATATTAATGGAAAACGAAACTTTTCTCTAGGAGTTCTGCTCTCTAACTCCATGATTCCCAACGAAAAAGGTTGAAAACCGTTGGTTTAAAACGTGAAAGTCAATTAAATCTCTTGGAGTTTGTGGGAGTTTATTGAACGTATTAGTCATTTTTGAAAATCGCAGGTTTGAAATATGAATTTAAATGGAAACTCAATCACCATGGTTTATTTTTCACAGGCTTACTCAACAACGAAAAGTATTAAGAAATCAAATTATCGGCATTTTAAGAAGATTCATATATCATGATATATTTTTTGATTTGAATAATAAATACATAAATATAAAAATATCTATATATGTATATATATAAAGAAGAAAAGTATGTATGTATGATTCAATGGATCTGATTGGCCAAAGAGTGGTTGTGCTTAGGCAATGCGTTAAATAAGTAGAAACGATTCTGATTAGCCGAAGAGTGACCGTGCTTAAGCAATGCGTAAATAAGTACGTCCTTTTATGGCAAGGTTATCATTTAAAATTTCAAAAACTCAATTTCAATCAAATCTTCTTATCTACGTTTAAATTATTATTCAAGATTAACAAGCATTGCGGTAAAACATGACACATTAGGATAATGCTATTTAATGTATTAGCATTTGGAATGTTGTCTAGCGTTTAAGTGTAATTTTAGTTTTCCTTTCAAACTGTACATATTTACCTTTCAAATTGTACATATTTCAAACAGTACATATTAACTGTACATCAATTGTGGACTCCTAATAATCACATTCCGAGACTCTGCCAGCCAGGACCACCCTCCCGGAGGGCATAGCTACGAAGGGCGTGCCATAGGCAGGAAGAAGCTATGACATATATAATGCAATGATTTTTTTTTTTACATAATGCAATGAATTTACTTCTTTCACAGTGAAAAAACAATGTATACGATTCACGGCCCTATATTTTCCGGTGTAATTTTTATCAGAGTTTTGCATCGTAAATCCCAATCTAAGCAGGGTAATCGCTGCTAGTAAGTAAATAAACAGTAAAAGTTGCCACAGATAATATAAAGTTAATATTACCAATAAATATATCAAGGACTTTGTGAAATTAAAATAAGTTGAGCACGTGACATATTATAAATCATGAAGAACTCAGTATTAGGGATGGATGACATTTAATAAAATAAATTAGTACCATGTAACATTATAAAAATTAGTTGCTATAGTGAAATTCTAAGGATTATAAATTAAATGAACTTGGAAATAAAAATTTAATCATGCCACCTAGAATAAAATTATAGCCAGAATTTATTATCAGAAATGAAATGGGAAATAATATTTTAAATGTAATAAGATTACTGATATTAATAAAATAATTGGGAAAATTTACAGAACATTACGTAGAGATAAAAATATTCAATATTTTGATATATTTAAGAAATATATAAGTTAAATAACTTAGAAAAATGAGTTAAAATAGAAAAATTAGAGTGTATAATGACACTGATATTCAATAACCTTACTAAGTACAGAATGCTGGTAGAGCATAATAATTACAAACATTTCACTGTTCCAATAAAAAATTAATAGAAAACATTGTGTAAAATAGAATAAATGATAAATTAACTGAATTTAAATAGCATTAGGCATTATTTATAAAGTAATCCGTTCGTAAAGTGTTACACATATAATAATAGAAATACGACCAAAATTATTTTAAACAGAGCGAAAGAACATCACAGCAGCGAAAGAGCCAACCGTTCTAAAGTTTGTATCAATCATGTTTTAATGAAAAATTCCATAAGATATTATTTACTTAACATTATGGAAGATTTTGATTTTATGAATTTTTCAAAATTTCATTCTAAAATTAGGAGGTTACCGACCGGATACTGCTCTAGATGCAACAGGACAGCCTCTCAGAAGTACTTGCATGTAATATGTACAATATAGATATTAGAGACTATTTAAAGTGTCTTTACAAAGCAGTGAAGTAATAATCAATTAATAATGAACAATTTTCGTTTTCAGTCAGCCAATATTGTCTGGTCAGTACATTTCACCGTTATATCTTATTTCTTTAACTGATTTGAATTACGTTCTGCTTTATGCATTAAAGCTGTCTGACTGCTAATATAAATTTCGGGAGTTCAGACTAGCTTTTCATGCACAGCAGATTTAGAGAGATATTTCTAATTTGCCTTGATATTGAATGAAGTTATTTTTATGTAAATGATATTATTATAAAATATTATTGGTCCATATTAAGATATGCAGAAATAAAATATATATCTGATTTGGGCTTAATCTATTGCTACCTAAATAGTTGCCGTCGCAAAAAATCATACCTATGTTCTGTCGGGTTATAAATAAAATAAAATGAATATAGCCATTGTAACAGAATTAATCCCATTATGAAATCCGCACTGAAAAGTTACTTCACTTTGTACTTTTCTTTAGTCATTTTAGCATCTGCAGTAACAGTGATTTTTGAATAAGACGATCTGCTTAAAAATCCATCTTCTTTCATATTTATCGTCGATACACAGTATGTCAATGCTGCATGAAAATTTCTCCAACTAAAAACGGAAGGAGGCAAATGTGAGTGCAGCCATGTACACAATTTATACAGTTCCTGGCTGCGATTGTCCAAAATGTATACCACTTAGTACGCTTTTGTATATTGTTAAGCTCACCGCGCCAATGCAGCCACGAACGTAGTGAAGGAGAAAAGCGAGTCTAGGGAGGTTTACATTTCTCTTTCACATGACTCCTTTACACGGTTCCCTCAGTTTATTTAAAGAATAAAAAATATATTTAATATTCTGAGCTGAAATACTGACGCTATTTTTGAAATTTTCGTTATCGTTGCCTTTCGTTATTATAAAAATTTAAATATGTCTTGTTGTCGTAAATATATGAGCAGGGGACCCAGACGTGAGCTCATGGTCACAACGCGAATGAGTGTAATAGAGCTAGTAAAAAGAGATCCTGAGATTCCAAGGATTCAATGCGTTTACATTTCGAGACACCTGAGAGAGAACACTTGCATATCCACGTCGAATAGTATTGTTTTTTTTTTTAATACTTGAAAAAATAGCAATGCAGTGTTTGAGCATTCCATTCCATCGATGATTATAGTTGACTGGTTAAGCATATGGCTCGTGGCGTGGTCTGCATTACCTTAGATAGTGGAAGTCTACTGAATTACTATTAATAAGAAGAGTCAAAGAGAAAAAAGGCAAGTGAGGAGAGGAGAAAATTTACTGGGTAGCATTTATTGCTTAATATTACATATGAAAAATTAACATATTTCTCAATTGTTAATATTTATTTTTTATTTTATGTGAATATTTGTTAAATGTATATGAAAAATGTGCAATATCTCGAGAACTGTTCATGCTGGTGTTCTAAAGTTTGTGTGAATCATTTTCTAATGAAAACTTCCTTAAAATATTATGTAAGCTTTATGGCAGATTTATTTCATGAATTTTTCAAAATTTCATTTCAAAATTTGGGAGTTACCGACCAGATAATGCCCTAGATGCAATTGAACATCCTTACACAAGTACTTATATGTAATATATGCAATATAGATATTAGAGACTATTTATAGGTCTTTACACACACACACACACACACACACACACACACACACATATACTTACACACGCACATGTACTTACACACACACACATGTACTTACACACGCGCACACACACATATACTTACACACGCACACACGCAGAGAGACAGACATCACCTCGAAAACGTCTGATTTGTACTCAGGGATGCTTGAAACGTGCTCCACCATCGAAAACTCGAATTCGAATTTTCGATACCATTATAATTATTTCCTTATACATTATACTATGTATATAAGGACAGTATAAAGTGCCTGTATTCTTCTTCATGGTTTGATATCTTACTTGATGTGTTTAAATGTATTTTATTTTAGACCAACTTACTCTCTATCAGCCCTCCACCCCCATAATTTAAAATTTTCGAATTTTTATAAGTTTGTTGTCATTAGACCATTAATCTGCATCTGCGTACAAAATTTCAGATCTGTTAGATGAACAGCTCAGATTCAAAATGTCGCGGCGCGTCGAAGTTACAGATGGACTCTGACGAATAGGATTTCTGTGTCCTCACTACGGAATCCTAAAAATAAAATCGTCACATAAATCTCTAGATCTGGAATGCACTGCATTTGACTTTAACATTGTCCAGGAAAATATCTTGCATATGTCCATGGACCAGAGAACGGAGATAAAAAAAAAATTTACCGGAGTGTGACTTAATTTGACTTTCACCAAAATATCTTGTAATTTTCTTTTTTTTTAAATTTTTCAGGAAAATATTTAGGTGAAAAATCTGTATTGTTGGTTCAAATGATCATAATTACAGCGTGTTATCCTTCATTTTTAAGGTCTTAAAAAAAAAGGATTTTTATTACCCCCTCCGGCGGTAATTGACCCCCATCGAGAAAGAGTCTAATGACGCCTCGAACATAAAAATTATATAACGGCTATTTTTCACTACAGTGATTGAAAGTGTTAAGATTTGTGATCATTATTAAGCCTTAAACAACCTCTTTTTATGCATAATTATGTCAAATGTTGTCCTATACTCTCATATTAAAAATATGATATTTCGAATAAATCTCGAAGTTTTCGCGCAAATTAAAATATATATATATATACCGGGTGGGCATAATTAAAACACCCCTACTCTGAGCTCTCTATAGATCGAACTATTCAGTGTAAAGGCTCCAAAATTGTTGAACATACTATTCAAGACATGGGGAAAAGGATTACGCAAAAAAAAATTAGTTCCAGAAACACCGATAGGTGGCGCTGTACAACGGAAAATATGCTGAAAAGACACAAAATTCTCATTTGTAACACATTTTATTCGAACATATCAAACATTCATGTTACAAGGACCGTATCGATGCAGGGAATGCTGCGTATAACGTTATCCATTGATTGTTCAACAATAGCGGTGGCAACATCGTCAATGACATCTGAACGAGTCGATTTGCGTCCTCGACCCGGTTGAACTCCAAGATGTCCAGTTTTCTCGAATCGAGCGATCATTCTCCAGAGAGCTTGTGGAAGTAATGATCCTTTGCGCAAATTCTTAAGTCGACGAAACTCTCGAAGTGCAACTGCAGCATGTCCTTTGCTTTCATAAAACAGCTTCACAAGCAAAGCGCGTTCTGGCAGTGTGACAGCCATCGCTGATAGGAATGAAAATTTCCCAGTTTTATCCCATTTTATGCCCAGAACATAGTAGCTGCAAACCAAGGGTTTGTGCAAATTTTTGTGCTTACAGGGCGAAATTGCAATTATAATGACAGTTTAAGTTTCTTCACTTTTTTATCTTCTTTTTTTTATATCAGCGAAAGAAATTAAAAAGGAAAAATTCCATATCGCATGTGTTTGTTATTTTGATTATTTTGTGTCTTTTCAGCATATTTTCTGTTGTACAGCGCCACCTATCGGTGTTTCTGGAACTAATTTTTTTTTTCGCGTAATCCCTTTCCCCATGTCGTGAATAGTAGGTTCAACAATTTTGGAACCTTTACACTGAGTAGTTCGATGTATAGAGAGCTCAGAGTTGGAGTGTTTTAATTCTGACCACCCGGTATATATATACTTAGTTCTAGATTTTTCGTTAATATGGCGGGATATAAAGTTTCGTGAAAATCTATCAATATTTGTGGTAGTTTTCGTGTAAGCAAAAAATCGACCACAGATAGGACATCCCTTCAAAAATAGTCAAAACATGTTCAGGAGGCCTTTAAAACATGCATTGGCATCAAAATCCCAAAATCGAAAATTTTCGTAAAATCAATACTTTATTCCATGAGAAAGTATATATTACCAAATTATCAATATTATTGCACACTTGGCAGTGAGGAAACCAACATTTAATTAAAAAAGAAAACGGCTGTTGTCGTCTTATGCGGTTTTCCAATTTGACGATAAAATATATGGATGTGAAATATAACCATACAGTTTGCGACGTACACCCTTCTTATCGCTATTAGATACAACGCCTGTTATACCACAAAACTATGTTACTAAGTTAAAATCAGAAATAATTGCAACTTATTTATTTATTGCATTTATTTATTTAAAAAAAAGACTACAAGCAACAGGATATAGAACCAGTAACAGCGTTCACGATAAAAATACATTAAAAATATACAGATTAAAATATAATAAAATACATTAAAATGCAAACTATTGACAACAAATGATTTTCGTAAACAAATGCAAATTTGTTACCCCCTTTTGCAAATTATACACCCTTTTTAAATTGGCAATTCATCATGCTTTCCCTTTACATATACTATGCATTGTATGGAAAGTAGAAAGTGATTCAAAACTAATCAGTCTTGGAAAGATAATATTTTTAAACAAATTTTCAAATGATGGATAGCCGCCAAATGACGGATAGCCACCTTCACGTGTTATGATGTAGCTCTATTTTAATAATGTTCCTGTATATAATCTACGTAATGTTTCTGTATCTAATCTACGTAATGATCTTGTAAATAAATCTATGTTTTATGCTTGCCGCTGTAATGGTTACTCTTCAACATCGCAACTTCGCCTTATGTATGACCCTACGCCATAGAGTGGAGACCCTGAAAGGTGATGGCTCCAACTTTCCTAAAACGTAATGGCTCCAATTCAACTTACAGGAGACGTGGTGGATTCATGTTTCTCGAGATTGGATGGCTCCAATTCATCGGAAACTAGATGCTTCAATTTATGTATCTCCTTCAATTTAAATGAACTCTGAAAAGGTACGCTTTCCGTAGTTCCTAACGAAACTATGACTACAACTGAGACTACCGAAACTCGTTTGACACCATAGTCAGCGATGCAAAAGGCGCTTCAGCTCCGGAAGAAGATTTTAGTTCTGTAGAACTCTCAAAAGTTGCTTTCAAAGCACCTCCGTTCTGGAAAACAAACCCAGATTTATGGTTTTTGCACCTGAACTCTCAATTCCTGTTTTACGGAATAGTAAATGAAAAAACAAAATTCCATTTCGTAATTGCAGCTCTAGATTGTGATATCTTGGCTCATGTCACAGATATAATTCGCACACCTCCTGAAAATGAACCTTATTCTGTGTTGAAAAAATATGATAATTACGCACTTTGCAGATTCTGAAGTCACAAAACTTCGCAACTGTAAAAGCGTTTATGCTTTCACATTCAAATGTAGAAACTGAATTAAAAATAGTCAGTGATCATTAATTAGTGGTAAGTACTTATAACTCCAGAATCAAATCCGTCTCCCTGATGTGAAGCGAAATACTCCACAATGGCATGGAATAATCAAAAGCAAGTAGAACAACAAGTGAAAAGAAGACTCTATATTTTTCATTATTGTAAAGGAACATTCTTTAATTGACTTTATGAAACACATATAAGATATTATTTGAGCTCAAACACATTTTTCCAAAATGGCAATTCTAACTCCTTTAATCATGAGTTAGACTTTCTAAAAATATACTCAAATCCATATAACCAGCTTGGAAATCTTTAAGTATAGACATTATTCAATCTTAATAATATTATCATACAATAATATAGGCCAAGGGAGATTGATACAGATATTTTACTTTTAAGCTGGCTTTTAAATTGAAAATTTCTCTAGACATATCGCCAGCAAATAATTTAATATCTCCCTATTAAAGGAAAAATACATACGAACCTAAATTGCGGTTCGGAGGGGCTCTGTCGGTCGAAAAACATCATGAGAGCAATTTAATACATTTACTTTTAAATTTAAAATAGTTTCATTCTTAAACTCTGGACAAATTCTAAAATGCGACCGACAGACCTCCCGTCCATGGTAAGCTCTGTCTTTTTCAAGCGCGTCCCTCTACACTTACTTTATTCTGACGTCACAACACACATATCCATATAGCACACGTACATGCAGAACATTGGAAATAATCAAAAAATAAAATTAAACACTCAACGGTTTTTCTTTCTCTCTCTCAGCTGGCAGGCGCGCCGCTCAAGGACACGAGCACTTCAAACACTAACCTATTTCCACTGATAATCGGCTGAGTGATTCTACATTTACATGACATGAAAAAGAGCATTTTAAACAGAAATATACTTTCACAAATCTCGATACCACACAACCTTTCGCAAGAATTGCAGTTAGGAGATAGGAAACCAAGTCATCTACTTCGCGAAATGCAAGATCGCTCCTGGATAAAAAATTCACGAAGACGTACTTCGCGCGCTTTTTTTTTCAACGACTACCAGTTCATGTACAACAAATCTTATCAATTAGTTCAGATTCGCTACATAAAATTTCTAAAATGGTGGATAAAATATGCGATGGTTTCACATCACTCTCATTATCAGAAGTGGTAGAGAATAGTCATATTTTGCGCTTCGAAGCTCAAGTTGCAAACCTGATGAAAAGCGTAGAGCAATTAAAAAAAATTGCAAACTATAGATCGATCCAAAGTACGAACTCTATCACGATCCAGATATCGATCGCAATCCACAAAAGTCGATATGTATTGGTATCACTAAAAATTTCAAGGACGAGCTCGCAAGTGTGCAAAGCCATGCAAGTTTTTTAGCGGAAAACTAAGTGGCTCAATCATTTCGGCAACGATGCATAGAAGCCTTGAGAACAGTCGCTTATTCCTATAAGACAAGCTATCTCATATATAATTTCAAGTCGACAGCGGCGCAATGATATCAGTTTTTCGAAGCAACAGGCATACTGCTAGAGTAAAAAAAGATTTCCCCGTTATACGCAGCAAACGAACCAAATTAAAAACGTTTGGAACAAAACTGATTTTAAAATTTGGATTACAATGAAAATTCATTTGGAATGTCGCAATTGCCGATGTTTTCCGAGCGATTTTAGGTGCAGACTTCCTAGCAAAAATCGGATTATTAGTCGATATGAAAAATCAAAGACTAATCAAGAGCTGTACAAAAATCCGCATCAAAAGAAGTACGACGCAGATACCCTTATTTATACAGTGAGTAAGATTCACCCTATACTCGGTTGCTAAGTGAATTTCCAAGTTTAGCGCAAACCATTTCTCTGCAAGCTGCAAAACACAATATAACTCACTGTATTTGAACTGGAGGACTTCCAGTTCATGCGACAGCAAGACGTTCAGCTCCCAACAAACTAAAAGTACTCAAAAAAGAATTCGAATTTCTATATCGATAAGGCATTTGTAGACGATCAAAATACATAAGGGCAAGTCCCATAAACGTCATAACAAAAAAAAGGCGGCGGATTTCGAGTATGCGGAGACTACAAAAACTAAATGCAGTAACAATTCCACATAGGTATCCCATAGCTCACATTCACAAGTACATACAATACTTTCCTTATACATTATGTATATAAGGAAAGTAAAAATGATGTGCAAAATATCTTATGTAGTTTTTTAAATAAAAATTGAAATAGTAATTTCACCCATGATATATGAAGAGATCACGTGACTCATTGCAAAATAAAATATGGCATCCATTTTTCTTACGTCTGTAAAGAACATGATATTTAAGAATCTTTTAAATTTATATTTAGTGTTGCATCCGCTAAAAACCGCTTTATTTTTGCGTATTATCTGTGTATCTAAATTCCGTACCTACGCAATTGCAATATTTTTTAATTTTAAATAATCACTACACTTTGATTATTTCAACAACGAACCCTAACTTTAACTTATGCAGAATGTAAACAAATCAAGCGATTGTAAGTTGAGTTGTATACGGATTGCTGAATTTTTTCACTCAAATCTATTTAGCGCTGGAGTCTGGAATACAAGTGATATGAATGAAATATTCATTGATTTTACATAGATAGGCGGGCGATTTATATTTCGATGAAGTTTCAAGTTTTCAAGTATAATAAATTACTGTAGTACTGTGATAATTTACAATATGTCACCGCTGAATGTATCGCATTTTAGAGGTGTTTAAATAAAATCGCATTTCAGTTGAAAGTATTTCATAACCAATGATTTATGCATGATTGATCTTTCTTGTTATTGTCTATGTTTATCTTTTTAAATGTTATGATGTAGTGAGTTATTGTAGTCAGTTTTATATTATTTGATGCTACTATAATTACCGTGTTTACTCATCTCCTTCTATAAGTTTATTTTTTAGGAGTGGATATTCATGTATTCTGTAATCTCCATACTTTGAATATGAAAGACTATAAAGTATGCCCGTCGTATAACGGATTTCAAAATTTGCAAAATATTACCACCCATTTGGCGCCATTTTTATCAATTTGGCGACATTTGCGACATCCCGCAAATTCTTTGCCAAATTTTTTGGCAAGCATCACTGACGGACGAGCAGAGAAATGTCTGTTTTTTATAGTAGATTCTTATATTCTTTCCATGATATTAAATTTTCATCGATTTAGTCACATTTTCGTTAATTTTTGTGATATTTTGTTCAATTTTGAGATATTTTTAAAACTCAAAAAATTGTCGTGAAGTGGGGCAGTTGAATTGACAGACAAACACTGTCGAAACAGCATTACAGTATTATGCCTTTTCAGAACATAATTTATTGATTTGGCGTCATAGTTATCAATTTCGCGACATTTTTATCGATTTGCCAACAATGTCGTTAATTTGGCGATATTTTAATCAATTTGGCGACATTTTAAAATTTTGCCAAATTTGTCGCCAAGTGGGATGGTTGAACTGACAGGTAAACGTTACCGAAATATCATTACAATACTATCCTCTTTCGAAACATAATAAATTTCATTAATTTTGTGTAATATTTATCAATTTGACGAAATTTTTATCGATTTGTCGACATTTTTATCAATTTGGCGACATTTTCGTAAATTTGGCGATATTTTGATAAAATTGGCGATCCTTTAAAACTCGCCAAATTTGTCGCCGAGTGGGACGGTTGGACTGGCAGATAAATGCATCCGAAACATCATTATAATACTATCCCCTTTCAAAACAGAATCAATTTCATTGATTTGGCGTCATATTTATCAATTTAGCGACTTTTTTTTATTGGCGACATTTTAAAAAGTCACCAAATGTGTTGCCAAGTGGGATGGTTGGACTATTAGGTATATTATATTATATCTGCGATGGCAGTACGAAACTTGCTGTAAACCATAATTCTTACTAGCTTCTCTATGAGAACTGACAATTTCAGTCCTTCCAAGTAGCCGGCATAAAATTATTTTAAGTTTTATGCTACCATTGCAGATATCTGTAATTTCATGCTTACGAGAGCATAATAAGCACGATACCGGTTTATAGATGTTGGTATCTTGCAATTGGAGTGTCTTCCATACTTTTGGGGACGCCCCTTATCATACCAGAGTCTTGTGTTCCATGAGTTCAGGCAATATTTAGACAGACGAGACTTATGTCTGGGACTGTCAGTTGGTAGCCACACATTGATAAATAAAATTGATTGAAGAAATATTTCGAAGAACGTGAGAAAATATTATTTTGAAATGATTGATTTGTGATATTCTTTGTATTCGTTTGCTGGAATGTGTGTTAAAATATGCAATGAGTACGAAATCTACATTTATTATGCAGGATTCCCGGGATAATCTTTAAGAGCGCTAATAATTTTGCAAGGAATGGTCAATGAATATACACGGTAGGTCTACCTACAGTAAAGTGACCATGCATGATCGAATAAAAGAGATAGATTGCAGCGCCCCTAGTGGAGAATTTGATAAGCTAGGATAACGAACTCTCGCGAGAAAGATGAAAGCAGCCAATTACAAAGTAGTAGAGCATTGTCAAATGAGTAGGAATCGATATCATAAACGAACGAAAAGCGTATACGGTAGTAAATGCATGTCAAACTTAATAGGTTGCTAGATGCTCAGCAATGCCACAATACTGTTAAACGTTACCGTACAATTCATGAGATAATGCCATTGACATAGGACCCAACTGTGAGATACAGAGCAAGATCTACATTAGATATCTGTGCATGTCATTGTTATTTATTTTGACATATTGTTGGATATGACACCAATTCGCGAATGAAATTATTTATTATGTCAAATAATTGTTTCCTGTAACAATTTTATTATTGATTCTTACTTATGAGACAAAAATTTAACCCTAGGTAATTGACTTTTTTCGTGAGTTTATTATCCTAACTTTTTAAATCATCTTGTTTAGGGAGTTCTAATCCCTTTTAGCCTATCCGACTTGGCCACTTCAATATATCTAGACTTTTGTATACACATGGACTAGACCTAAAGTGTACACACTCGGGGTGCTTAAGGATTCGTATATTAGTACAACTAGGCCCGTGGACAATCTGTCCATAATTAATTCATGGGATATCTTACTATAATAAAAAATCTGATGTGGGCAACACATGACTTTCCCTGCAGACTTATATCCACGTTATCTTTATTTAACTTAAATTTAATTCAATTTTAATTCAATTTTCGTTCTCATTTGGTAACTGGACTTATTTTCAAAGGTGAAGTATAGAAAATACGAAGAAACTAAAATATCTAGAGAACGGCTAGTCCTAGAGTAATGGGGTTGATTTTATTCTTTTAATCGTTAAATATTACGTATAAAACAAAAATTTAGTGGATATATTTGAGCATACCTAGTTTTTTATTTCAGATTTCCACGATTTTTGCGAACCATTTTTCAAAAAAGGCAGGTTATTTTTTTTAATCGTACCAAAATCTAATCAGCACCAGAGTAACCCACAAGGGATTTATCTACCGAATTTTGTGAAATTCTGTCTATTAGTTTTTCAGCTATAGTGGATACAGGCTTTTGCAGGCCATTTCGCAAAAATAGGCGGCTTCTTTTATTCCGAATCGTACCCAAAACTAATCAGCACCAGACTCGCCTACAAGTGACTTACCTACCAAATTTTATGAAATTCGGTAGTCTTTGAGTTAGAATGGATACATATATTGCACAGACAGACAAACAGGCAGACGTCACGCTAAAAATGGTTTTTTCGTATTCTAGAGGTCTCGAAACGTGTAGATCCGTCGAAAACTCGAGTTGTGATTTTCGGTATGATTCCAATACTTCCCTATACATTACCATGTATTGCAGGGAAAGTAAAGACGGCACCCAATCACTGTCTGTGTAGCCACAACACAAGGAGGTACTATAATATCCATTGTTGTAAATAAAAATGAGTCCGATATCCGACTTCGCTTTGAGTATGTGATGCCGTTTGCAACGTAAAGCTCCAGAACTCTCCATTGTTGTAAATAACTTAAAAATGAGTCCAATATCTATCTTCGCTTTCGGTATTTGAGATCACTCAACGTACAAGTCCAGAATACTGCTTTTTATATATACAGATAAATATGGACGACTTTTTAAACTTTATCCCCCAAAGCATGGAGGTAAAAGTAAGGAGATAAAACTTTACATTAAGAAAACGCCAATATCGTTTGAGACAATAATTGAGGTGGCGCTGAGATTAGATAAATGCTCTCTGTATTGTAAGCATTTCTATGGCGAAAGTTCTAGAGTATTTGTTTAAACTGTCAATTTTGCAGAAATAAATTAGTAACGGAATGCAAAGTAGAACAGAAACAATAAAAAATATTCCTACATATTCAAAATTATTTTACCTGTCAATTTATTTTCATCTCCTTCACTTCTGTACTCTATCCTACAACTATGATAAAATAATGGTTAATTATACTCATAATTAGGGAACACTTAATTTAAAAATAATCAAATGCACATATACTAAATACTACGTCTTTTTGCTGTGTCAACTAACAATAGCAGCTACTTTAAAAAATAAATAACAACACACTAATGACATCTGTCTGTCGTGTGGTCTGGGTTTTCAACACTAGTGACACCTAGATATAATTCCCAAAGTAGAAGTATTGCGGCATTTTCAAATGTTTTGTCCATAGGAGTTTTATCTCCTTCTCTTTAACTGCATGCCCCAAAGTCTGTGCTGAATGCGGCTGCCATACGCGCCTGTTTTGATAGTTTCTACATTGCATATTTCACAGTTATCTGCTCACCCTCGCACTCACAGACGAACAATACTCTAAAAGTTGTAGAACTATATTCGGGTCTTAAAACGTTGATCATGCTACACTTGAATTTATTTTCGAACATAAAACTTTAAAATGCATTAGATGACAGTAAAAAATTTCATTTTTGGCGGAAATATAAAGCCTTTTTATATTCTTTTACACACAAATTCGTCGGGAGTGGTAGCCCATTGGTTAGCGCGCGGGAATTTCACTCGGTCGGCCCGGGTTCGATTCCCACCGCTGCCAAAACTGCCGCCGTGTTCACGCGGAGTACGATCACGTTAAACATTTGGGTCCGTAAGTCCTTCCGATAGGTTGGTGGTAGGGGACGGAGGGTACGGTCCCTGTGGATACCTCCCCCAGTGGGATCCGGTCTAAATTGGGTGGATCTTCCCGGCAGTCCAAACAGTTACCTTGCACCTTTCTGGTAAGTCAGACGGTCTGGATCTTAACAACAACACCACTTATTCGTATAGTCATAGTGATTCACGCAAAACCGGAAATGACTTTTCCCGAACCGGAAGAGGAAATCCTTAATAAGTCATCCTACCTTGTATAGAATTTGAGATGCTGAATACATATCAGTTACTATCTTAGCACTATTTATAGTTAATTTTTAAGAAATAGATGTTTGAAAGAAAAGGAAAATTTTTGAATCGGAAATGGAAGAAGAACCAAATGTGACAACTGTTAGTGAATCACCCTGCCTCCTATGAAATTCGATGCTGAAACCATATCAATCATCATCCGAGAAATCATCATCAATAGCAGATCCCAAGAAACATATGCTTCAAAAATTGTTTTTGTACAAACATAGATTTCAAATCTGATTGCCATCAATAAACAAATTGTGACATATGAATTTTTTGTATAAGAAAATATGTAGATGATATGATAAAGGGAAAAAAAGAAATATTTGAGTGTAGTTATAGTAAAATCAAATTTATACGGATTATACAAGTTGAAAATACAAGAATAAATAAAAGTAAATTAAAGTATTGATAGATAAACAGATTTTCGGTCTAGACAATTTTTGTTCTCTAGAGATTTTAGCATTTCTCGCTTACGAAATGATTGAAGTTTCACCCGATTACAGAGTCACAGTTGTGAAACACGTATTTGTGAAATATAATAAAATAAATATGAAAGTATTATAAGATTGTATAAATAGTCAATCTAATTAAAAAATAATAAATTAAGAACTTGGATTGTGACGATCCTATCGAGATTCTCATAGACTGATATTCCATTTAGTATGGTATCATTGATATTCCATTTAGCATGTGATGGGAACTGATACATACAGCTCGTAAAAAGCCTACGGTATGCTAAAAATATACAGAAATTTTTGTCTAAATAAATTGAAATTTTGATATGAGAAATTCTACTGTAACTGTGATCGAAAGATAATCTTAGTAATTTAATTTTTATATTCCTTGAAACTTTCTGGTGTGATTTGAGACGATTGTGTATTAAAATGCATTTAATAAATATTAAGCAATTTTCTGTACATTTCACATATTTTTTAATAAATCTGCCAGAAGTTCCTGCAGTAGGTGTAATAATAATATTCAGATTAAGGTGCGTGACACGGCTTAGGAGCTATTCTGAGTTTGACTGTCAAGACAAAAACAACGTAATATTAGGTTACACCCATAGGTTTATCACGAAAGGGATAAAACTTCTTTTGTTCTGCGCCCACGTTATTAAAGCGTTGGTATTCCCTGGAGTTAGGTCATTACCGAACCGTACTACTCATCGAGCGGGCTGATAATGATGTCGGTGTTTTGGAATGGGTTTTGGGACTACAAAATATTCAAAAGCATATTGACATTTTAAAAATTCCTTATAATTTTTCTGGTAGATAAACTTGCGATCAAATAACCACCAACATACTTAAGAAATATATCAGATGTGACATTTATATAAATGTCACAGAGTGTATCACTCTTTTGAAAAAGAAAAAAAAAGATAGAAACGAAACATCATGAAGAAAGTGACTGTTTTATTAAAATTAAATATGCATACACAGGTAATGAAATGATTACAAAAGCAAGGCCGCAGGACCCATCAATGGTTAGCAATTGCAGATGAAATTTTTAAATCAGTAATTGGTGAAACCCCATGTGGCAGCAATGCATGCTTGTTTACGTCTAGGTAAGGAGTCATAAAGTTTCCTAATGTCATCCTGAGATACATTCTGCCAGGCATTCCTCAATTGCTGCCCCAGATCTGCTACATGTCGGGGTTTCCGAATCTGGAGGTCTAGCATTTCCCATACATGCTTGGTTGGCGAAAGGTCTGGTGACCTTTCTGGCCGAGGAACAGTATCAACAGCACGGAGACAGTTCACATATATGCGAACCGTATGCGATGTGATATTGTCTTGTTGGAAAATGGTACCAGAATGACGTGCCATAAAGGGTAACGCAAACGGCCGCAGTATTTCATCAACATATCACTGAGCTGTTTAAGTTGTACGCAGGATGACTAGGGGCGACTTGCTGTTGTAAGAGATAACACCCCACACCATCACACCAGGTGTAATGGTTGTGTGCCTGTGTAAAACAAAGGCTGATTGGGACCGCTGGCCCTGGCGTCTCTCCACAATTACCCGATGGTTATCTGTTGAAAGACTGAAGCGTGATTCAGTGCTGAATGCTATGCGATGCCAATCTACTGGCAACCATGATGATCGGTTACGACACCACTCCAAACGACTCTGTTGATGCTGTGGGGTTATAGACAGACGTCTTAAAGGCCACCGTGAGTGTAACCCCACCTCAACCAAGCGCCGTGAGATGGTGGGAGGTACCATGGGTGGTATGGAAGAGACTGTATCACGTAGGATGGCGGACAATCATCCGATCTTGCCTCGCTGCGCCTCGGCCTTCCAGGGCCTCCATTCCATCGATGAGTTTCTTGCAGCAACCAGTACTGCCAGCGCTTTTGTACGGCAGTGTCCGTTCGGCGTAGCTGGCGGGCTATTGCTCGGTATGACCAGTCAGCTTCACGCATCTCGACTATACGATCACATTCGAACTCGTCTAATTGCTTATAAGGTCTTCGGCAATGTCGCAACGGCATTATTGGTTGTGTTTCCACGGAACTGCAACGCCGATAACCAGCAAAGGTAATCCGCCCACATTTCAACCTGTTTTATAGGATGCTAGTTGCGCAATAGAAAAGCACGCTGTGTCCGAAGTTAGCACTCATTGGCTTTGCAAATTTAATCATTTGCACACTTAATGTAAAATGATTTGTATGCGAAATTTCGAAGGGATCGGATTATTTTTAGGGGGTGCTCCGTTTTCTTTGCAAAAGTATGTATGATTAATTTTCAATTTCTTGACATCAGTGAATTATTAGTTCCAATTGTCATATTATGCATAATAATGGATTTGAGAAAAACTCTAGTATCGCTGACAAATCTATGGAATAGAAGTCGAATAAAAATGTGTTGAATTTCTTTTTGCATATGCGATTTTTTTTTCGGAGTATTCAGCAATGTGATTACAAATATGTCTTTATGTAAATCTTCTCTTCCTTACAATTTAATCTCCTAAACGGTTTATAGTCCACCTCTGAAGCTGGACTATATATGTTTCCAAAAATTTGTTTTAGCCATTAAAATTTACTGCATTATGTAATCGCACTGTCATCTGACTCAAATCTGTACTACGTTGTAAAGATGATCTTCTGGAACATCTACAGTTGCAGTTGTTACCAAAAGGTAGTTACATATGTGTTCTATTGAATTTGTCGTGCAGGACAGAGCACCAGGCGCGAAGAGCTTTTAATCTCCAATATCAACATATGGTTCTTATCTTCATGCTGTGACATTATTTCATTGACCCATGATATGGAGGCTCGAATTTTGTTTATTTACTATTTTATTTTTGACTTGGCTCCTAGTGTGGCAGTTTATTGCATATTTGAGTTTAGTCAGTTTTTTTTTTTTTTGGGGGGGGGGGGGTGCAGATCTGGGGGTTACCTAGCAATTTGGCTGTTTAAGGATTAAGAACATTTTTTAAAGTTGAAAAATATTGATCGCGATTTTTAAATAATTTCAGTTGCTGGAGAAGGGGTTTACCTAAATTCGGTTAATCAAGGTTAAGTACTGCACGGGGTCTCTTACGAGATTTGATCTTGCGATGATTATAATCAGGTAGACTGAATAGAAGTTCATTTGGAACTGAAGGCAGGTTGTCGTAGAATTTTAGCCTTAGCTTTTTAATTTGAGCTCTCGCGTTAGGTCAAGTTAGGCCAAGATGCTAAATCAATGAAAATGCCGACTAATTGACGAAAATTCAATATGTTGGAAGGAATATAAGTATCTACTGTAAGAATAATCTATTTTTTTTACTATAAAAGTAGTAAATTCATTGCATTATATAAGGAAAATCATGTGCTGCCTACATTTTTTCTGATTAAATGCAGGAAATATTGATTTTAGTAAGGAAATATTAAACAAAGTAACTTTAAGGTAGACTCCATTCGGTTCTTAAAACTTGATTTGCTTCTTCTATTGTGCATGTTCTTATATGCTGCATAATATGGTGGTCAATTATCAACGAAAATGCAGTATGAACTTTACCCTTTAAAATATTACGTTCTGCATATCCCGTTGAACCTGATTCTTCTCTGAAAATGTTATAAAATTCTGCGATCCCATATGTAGTACCTATTTCCTTTTCTTCCCAAACAGTGCCATCAATCGAAATATACTGCTCATTTTTTCATTATCATCTTCAGAACTTGAGAGCGATCTAATTCTTTTTCGTTCTCTAAGTATTATATTCACAATATTCTCTTCTTCATCGTCGGTATCTGTAGGCTCACAATCAGTGTCTAATAGATCATTATCATTTTCAAATAATAATATCTTTACTTCAAGGAAGTTCACCTTCATCAATTTCCTAAAACTCTACTACTATGTTATTTATTTATTTCTTCTGAGAACTTGGTGTGTTTTGAATGTTTCGACATTTTTTCAGGGTGAAGATTAGGAATGGAGCAACGCTGTAAAAATAAAGTATAAACTAACTAGTAATATGTTTTATTTTTTGTCACCTTTTTTTGCAACTTGAAATTTTACTTTATTGAAATTTTATTACACAATTATTACTTCCCTTATATACAATAATGTACAAGGGAAGTATTGTGACGGGGTCGAAAATTCGAATTCGAGTTTTCGACGGGAGATCCCTTTTCAAGCATTCCTGATCACGAATCGAACATTTTTGAAGTGATGTCTGTGTGTGTGCGTGTAAAAGTATATGTGTGTGTGTGAAAGTGTATGTGCGTGTGTTTGTGAAAGTATATGTGTGTGTGGGTGTCAGTGAGTCTGTGGAGACGATAACTGACGAACGAATGGACCGATTCGAACGAAATTTAGTACAAAAAATACAATCCATAAACACTGGAAGCCTATTGCTTTTATACGCAATCGAATGTTCAGAATCCCCCTAAATTTTCGAGTGAAAATTTAAAAAAATCGTCAAAAAATCAAAACCTCTAATAAAGTTACGCAAATAGACATTTCTTGTGTAATTTTTCATTAGAAAACGGTTGACATAAATTTTAGAATGCAAAACATGAACCGTTGAACCGTTCTCGAGATATTGCACATTTTTCAAAAAAATGATCATAAAGTCATATAAAATAAAAAAAAATATTTCCTATTGAGAAACATGTTCACTTTTCATATGTGATACCATGCGATAAATTTGGTGATATCATTCTCGTGGAACTAGCTCGTTCCATTCATGGAAAAAGATATTTTGGGTAATACTTTTGTATTTGAACGCCAATAGTCATTTATCTGTTGTAAGAATAACTTATTTCTTTATCCATAACGATTGGCGAAATTTTGGTGACGAATTGGATGGAATGTCGCCAACTTGACGACTTTTAAATGTTGCTAAAATAACGAAAAACTCGCCAAATGGATAAAAATGACGCTAAAACAATGAAAATGACGAGTCATTTACGAAAACTCAATATCCTGGAAATAATATAAATATCTACTATAAAAATAATCTTTTTTTTTTTTTTACTGTAAAAGTATTAAATTCATTGCATTATATAAGGAGAGTCATGTACTGCCCACATCAGATTTTCTTAAACTGAACTTACTACGCAACAGTCCTTGCAGAAATGTGCAGGAAACTGAAATATGTGGAATGTGCATGTACATCACATTTTCTGACCCGATAACCTTATATAGCAATACATTTTTCTCCCGGTCAAATGACGGGTAGTGTTTGATATCGGTAGACTATGTATCTTTATCATATAAACCCAAGAAGAAGGAAAATAAATATTGAAAAAATGATTGTATACATTTAATAGAAAAAGTCATGAAATCAAGTGAGAAAAAGCTATAACATCATATGCGAATTTTCTAATCAAATGTTTACAATCTGTCATTTGACCGGTCATGGTAAGATTAGTGTTAAATATATTGGAATAACTTGTTTACTTGGTATTTTTTCAATTCTCTTGAGTATCTGAAAATAAAGGATATTACATATACATAAAAACTGGTTCAATACATGTGATGTATATAAATCATTTGTATTACTAATGAGGAATTCAAATTACTCTAATCATTGATTTGCTCCTTTATTGATTTTTTATAAAGACAATGAAAAAACCTTATGTATAGTCGGCACGACTTTTTTAACGGACTGAAATGTATTACTATCCTTACGACTTCACGATAATGTGTAGAGAAAGTATTGGATTGAGTTAAAAATCGGAATTTGAGTTTTCGACCGATCTGCTTATTTTTAGCGCTGTAGAACACAACTTCACTATTTTTAGACCAAAGTATGCATATGTTGTGCATGTATGTATTATGTATATGTATATCTATGTGTGTGTGTCTCTCTGTATATGCGTGCTTGGTTTATCCGTGTTTGTGTATGTGGGCTTTTATGAGTAAATGCCTGTGTGTGTATGTGTGTGCATGTGTGGACTTACGTGTGTATATGACTCTGTGTGTAAGTGTGTATGTATGTATGTGTGAATGTGTAGGCTTTTGTGTGTATATGACTGTGTATGTATGTATGAATATGTGAATGTGTGGGCTTTTGTGTGTATATGACTATGTGTGTGTGCCAATGTGTATGTATGTGTGCTGTGTGTGCGTATGTGTGTATATGTGTGTACTTTTATGTATATATGCCTGTGTGTGTATATGTCCATGTGTGGGCTTTTGTGTGTGTAAGGGTGCTTATGTGTATGCGTGTAAGTGTGTGTATATGTGTGTGCTTTTGTGTGTATATGTCTGTGCATGTATGGGGGGGGGGTGTAATTTATCCACCCTTGCTCAATACCTTTTTTTTTGCCAAATGGCTCAAACAATCAATCGAAATTTGTAATGAAAACCTATATTTGCTTAAATTTATTTATTAAATGCTTATTTTACATGTAATTTTTTATTACAAAAATAACAAGAAAGATTAATGATGCATAAAGCATTGATTATTTTTAAAGATTGAAATGTATATCGAAAACCAAACGTAATAGTGACAGTTAGTTAGTTCTCCATGAACGTCATGAGAATAATGTGTTGCCTTTTGATAGTTCTATAAGATTCAATAATCAAATTTTGGATAGGATTCTTATTCCTATCCAAAATGATGTTGGGAACGCTGGAAATTTTAACGTCAAATTAAGGAAATGAGAAATGTACAGTTATTATACGTTGTGCAATTTAATGATATGTAATTTAAAATTAGCACGAGATCTTTAAATATTTAGAAGAGTTGTCAAATTTGTATAAACTTGATGTTCCTTTATAGTGTAGTTCAAGGATAGATGGCCATAGTTTTTATGATTGAAATAAAACTCATAGAATGCAAATACAAGAAATGTTTATGAATTTTTTAAATTCTTATACATATACTCAACATATTTTGGGCAAAAAATAATTAAATATGGAGAACAAAAAGTAAAAAACATGGTTTGAAATTAAAATGACAAATGGCCATCTCTCCTTCATGTCGAGGAGAGATAGCCATCCAGTACAATAAAGAACAAGAAAGATTAATCATGCATAAAGCATTTATTATAAAACACTTTCCAACTTCAATCCAATCATGCTTTATCAAAAACAACTGAAATTTATTCAAATGACGCCATCGAAATATAACAAGTCTAACTCTCTCTATAAAAGCAGCATTTCATTCATACCATTTTCCCATTCACTTTATTCATCACAAAACTATAATAATTTATTTTATTTAAAAACTTAAGAACATGGAGTTACAAGTAATTAAACTCTATGCTTAAAACTTCATCGAAAAAATTGTCCTTTTCTCTATAAAATCTATGGATATTTCATTCATATCAGCTATGCAGACTCCATGAGGTAAATACTTTTGCTTTAAAAAAATACAGCAATTCTTATACAACTCACCCTACATATATTGCTGTTTACATTTTACATAAGTGAAAAATAGGCTTCGTTGTAGAAATAATCAAATTTGGATTATCGTTTAAACTCAAATATATTGTCATTGCGTTGTTTCAGTATGTAGATGCGCAGAATTTAAGTAAAAATAAAGCGGCATTAGGACGAATACAACACTCAATATGAATTAAAAAGAACTTTAAAAATCACGATTTTGAGACAAGATGGATGACATATTTTATTTTGAAGTGGGACATGTGATCATTTCATATCATGCTTACGTGCTCGCTTCATATAAGAGGTGTAATTTTTATTTTAATTTTTATTTAAAAAACTACTGAATATATTTTGCTGAAATTCTTTTTATATATTTTATGGAATAATTTGAATATTACCTAAAATTTTCGAAGCAATTTGTAAATTTTAAATCCGCTTAAAAAATGTTTGAAAAATTAGGTCCCAGAGGGTTCAATGTAATTCATGTTTTCAACCCGAGTTCAATCCAAAACTAATTGGGTGATATTATTCATTTATATTCCCATAGGTCCTACAGACCGCATGAACAACATACTAAATTTTCATTTTGATTATGTCATTTTCACGGCAGTTATCGTGCTAACGGACAGATAGACAGACAGAACGAACAAAGTCATAAACACTTTTCAACTTTATTGTAAAGTGTTAAAAATGTAACATACGAATTGCAAAATATTCAAATACCTAACTCAAGAAAAATATTCAACCACTAAATGAAATAAACATTAAAATTTCAAATACATTTTGTAATCGAAAAACGCCACTGCACGTCACAATGGATAAACAGATTGAACTGTTTCCCATGAACGAAGTTCGTATTGCTATCTATAAACGATTCTGGGATATATTTACACTGGACATCTCTCCTCTATGGTCATCAATCCTAGAATTACCCTAAATTAGGCCGATTAAGTTGTTTTAAATTATGCATCTTGCTTTTTGGGTACGATATATCTGTTGTAAACAAAATAAATGGGACTAAAAACAATGAATAAACTTATTGAACTTTATCAGAGTTTCTTTCTTTTAGGATTTTATTCGCGCAAAACCATTTCGGCTTCAACAGACTGCACACTTTTATATAACTAACTAGCAGTATATCTGTTCTTCGTGCGGAATATTCATTAAAAAGAAACTTAAAATTCAAAATCATGTGCAAATTCTTATCTGTTTATCTATCTATCTCTCTATATATACTACCTGTAATTGACAAGTGGCCGTCTGTTTGTCCATCTGTCACGCTCTTTTAGGCACTTCCGGAATAGATAGACACTTACAATATGGTACACGGATCGATCGTTCGATAAAACCCCTTGGAAAAATCGAATTTTTCGAAAATATTCTGTAGAGGGTGTGCTCCACACCAAAATGTTCGAAAAGTGAAATGATAGAAAAGCATGCTTTGCGAAAAGATTGAGACTTCAAACTTGGTGTATGGGTAAATTGTTCGAAAGAAAGAATGCAGTTTCAGATTTCCAATATTTTCTACTTAAGAGGGGGCAGCACACCAAAATGTTCGATTTGCCGAATAAATGAGAAACGGATCCTTTAAAATTTGATAGAGGCTTGACATTTGATATATGGGCTAATTATTTGATGAAATCACCCAAGACGAATATAGTTCTTAAAATATGTTCCATTAAGGGGGTGCTTTAGAGAAAAACGTTCGAAAGGTGAATTGATAACAATAAACCTGCTTCGGGATGAGATAGATATTTCAAATTTGGTGTATGGGTAGATAGTTTTAAAGGAAGAAAGTGTACAATTTAAGTTTTCCAATATTTTCTACTTCAGTGGGTGCCCCACAACAAAATGTTCGATTTTCGGAATAAAGGAAAATGGCCCCTTTTAGAACGCGATAGAGGTTTGATATTTGGTATATAAACGAATTATCTGATAGAAAACCTAAGAGGAAGGCTCTTTTTCAAAAATGTATATTTAAGGGGGTGAGTATTCCACACAAAAACAGTCGAAATGTGAAATGATAGATAAAGCATGCTTCGCGATGAGACAGAGACTTCAAATTTGGTGTACATGTAAATAGTTGGAAAGGAAGAAAGTGTGCAATTTCAGTTTTCCACCATTTGCTATTGTAGGGGGTGCCGCTCATTGAAATATTCGATTTCACGAATAAATGAAAAACACTTCCTTTACAATGTGATATAGGCTTAAAATTTAGCATATGGGCTGATCATTTGATAAAAAAACCCAAAATGAATACGGTTTTTTAAAAATGTTGATTTAATGGTGTGCTCCACAGAAAAACATTCGAAAGGTGAAATGAAACATAACCATGCTTCGGGATAAGATAGGAACTTCAAATTGGTGTTCAAGTAGATAGTTCAAAATGAAGAACGTGTGCAATTTCAGTTTTCCAATATGTTCTTCTTAAGGGGGTTCTGCACACCAAAATGTTCGAATAGCCGAATAAATGTGAAACGCAAACTATTACAAAATGTACATTATTCAGCGGTTGCTTATTATGAGATCGTTAATTTTCGACGGGTATTCGATTAGTATATGCTAATTGCCAAGTGCCCGCCTGTCTGTCCGTCTGTCATGCTTTTTTAGGCACTTCCCAAATAGATAGAGACTTGCAGCCTGGTACACGGGTCGATCGTTTGGTATAACCTCCTGGAAAAATCGAATTTTTCAAAAGTATTCCGTATAGGGGGTACTCCACAACTAAACGTTCGAAAAGTAAAATGATAGGGAAGCATACTTTGAGATGAGATAGAAATTTCAAATTTCGTGTATGGTTAAACAGTTCGAAAGGAAGAAAGTGTGCAATTTCAGATTTTCAATATTTGCCACTTTAGGGGGTGCCGCACACCAAAATGTTTGATTTGCTGAACAAATGAGAAACGGCTCCTTTAAAATTTGATATAGGCTTGAAATTTGGTATATGGGTTAATCATTTGATGAAAACATCCAAGACAAAAGAATTTTCAAAAATGTTCGTTTAAGAGGGTGTGTTACGTTACCCGTACATCGCTAGATGGCGTAGCGACTGACAGTATTCAATGCGCAAGCGCCGGAAGCATTACAAAAGGCTTGAATTGAAAAGCGTTGATATCAGAGGGGGGGGGGGGTGCCACTCCTCTGCCACGAACACCATCTGTGACGTCAGTTGGAGTTGGAATTTACTTGCAGAGCGCGGCACAAGATGGCGCGCGGGATTTTTTTATTTTTTGTTTGAAACAAGTGTATTTTTAAAGTGTTTATTGGTTTCGAAGACTTCTTACAAGTTCAACTAGAATTTTAATCAAAGATTTGCATCTTAAATTTCAGGCAATGCTAGCTTTTTTTATGTGAATAAGTAAGTGTTCTTTTCGTAATATAATGTATATTTTAGAGTCGTGTTTCCCAGCCTCAGATACATGCAAAAATTTCAGTATTGAAGAATAGGACTCATTTAAATTCGTTTATTAAACCAAAGATATTTTTTATTAAGAAATTAATGACTAAAAGTACATTTATATTTTCAAAATTTATTTATATTCCCTTTTTAAGGTTGAATAATGCAAATTTTAATCAAAAATTTTCTTTTAAAGTAGACAACATTGGAAAATTTATATTAATTTGGGAAAATGCACTTCTTTCTTGAAACATTAGTTTAGTTCATGAAGTTCCATTATGTAGGATTTTTAAATCTTAAAAGATGAAAGTACAGTATACTTATTCATTTCATTTTACAGCAAGTTATTTGTATCTTTATATATTTTCTAATGATGTTCTTGTAATGTTTGAAAAATCGAACAGGATTTAATCTCGCACATTTTATATTAATTAAATTTTATTACATTACATTTTATTAGTTAAATTTTATTACATTACATTTTATTAATTAAATTTTATTACATTCAAAAAATGGGGGGGGGGGGAGTACGATATAAGAAAATAAACAGGCGCGGGTTTTCAAGGGGATAAAGGTTGGGAACCGCTGCTTTAAATCAGATTGCAAGTTGTGTACATGTATGTGCATGCAAATTGTGAACAAAATTCATATAAATTATAGAAGCATCACATAAATCATTTACTAGTTAGGCACAAGTACATCCCTCCCCCCCCCCCTAAAAAGACATAAAACTCTTAGTCTTAGCGTTTTAATTATTGTTTTGATTTTCAATTATTAGAGATAACATAATCGAAAATAACTTTATTTATATGCATTTAGAAAGAAATTACGCAATATTTATTTGTGTATAATGAAAATTTTAGAATGATTGGTTGTTTAGAAAACTTTCTGAACATATTTTTGTAAATTCGCGTATTTAAAACAAAAGTCATTTACATTATAGAAGCATCACTTAAATCGTTTACTAGTTAGGCATAAGTACATCCCTCCCCCCCCCCTAAAAAGACATAAAACTCTTAGTGTTAGCGTTCTAATTATTGTTTTGATTTTCAATTATTAGAGATAACATAATCGAAAATAACTTATTTATATGCATTTAGAAAGAATTTACGCAATGTTTATTTGTGTATAATGAAAATTTTAGAATGATTGGTTGTTTAGAAAACTTTCCGAACATATTTCTGTAAATTCGCGTATTTAAAACAAAAGTCATATACATTATAGAAACATCGCTTAAATCGTTTACTAGTTAGGTATAAGTACATCCCTCCCCCCCCCTAAAAAGACATAAAACTCTTAGTGTTAGCGTTTTAATTATTGTTTTTATTCAATTTCGCACATTTTATATTAATTAAATTTTATTACATTACATTTTATTAATTAAATTTTATTACATTCAAAAAATGAAAGGGGGGGGGGGGGGTACGATTTAAGAAAGTAAACAGCTTGCCCGTATATTTTTCATCATGAATCAATATACTATAATACATTTAATTTATTATTCTGAAAGTATATCATAGTGTGTGTGTTAAACGATTAGTTTCTATATTTTTATATGTTTACATTGAATTTCGATTTGTTATAAATTATCTGTTTAATCTAAAAAAAACTAATAAAATCAAGTGTTTAGCAATAAGTTCTTCACTATAAAAGGATCACTTAAATCGTTTACTAGTTAGGCATAAGTACATCCCTCCCCTAAAAATACATAAAATTATTAGTGTTAGCGTTTTAATTATTGTTTTGATTTTCAAATATTAGAGATAACATAATCGAAAATAACTTTATTTATATGCATTTGGAAAGAAATTACGCGATGTTTATTTGTGTATAATGAACATTTTAGAATGATTGCTTGTTTAGAAAACTTTCCGAACATATTTCTGTAAATTCGTGTATTTAAAACAAAATTCATTAAAAATAACATCGCCTCCTGTAATAACATTGACTGGTTTCAAAAAGCGAAACGAAACTTTCAGATGATTTATATTTTTCAGAAAGGGAAATACAGTTTTATTATATATGTACCCTTCCAAAAAACCCTACACTGCATATTTAAGTTGTGTTCAAGTAAAATTAATGTTATTTGAGTATTTATTTCATATTTTAAATTTAAAAAAAAGGATTAAATTAACTTTGTTAGCATCCTTTAACATTGGAGTCTACCGGGCCGCTCCTGACATTTAACTCCAAGTGACGTTGCGTCTTTACGTGCTCTCATTGGCTAGAGCTGAAGTGGCGCAACCTTATAGATATAGTAACCTTGGTTGATATGGATGCCTGTAGGTATGCTTGTATGTACGACGGCCCTTCCGTCACTCTGTAAATAAAAGAGTATGATGTAAATAAAAGTTGTTAAGTTTTCAACTTTGAGTTTATACAGTCCACTAAGTCACATATAGTTGCTCGCCTGGACTTCGTAGGCCCCAACAGTTTTATGGTCCGTCGAGCCGGAGGATAATAAATTGAAATCGAAATGAACCTCGTGGCACTAAACCGCACACGCGATACTTTAAACGCAAGAGTTACTAGAGTACAAGGCTTCCTCACCAGTTACGATTTGGATGAGAGGATGCGAAGTTTGTCTTAGATAATTAATTTACAAAGATTCGTCCTATTAAATCTTCGATAGAAGAATTAGAAACGGGATACTGCATTTTACCTGACTATGTGGAGCTCGGGGATGCGCTCGAGCAGCAACAAGAACTGGAATCCTCACTGGATATTTTAGAGGTACGTATAAACTATCTACTTTCGAAAGTTCCTGTCAAATCGGAAGCAAAAGTAAATAAGTCAAATTCTTTGATTGAGCTGCCAGAGATACCATTGCCTAATTTTGCGGGCAGTTATGAAGATTGGAGTAACTTTAAAAAGCAGTTTAATAGTTTAATTGCAACAAATGAACATTTAAATGAGCAACAAAAACAGTGAGCAACATTTAAATGAGCAAAACAACGTTTGAATCACTGTTCAAGGAATTGGAGCAACGCTATAAAAATAAGCGATTTATCGCAGACGCTCATATATGTGCAATTTTGAATTTAGAGAAAATTACTCATGAATCGAGAAAATAATTGCACAAGTTCGTTGATGCGATATTGAATCATCTACGAGGGCTAAAGCTTCTCAACCTTAAAATAGACAAATTAACTGAGATAATGTTAATTAACGTCATTACTTCCAAGCAAGATCGCGAAACTCGTAAACAATACGAGATGTAGTTAAAAACAGAGTTCCCAGATTGGGAAGAATTTATACATTTTTTGCAAAAAAGAAGTCGTGTTAGAAAACATCCTACGTATTCCCTTTGCGATAAAATCAAAAGTTGAATTCTCTCCCAGACATAAAACCTTAATGATAAAAACAAACATTAAATTTAACTATCCAATATGTAAGGATAACCATCCAATTTATAAGTGCAAAATATTTCACGGATTATCTGTGCCAGAGAGAACTAATGAAATTAAAAGGAAACAATTATGTTATAATTGCCTTGAACCTCATAAAGTAGTCCAATGCACAAATGAGAAAAAATGTAAATTCTGTGGGAAACGTCATCATTCCTTGATTCATATAGATCATTTTGTGAAACCAGAAAGCCCAAAATCGAATCTTTCAACTTCCAGAGAGTCATTATACATTCCCAGACAAGCGGAACTCATAGCCTCAACTGACGCCATTAAAAGTGAAACCGACGCTGGCACTTCCTTCGCGAGTAGGAATTGTTTGTATTCGAGCACTGGAAAGGGATATATATTATTATTGACTGCAGTAGTTTATATTCAAGATCAAAATGGTTCATTAAGACCAATTCGCGTTCTTCTAGATGCAGGTTCTCAAATATCCTTTATTTGTTGTGAAGTAGCTGATTCATTGGGATTGAAAAATAAGGTGACCAATCGTCCTTCTTTAGGGAGGACAGTCCTTCTTTTGTAGGTTCTGTCCTTCCTCGAAAAGTGTCTTCCTACCTGTCCTCCTTTTCAATATTTTAAAACTAATCTGTTAATCTCTGTATTCAGAGACGCCATCCGCGTTGAACTGTTATGCATCATGTGACGGTACAGTTCGGAATAGAGCTCCTCTAGCCTTAGAGCCTTAGTTCGGAGGATATAGAGCCTTAGTTCGGAGGATATAGAGCCTTAGTTCGGAGGATATAGAGCCTTAGTTCGGAAAGACGTGATTATGAAACGCATGCACAGTGCATAGGAGAACTTCACGTGTCTCGCACTTGTCACCATTGTGCACTTCACTTTGTTTACTTTATCTCTATATTATACTTCGTGTAATCAAGGTTGAATGTTGATACTCTAGCTGCAGCACTTACCGTAAAATTCAATATGAAGGATATTTCTTGCTCCGAAAGTTCCAATATATTGTTACTGTTAGAAACTGATATATTGACAAAAAATGTTCATTCAATGGAAAAATACTCGTTTAAGTAAGTAATTAAAAGGGGTGTAAGCATAATTAGTGTATCTTTGTTTGAATTAATAAAATGTTTCATTTATTTACGTTCTACTTTTTTCTTAAATTTTTTCGTCCTCCTTTTCATTGTAAAAAAAATGGTCACCTTATGAAAAAGGAAGTAATAAACGCACCCGTATCGGGGTTGAATGGCGCTATTTTGACAGTAAAAAGAAAAGTTTCTGCGTTAATCTCTAACGAAAATGGAAGCTTTAAAAGAAATGTTGATTTATTCATAGTTCCAAAAGTTACAGATTTAGTTCCTTCAAAACCTCTTGATATATCTTAGTTTCCCGCGAAACTTAACTTATGCTGATCCCCATTTTCACAAACCAGGGAAAATTGACGCCTTGTTAGGAGCATAACTGTTTTATGAGTTATTAGTGAGCAATCAGATTAAGTTAAAAAATGAATCGATAATTCTACAAAACTCAGAGATCGGGTGGATCGTGATGGGAACACTTAAAGATGTGAGGACTTTAAACAATTTTCATTGCCGCTTCGCGCAAGATCCAGTGGAGAGAATTTTGGGAACTTGAGTCAATAGGAATAAAAGATGATCCTAAATGCAATGATGAAGACAAAGCTTTAGAGATATTCAAAAATTCAGTGAGCTTCAAGAAAGGACGCTATGAGGTTTCCTTCCCCTGGAAGAAAGATTGGAAATAGTTAAGTGATAACTTAAGTATCGCAGAAAGGAGATTTAAAAATCTTGCAAAACGATTGCAACGTGATAAAGCTTTACTTACGTAGTATCATGAAATTTTAGAAGAATATTTAAGTCAGGGAATCATCGAGAAAGTGCAAGACATAACTAAACCGGTTAACAAACCAGTGTTCTACCTACCGCATCAAGCAGTTTTTAGGAAGGATTTTCTTACAACCAAAACCAGAATCGTTTTTGATGCAAGTTCACATGAACTTGAACACTTGTCTCTTAATGATTGCTTGTAGTCAGGCACAAACTTACATCCCAACATACCACCCAAATCCTTGACACTTGTTTCTACGTAGACGACCTGGTTGCAGGAGAGGACAACGTCACTCAGGCATTTGAAATTTCTCGTGAGGCAGAAATGATCATGGATTCTGCCGGAATGTCTTTAAGAAAATGGATCAGTAATGAACCATGCCTAATGCATAAGTGGGAAGAAGGAGGATTCAACATCCATCCTCTTCATTCATCAGACAGTTCGGGAACCAATTCGCATAAAGTCCTAGGAATGTTTTGAAACCCTCAACAAGATTGCCTTACGATGTACGTAAAGGATTTATTAGAATTCTTAACTCAGAAAAAGTGTACCAAACGTTTCCTGTTACAAACTGCGGGAAGAATATTTGATCCAATCGGACTGTTGACACCATACACTATCAGATTAAAGTGCCTGTTTCAGGAATTGTGGGTTAGGAAAATTCCATGGGATGCTGAACTTCCAATCGATATCAAGGAAAAATGGACACACTGGTATTTAGAAATATCACAACTATCTGAGCTTCAGATCCCAAGGGTAATTCTCCATTCTTTGAACTTTTGTTAAGTTGAAATACATAGCTTCAGTAAAGGCATACGGTGCAATAGTCTACTTAGTCAAATACAAGGACCGTGTTGTTGTGAATCTTGTTGCCTCTAAAAGTCGAGTCGTACCGCTAAAGAAAATTTCCATACCTAGAATGGAATTGCTCTGTGCTTTGCTTTCTGCACGATTGACAAGTGAAGTCAAGAAAATTATAGATAGGAAAAAACCGTCAACTACATTCTTTTGGACAGATTCCCAGATCACATTATTCTGGATCAAGGGATCAAGCAGAAAGTGAAAATCTTTTATTGCCAATCGTGTAGACGAAATACAATCGCTAACGGACAACAATTCCTGGTCCTATTGCTCTAACAAGGACAATCCATCAGATCTAGTGACTAGAGGAATTAGTGCTTTTTCTCTTCTAACAAGTGCAAAGTGGTGGCATGGACCTACCTTTTTAGTGCAAGCTGACCTTCCAAAAAGTGATGGGGAGACAATTGTTCCTGAAGGGGGGGTATTCTAAAGAACTACAGAAATATTCAGATTGTAAAAATGACTCTTTAATAGCTTTAATTCATTCTAATCAAAAATCCATTTTAGATTATATTCTTAATGCTAGTAATAATTATGTAACAATTCTTCGTATTTTGAGCGCTATGTATTTAGATTTATAAATAATTCAAGAAAGGCAGTTACGCTGAGAGGTCATCTCACGCTTAAAAAAACAGCTGCTGTAGAGATCTTCTTACTAAAATTGATCCAACAAAGTGAGTTTGTAGAAGAGATCAAAGAAGATCGAAAAGGATTAGCCTGTCCCAGGTGACAGCAAGTTAAGTACTTTAAACTGTTTTTTAGATGAAAACCATGTATTAAGAGTAGGCGGTCGATTGTCTCATTCAGATTTAAGTGTCAATTCCAAATTTCCCAAAATTTTACCAAGCAAAAGTCCATTTACCTTAATTATTTTGAAATATTTTCATTTAAAGTATTTACATGTTGGCCCACAATCACTTTTGTATCATGTTCGACAAAAATTCTGGCCAATTAATGGAAGAAATCATTGTTGGAAAGTAATACATACATGTGTAATTTGTTTCAAGAACAAACCTGTTTTAGCAAATCAAATCATGGGCAATCTGCCAAAGGAACGTGTCGTACCTACTTACCCCTTTAACGTTACTGGGATCGATTTCTGTGGTCCATTTTACCTAAAATTCAAGAACCAAAGAAAGGGTGTGCTCAACAAAGTTTATGTTTCCATATTTGTTTATCTGTGCACAAGAGCTATACAACTGGACTTTGTTACGGATCTAACTTCAAATTCCTTCATTGCTAGTTTAAAAAGTTTCTTTGGTAGAAGAAGCAAATGTGCTAAAATAATTACGGACAATGCTAAAAATTTTGTAGGGGCTAGTATAGAATTAAAAAGATTACATCAACTGGTAAAATCACCAGATGAAACTTTGGTAAATTACTTCACTGATGAAGGTATAGACTGGAATTTTATTCCCCCCAAATCCCCGAATTTCAGTGGCCTCTGGGAGGCCGAAGTAAAGAGTTTTACATTTCGCTTAAAGCGCGTAATCAGTAACGCAAATCTCACCCTTGAAGAATTTCTAACAGTAATTTCAGAAATAGGTGTACTGAATTCAAGACGCCTTACACCCTTATCTTCGGAATTTGACAATTTATAAATCTTGACACCAGGTCATTTTTTAATAGGTAGACCTATTACGTCTATTACTGAACCTCAACTTATTGAGATTAATGGAAATAGACAATGGCAAAGTGTAACTAAGTTTACGCAAAGAATTTGGAAGTTATGGAAACGCGATTATCTAAATAATTTACAAGAGATTAGTAAATGGAAGTTTAGTAAAGACAATGTAAAAGAAGGTACACTTGTATTAATTAAAGAGGAAAATCTACCGAGCACAAAATTGATGACAGGTAGAATTACTCAGGTTTTACATGGTGCAGACGGAAAAGTAAGAATAGTGAATTTGCGCCTGTCTAACTGTAGAATTTTGAAAAGAAGTGTAAGAAATGTTTGTATTATTCCTGTTGAGTGATTATAAATATTCATATAAATTGTAGTGTATTATGAAATTCTTGTGTGCATTATATTGAAGTTATGTAATTTCAATCGGCGAGGAGTGTTACGTAACCCGTACATCGCTAGATGGCGTAGCGACTGACAGTATTCAATGCGCAAGCGCCGGAAGCATTACAAAAGGCTTGAATTGAAAAGCGTTGATATGGATGCCTGTAGGTATGCCTGTATGTACGACGGCCCTTCCGTCACTCTGTAAAAATTATGTAAGTAATAGTTGTTAAGTTTTCAACTTTGACTTTATACAGTCCACTTAGTCACCTATAGTTGCTCGCCTGGAGTTCGTAGGCCCCAACAGGGTGCTCCAGAGAAAAACGTTCGAAAGGTGAAATGACAAAGAACTATGCTTCGGGATGAGATAGAGACTTCAAATTTTGTGTACTGGTAGAGAGTTCGAAAGGAATAGTATGTTGTTGTTGAGACCCAGACCGTCCGACCTACCAGAAAGGTGTAAGGTAACCATTTGGACGGCCGGGAAGTGCCACCCAATTAAGACCGGAACCCAGTGGGGGACAAGGAAAAGTATGTGCATTTTCAGTTTTCCAATATTTTTTACTTTAGGGGTTGCTGCAATTCCAAATGTTCAATTTTCTGAATAATGGGGAAACGCCCTTTTTAAAATGTGATACAGGCTTGATATTTAGTATATTGGCCAATCATCTGATAGAAAATCCAAGAAGCATGGAGTTTTGAAACATGTTCATTTACAGGTGTGGGTACTTCATACAAAAACATTCGAAAGGTGAAATGATAAAAAATTATTCTTCGCGATGATATAGAGACTTCAAAGTTGGTGTACGGGTAGATAGTTGGAAAGGAAGAAAGTGTGCAATTTAAGTTTTCCTACATTTGCTATTGTAGGGAGTGCCGCACACTAAAATGTTCGATTTGACGAACAAATGAGAAACGTATTTTTTGCAATGAGATAGAGGCTTGAAATTTGGTATGTAGGTTAATCATTTGATACAATAACCCAAGATAAATACAGTCTTTCAAAAATGTTCATTTAAGGAGGTGCCACATAGAAAAACCTTTGAATGGTGCATTGATAGGGAAAGCATACTTTGCGATAGGATAGAGACTTCAAATTTGGTACATGGTTTGGTAGGTTTAAAGAAAGAAGGTGTACAATTTCAGATTTCCAATATTTGTTACTTCATGCTGCGCCGCATACCAAAATATTCGATTTTCTGAATAAATAAGACACTCTTCATTTTCAATGTGATAGTGTCTTAATACTTGGTATATGGACCAATCATCGGATAAAAAACCCAAGACATTAATTTTTTCAAAAATATTCATTTATGGGTGTGTTCCACTGACAAACGTTCGAAAGGTGAAATGATAAAATAGCATGCTTCGGGACGAAATAAAGACTTTAATTTGGCGTAAGAGTAAATAGTTCGAAAGGAAGAAGTGTGCAATTTAATTTTTCCAATATTTCCTTCTTCAGCGGGTTCTGCACACCAAAATATTCGATTTACCGAATAAATGTGAAACACGAGTTATTCAAAAATTTACATTGTTCGGGGATTGCTTATTGCGAGACTGTTGATTTTCAACGGGTATTTGGCTAGTAGTACGCTAAATGTCATTGTTATTCAAGGCATTCTATTAAAATATTGAAATTAATGCTCCTAAAAAGCAGTTTAAGAATCTATTATGTTCTCGCTATACAAAATAATCTTCACAGGCAAATATGATAAATAAAGCATCGTGGTTATTATCAAGTCAAAAATGCAATTACTGTAAAATTTATTTTATATGCATTTCTTTATTATGTAAATCGAAAAATAATTTATAAAAATTTTCTGACGCATAAACACATTGGATTTAAATCCGTTGCTAAGCGAAATTATATCATTTTCCTCAAATAAAATGGCGGAAAAATATCGTCTGCATAATGCTAGAAAGTTTAATTGTGGGTTTTTATTAGTATCCTGACAACCTATGCTCCTAGAAACTCGAAACATGGACCCAATTTTAAGTGGGGCTATTTTACGGCTAACTACAAAATTTCATGTTCGGTTTAACCGTTCTACCGCAATCATGAGACACACACACACACACACACACATACACGGAGGCATAAACTTTCAATTTTATTTATATAGATTTTGTCACACTGCAGACATTTATTAAACAAATATCAAATACATATTATATAAATTTCAGTGATTCGTTTGCATTGAATTCTCGTCTGCAACATTGAATTCTGGTCTGTGGTTATACATTCTATGCATCCTGCAGATCCACTGTTTTAGGCAATTGAATGCCGGTTGCTAAATAGTAGTTAAAGGTCGCAGCAACGGGACATCTCAGTTGCTTTTCCTGGGCGTAGGCTTTGATATTTAAGTGTGATCGGTCGATATCTGTTATATATCTCTTTATTTTGTCAGGACGAATTCGGTGGCATTGGCAGTAGACGAAGTAAAATGATGTATTGTTACCTATTATACAAAAAGGAGAAATTACTGTAAATATTCTTACACTCTAATATTAATTCAGGATACCCAGGAAAGTCCTTTAAAACCCTAACAATTTAGTAAGGAAAGATCCATGAGTGTACACGTTAGGTCTATCTATAGCAGGGGTGCACAACCTTTTAGCATCTGCGGGTCAATTTCACATAGACTAAGTAACGGCGGGCCGCAAGGGGGGGGGGGTACCACCCAGCAATGTATTTTTAGTAAATAACGAAACAAAAAATTAAAAGTGAAAATTAAAAACAAATACAGAAAAGAACAAAACAACTCACTTGCTTCAGAAATGTACAGATATCGCCAATATCATTTTATTTCTTTTGTAGAGCTAGTGGGAAATTTGACATTGTTTGGTTTTCATTATTCTTTCAATGTCTGGTTCAATGTTGGATACAGCGATCCGTAGATTTCCCTCCAAGAGTTCATCAGTTAGACGAGAACAACCTTTTGATTTCACTTGTTGCGTGAATTTTCAATTTTTCCATTTCACAAGGTAAGTAATTTCTGTAAAATTCTAGCAAAGAAACTTCGGAAAATTTAGCTTTCAATTCGGAGTTATTCTGAATTTCGATAAGCTCCATCTGCAAATTGACGGGCGCTATTTCAATATTTGTCGCGAATGGTATTGCAAACACTTTCGAAGATTTCTCAAGTTTTCTTATATCTTGAAATCGACGACTGAACTCATTTTGTAGATTTTCTACTAGTCTTAAAGAAAATTTGATATTAAAAACAATTTTTTATAAAATTTTATGATGCAGTTTTTCTTTTCATTTCTTTTTTTTTTTTGGCGACAGTCTTGGAATTTCTTTTATGTGTTCGCCAAGCTGAGGGTGGCGGCGGGCCGCACACGATTAGGCCGTGGGCCACATGCGGCCCGCGGGTTGTGCACGACTGATCTATATTAATCATACCCGATAAAAAAAAAGGAGTTATGGCTCCAGTATGATGGCCCTAGATCCATTCAGAAAGTATTGGTCAGGTTAAGGAGCAGCCATACTAAAAATATAAGGTATGAAATATGAGGCAGAGTTTCTCTTCCATGTACGTGTTCGCCGTCCTCAGCTCTTCCCTCACATCATCTCAACTGCAAGGGGGCCTCTTTAAACCTTCTAGCACAGGACCAGGAGAGAGAGTAACCTCATTGCTTTATTGGAGGCGCGATTTTTACTTTCCCTGCAATACATGGTAATGCATAGGGAAAGGACTGGAATCGTGTCAAACCCGTTTCTGAGACCTCTGCAACACGAAAAAACTTTTTTTAGTGTGACGTCTGTGTGCGTATCTGTGTATGTGTGTGTCTGTCTGTGAAATTCATGTATCCACTCTAACTGAAAAACTAAGGGAGCAAATTTCACAAAATTTGGTAGGTAGTTAGTTCCCTTGTGGGTGAACCTGACGCTGATTAGATTTTGGTACTATTCGAGATAAAATAACTCATATTTTTTGCGAAATGGCCCACAAAAATTGCTTGTATCCACTCTAGTTGAATAACAATAGACCAGATTTCACAAAATTTGGTAGATCGGTCACTTGTGGGTGACTCTAGTACTGATTAGATTATGGTACGATTCGGATAAAAAGAACCTGCATTTTTTGCGAAATGACCCCTTCATAAATTGTCAGAATCTGAAATAAAAGATTCCGTATGCTGAAACGTGTCAATTAAATGCTTGTAATACGTGTCACTTAAATGAATGAATGTTCCTATGTAATTTTTGATGATGAAAAACATAGGACCAACACCGTTACTCTAGATCTAGCCGTTCTCGAGATATTTTAGTCTTTTCACATATTTGCTACTCCGGTTTTGAGAATAAGCCCAGTTATGAAAATAAAAACGAAATCTGAATTAAAAGTGTAAATTCTGTGTAATTTCAATTAATTATGCGTGTTAGTTTGTGGAATTAAACTCAATTTATGAATTAATAATGAAATAAAGAGAAAAAAATATGACGTGGGCAGCACATTATTTTCCTTATATAATGCAATGAATTTACTATTTTTACAGTAAAAAACTACAGATTATTTTTATAGTAGATATTTATATTCTTTCCAAGATATCGAATTTTCGTCAATTAGTCGTCATTTTCATTGATTTAGCGTCATTTTTATCCATTTGGCGAGTTTTTTGTTAATTTAGCAACATTTAAAAAGCCGCCAAAGTCGTTGGCGACATTCTACCAAATTCGTAGCCAAAATCTCGCCAAGCGTTATGGACGGAGAAATAAGTTAGTCTTACAGAAGATAAATGACTATTGGCGTTCAAATACAAAAGTATTACTCAAAGTATCTTTTATCATGAATGGAATGAGCTAGATCCACGAGAATGATGTCACGAAATTTATCGCATGGTGTTACACATGAAAAGTGAACATGTTTTTCAATAGGAAATATTTCTTTTTTATTTTATATGATTTTTTGATAACGTTTTTGAAAAATGTGTAGTATCTCGACAGCGGTTCATGTTAGCGTTCTAAAATTTGTCAATTGTTTTCTAATAAAAAATTACATAAGAAATGTCTATTTGCGTAACTTTATTAGAGGTTTTGATTTATTGACGATTTTTTCAATATTTCACTAGAAAATTTAGGGGGGGTGGTCTGAACATTCGATTGCGTATAAAAACTGTAAGCTTCCAGGGCTTACAGATTGTAATTTTTGTACCAAATTTCGTTCGAATCGGTCCATTCGTTCGTCAATTATCTTCTCCCCAGACTCATTGACAGACACACACACACACACACACACACACACACACACACACACACACACATACATACATACATACATACTTTCACACACACACACACACACACATATATCACTTCAAAAATGTTCGATTCGTGATCAGGGATGCTTGAAACATGCTCTCCCGTCGAAAACTCAAATTCGAATTTTCGACCCCATCACAATATTTTCCTTATATATTACTGTATATAAGGAAAATAATAAATTAGAGTCTGAACTGAAAGTCATGTTCTACTCACATCAGATTTTTTTTTTTTGCATGACCTAGTATTTTCTAGATCCAGGTAGCTTAGCAACAACGCCAGAATATAAGTGATTTTAGTGTCCCTAACTATTTAAAGAGTTATGATTTCCAATTTGGCAGAAAAGCAAGATACAAGAAGAAAAATCCAATCAAAGTTATGGAGCAGTTGTCTAATAAGTACGAATCGACTATAAAAATGCTGCATAAAGCATTTATATGACATGGTAAGGCTATTAACGAACAGCTCTCCAATTCAAAGATGACACAACAACACATGAACAATACATGAACAAAACATGAACAAAAATTACGTGTGGAGCCTGTTTAAAGGGCTGGTACTCCGTCAGAGATAATACACATTGAATTCCTTCCGGCCACACACCTAGATACAGTAATCCTTCGGGTCTGTCGTGTGGTCTGGGTTTTTCACATTGAATTCCTAAATTGTGGCCAACGGCCCTACCGTGCGAAAAACACCGGTTCTCGTTAGATCACCGAAGTTAATCAGCATCGGACGCGGTTAGTACTTGGGTGGGCGACTACCTGGGAACACTGCGTGCTGTTGGCAAATTTCGAGCGCGGTAGCCCGGTGCTTTGCGCGCTGGATTTGCACGTTGCCACAACTGCCGTCGTGTTTATGCGGAGTACGATCACGTTAAACATGTGGGTCCGTAAGTCCTTCCGAGAGGTTGGTGGAGGGTCCGGTTCCTGTGGATGCCTCCCCGACTGGGTTCCGGTTTAAATTGGGTGGCACATCCCGGTAGTCCAAACGGTTACCTTACACTTTTCTGGTAGGTCGGACGGTCTGGGTCTCAACAACATTGAATTCCTAAAAAAATATGAAGGCCTTCTTTGACAAGTATTCCAAGTGTCAATCACTGTTTGCCTGGTCATGAGATTTTTTGATAGGTATTTATTGTCTTCCGTTTACTCGTTTCATGCGCTCCTGGTGACGATTTCTACTCATTAACCAATACTCTATAACCTTGAATTTTTTTCGTCTATCCCGCTCTCTTGCCCAGTTCGTATATACTAACATTTTAATTCTCTACTAGAGGTGCTGCATAACGTTTATTCGATCAGACATGACCACTTTACTGTAGATAGATTTAAATTATACACTCATGGACTTTTCTTTACAAAGTTATTGATGTGCTTAAGAACTTTTCCAGGAATACTGTATTTATAGGAAAATTCTAAAACAAGTTTAAGTGAAAAATGTCTCCTGAATTACGGGCTCTATTTCCATAAATATTTCTCTTCTAGAAATCAATCTAAATACTGGAAATATTTCAAAATAAAAATAATTTCCTTACATCTGGCAATTAAAACCAGTTTCTCTTTGTTATAAATTGAAAACGCTCTACCTTTTTACATATTATTTTAACATGTTAGTAAAACTTAGTGGAGTGGTGGTTCCTAGCTGAACAATTTCATACCTCGCTAATATACAGAAGATATAATTGTATAATTCAAATATTCCCCACTAAGCCTTATATCTCCCGAACCCTTATATGCACCTTATATATCTGAGCCTTATTTGCAATACATTGGGGAAAAACGAAAATTCAAAAAATCAGTGGATATCTAGAGAATATATTGATATAGCATTTATCCTCACAATCCTAACTAAGAACAAACTTTAAAAAAAACACGCTTTTCTATGTCAGCATTAACTGCCTATAAAAACTAAATCCGTTCGGCCGATTTATAAATACGTATAGAACGTGCTTTTGCGCACAATAATGTACCAAGACCTAGACGCATACTTCCGGGGTTCCTGTGTCAGCGACACTCATCCCCACATCGAAAATAAAGTTATCAGACCATTGAGGTGCAGAAAAGAAATATGGATGGTCGGTAATGTCGTTCCACTACTGTGGGCGTTATGATTTGATTAGTTGAAATTGATTGATGATTTACATCACAACGAAAAATGATGGATAAATAAGGTTTAGTAAGCAGGCGTACGTTTAAAAAAAAACTTAGATTTCCTTTATCAATACAAGACTGGATTTTAACGCTGAAATGCATGCGTGATTATGCCTGGCAAATAGTAAAAGGGATAAAAATTATAAAATCAAAACCCAATATTACAACATCATCTAGTGTGACGAAAGAGAAATGAAATGAAATAAAATGAAAAATATATTAAATCAATATGAGTATATGAGTATGAGCATATATAAGTGTATGAACTGAAAATGC
This sequence comes from Amaurobius ferox, assembly GCA_951213105.1. Classification (NCBI taxonomy): domain Eukaryota; kingdom Metazoa; phylum Arthropoda; class Arachnida; order Araneae; family Amaurobiidae; genus Amaurobius; species Amaurobius ferox. The sequence continues at coordinate 130,027,826 of OX578136.1, forward strand.
AGTGCATAAATTGAGCAATACATAGACAAAGAATTAGGCGCGGTCATGCCATACCTCGGAGAAATAGTGTCATTGACAAATCATTAACCCGATTATTGGGAATGTTAATGATATGATAAGCTTCGAGGAAATTTAAAACGAAACTGAAGAGCACATAAGAATAATGGAGGGAGATGAAAAATCAAACTGGTGACTAGTCATTCAGCAATGATGAAGCAATTAAAGATGTATTAATTTCTTGAATTTTGATACAATTTTGTATTTTCAAGTGCTACTTTAAGATATGTTTAGTTTGAAAAATAAACGATAGTCCGCTGTGACAAAGAATTTGATAAATGCCCCAATTATTGAACTTTTCATAGAGTCCGAGAAGTCTTTTTTTTTTTTTTTAGATCAAAATTATTGAGAATTGAAATTTTATAACTAATTTGGGATAAAATAGAATGCAAAAAGTATTGCGAAGTGTTTTAATGGGATATCCCTCTTGATTTGGTGGCTTTGAAAAGTGCAACCAAACATTTTCGGTAAGAATTAACGATCTAAAACGAGAACTTTTAAATAATCCAGGTCAGACATTAATACAAAATTAATAGAACATAAAATGTCTTTAAAATGTCTAATGTCTTAGCTATGGATATAAGTCTCATTTAGGCGACATGCATTATTTTGAAGATTTGTTTAATCATTTTCAATTTCAAATTTATGTCCGTTACGTAGATGATTGTTTTGTTCTACATTACTAGTTTAATGTTGATTAGATTGGTTAGAGAGACCAAGACTGGTCAAGGAGAGCCTAAAACTGGTCAAGGACAGACTAAGACTGTTCGCGGATAGACCAAGACTGGTCAACGAGAGACTAAGACTGGTCAAGGAGAGCCTAAAACTGGTCAAGGACAGACTAACACTGTTCGCGGATTGACCAAGACTGGTCAACGAGAGACTAAGACTGGTCAAGGAGAGCCTAAAACTGGTCAAGGACAGACTAACACTGTTCGCGGATTGACCAAGACTGGTCAACGAGAGACTAAGACTGGTCAAGGAGAGCCTAAAACTGGTCAAGGACAGACTAAGACTGTTCGCGGATAGACCAAGACTGGTCAACGAGAGACTAAGACTGGTCAAGAAGAGCCTAAAACTGGTCAAGGACAGACTAAGACTGTTCGCGGATAGACCAAGACTGGTCAACGAGAGACCAAGACTGGTCAAGGAGAGCCTAAAACTGGTCAAGGACAGACTAAGACTGTTCGCGGATAGACCAAGACTGGTCAACGAGAGACTAAGCCTGTCAAGGAGAGCCTAAAACTGGTCAAGGATAGACTAAGACTGTTCGCGGATAGACCAAGACTGGTCAACGAGAGACTACGACTGGTCAACGAGAGCCTAAAACTGGTCAAGGACAGACTAAGACTGTTCGCGGATAGACCAAGACTGGTGAACGAGAGACTTAGACTGGTCAAGGAGAGCCTAAAACTGGTCAAGGACAGACTAAGACTGTTCGCGGATAGACCAAGACTGGTCAACGAGAGACTAAGACTGGTCAAGGAGAGCCTAAAACTGGTTAAGGACAGACTAAGACTGTTCGCGGATAGACCAAGACTGGTCAACGAGAGACTAAGACTGGTTACGGAGAGATTAAGACTGGTCAAAAGGCAACCTGATAAAGATATAGAAACATAGTCAGTGTTGAAATGAACCAGGGATCCATTTTTCCGTAAGCAAACAACGGATAATAGAATAGATCACGTTAGCATTGCAAATAATAACATCCGAATACTAGTTTCATGCTTATTTACATTCATCAGCATGGAGTAGCTGATATCTGCCATTTCAATGGCGAAATTACTTGTTGTGTTTCTAATTTTGCGAACGTCTATTAGATTCAATAAATTCAGTTCTCTGACTCAGCTATACCCTTAAATTTCGTCACACTTGAACGCAGGCCACAATGTCCAAGTTCATGCTTACAGAAACTGTCTATATGTTAACGAATTTCGACTGCTCTGGAGTTGGATTGTGTGCTTGGTCGAGGAAGGACGTTTTTTCGGAGCTCCTCACCACGTGTTAGTGTTAGTGCTTTCGCTTGTGTTTTGTGAAATGGCGTCGCAACCGCGACGCGAGGTGATGAAGTTGTATGAATTCAAGCGCAGGTTTGGCGAAGATAAGTCGATTGCAGATTGTAACAAGTACCGAGAGGAAATGTGGGGTACCCCTGTTACACGTGCCCAGACACGTGCAGTGCCGTTTGAGGAGGAAATCGTCGACGATTTCATGACTTTTTTGATGGAGCTGAGCTATTCGGAGTTATTGAATCTCAGTGAAGACCCTCAGGACATGGATGCCGAGCAGAAGAATCTTATGCGTGCCAGGCTGGCACAGTTGGAAAATAACCGATCCAACAAAATGGACACTTCCACGTCTCCTGAAAATGATGAGCCCCCCGCGAATTCTTCTCGCGGGAGTATTCCTTTTCCTGCCTTCGCCGCTAATCTTGATCACCAGCCTAGTTTTAGTAAGGCCACACAAGTGGCGACCTCTTGTGAGCAACAAATCTGCTAACCCCTTTCCCCCCCCCCCAATGATAGGGAAAGTGCTGAATTTAGTCAAACTAAAAAACACCCCAGGTTAGATGATGAAGGCTTTCAAATAGTGCAAAAACGGCACACTGCTCGTGCCAAGAAGACAGACCCCCCCCATCAGTACAGTTGAGCACGTGCTCGATTCTGAGGTTCCTGCGCCAGATGGCGAAAATGTAATAGATGCTCCCCGGAAGGAAAACCCCCTCCGCCCTTTTTTATAGTCCCTGCGCCGAATTGGCACAGTTACATTGCTGAGCTTAAAACTCACGCCCCCTCCCTTCAGGGTAACCTGAGAGGAGCCCTAGTCAAGCTTCAGGTAGGATGTAAAGAGGAGTACATAGCCATTCAGCGTAAACTAAATGATGATAAGATTTATTATAGGACCTTCTTATTAAACGAGGAAAAACCTCTTAAAGTGGTCATTCGTGGACTCCCTGTTTCAACAGATATAGATGCCATTAAGGCTGAGCTCACCAAAAGTAAAATAAAATTCAGTAGTGTAAATCAACTGTTTAAGGGCCCTAAAGCTAATAAAATTTTAATGCCTTTATTTTATGTACAGTGTCCTAAGACGCCTGAGAGCGTCCAGATCTACCAGATTAAAGCTATGTTAGGCCTAGAGGTAAAAATCGAAAGATATAGAGGAAGGGCTCAAGCGAGCCAATGCTTTTCGTGCCAGACGTTCCACCACTCATCTAAACAATGTTTTCTCCCCCCTAAATGCTCGAAATGCGCAGGCCCCCATAGATCGTATGAATGCCTAAAAGCAAAATCTACCCCTTGCACGTGCGCCAACCGTGGTGGCGCCCACCCTGCCAGTTACCGTGGTTGCCCTAAATTCCCCAAACCCAAGCCCAGGCTTCCAGTAAATTTAAATCAAAATAAAAATAACAAATTTAATTCTAGGTATGTCAGTAAAAACATTTCGTGTTCCAAAGTGACCCGGAAGATTTCCCCGAGCTCCCCATCCACCCCTCAAATAAAACAAAAAATTCAAACTCTCCCATATCCAAGGATTCTAAAGAAAAAGACGAGCTAAACCGCGAGATTATTGGTCTTTTATGTGGCTACCGGAGTTATTTCTCCCCTAAACGCATCCATGATTGCTTCACTAAGGTCATCCCCCTCATGAGAGCTGCCGAAGATTACTTAGATAGGATAAGTATTTTATATGCCGTCTTAAATGGCCTCCCCGTCGACTCTGAAGGTCAACCCACCCGTGCTTAGATGTTTGTTAGGGCCCGTTAGGTTTCTCTTTGTTTTCCGCGTGTTTTTCAAGCAGCCTTTCATCGATTCAAGACCTGTGCTCTACGGAGCACTGCTCGACCTCCCCCCCCTCTCCTTCGAGGAATTTTAAATCCTCCTTTTCCAAATTTATGCGACTCGTTAGATTCCTGCTGCGACTCGTCACAACAGGTTTCGAAGAGTACCGCCCTTTTCTTGTTTGAATTTTCTTTCATGTAAATTTTCTTTCGTTACTATCCCCCCCCCCCCCTAAGTTTGAAGTTTAAAGGCAGCCTTCGGCTGCCTGGGCACTTCGTTAATTGGAAATCCTTGAATCTATATGTTAACGTTTAATTAAGATCACGTTTCCATTGCAGATAATATTAACCATGGACCGGTTTCTAGCTTAATTCACATGTATGCTGTTATCTGCAATTTGAGCATAGTCCTTACTTTCTAATGCCTCTTATAGGCGAGTTTTGTGAGTAAGGATAAAGGAATGTTCTCGGTAGGTAGTGGCACTTGCTTATTATTGATAGTTGGTCGCTATTGGGCGACATTTCTACGTTTGTGACAGAACTCATGCATCCAAGTGTTACTCACGAGTTCCAGTGGTTCCAGTTACAATTTTGGGCGTAATCCATGTTGCACCATAGTCGCCCTCATCGCTGCCATGGTCAAGGACGTTTTCTTGATTTTTGCCCTTGAATCCGTCCTTGAAAAGCCTTGCCGGCACGTTGTGAACCAAGTACAAGATGTAAGGATTGAAGAGCGGCACTGGAAGGTCAGCGGCTGGAAAAGGCGTATAGTTGCAATTAGATATCATATTTTTACTTTCTCTGCAATGCATGGTGTTTAAGGTTAATAAAACTAAGTGTGTTAACCCGGCAAATTCGTACGGTAACCTTTGATACCAGTGAATAGAACTTAAAAAATAATAAATGATACTGGTGAAAAACTAATAACTTGAGAGTTTATTAACACATAGTGATTTACAAAAATATAGATTAGAACTCCTATGGATTATTGTTGTTCGACCCAGTTGAATGCGATTATTCAAGACGTAGCAATGAAGTTCCTAATGTTCTTAAGAAATTTTCCGAGCGAAATATTTCGGTTAATTTTAGAATGTTCTGCAAGCTTAAATAGAGCGTTAAATTCAATGTTTTTACTTTCATTAACTCTTTAGCGACGTCGGAACCAGCCTTCAATACGTCAACAATGAATGGGTCGTCGGCCATTAGTGGACACACGCCGTGCACGTTAATTGCTTTGCTTTTAACTATGATACTACACAAAAAAAATAGAAAACAAATACACCTTACTTGCGTCAAGAACTCTTTTTTGAGCGCTAGATAAATGCGTGGTCGCCAATTCGCGTATCGTTACTGCAAATGTCGGTAGCCAATGCGACGCATTTGGTAAATTCCAGATATCGCCGGCGCTAGCCATGGTGAAACATTTAGTGGATACCAGATATAGCCGGTGCTAGCCAGGGTGACGCATTTAGTGGATGCCGAATATAGTCGGCGCTAGCCAGGGTGAAACATTTCGTGGATGCCGGATATATCCGGAGCTAGCCCGAGTGAAGCATTTAGTGGATGTCGGATATTAATGACGCTAGTCGGGAAAGGATTGTATGCTTAAAAGGAAAGTATTAGGAACACATCAAATGGTAAATTCCAGATATCGCCGGCGCTAGCCATGGTGAAGCATTTAGTGGATACCAGACAGATATAGCCGGTGCTAGCCAGGGTGAAGCATTTAGTGGATGCCGAATATAGTCGGCGCTAGCCAGGGTGAAAGATTTCGTGGATGCCGGATATATCCGGAGCTAGCCCGAGTGAAGCATTTAGTGGATGTCGGATATTAATGACGCTAGTCGGGAAAGGATTGTATACTTAAAAGGAAAGTATTAGGAACACATCAAATGTAAAACTTTTGTTTGTTTGTTTGTTCGACCCAGACCATTCGACCTACCAGAAGGTGTAAGGTATCTGTTGGGATAGCCAGGACAGTGTCACCCAATTTAGACCGGAACCCATTGGGGGCGTGGACCGTACTCTCCTCCCCCTACCTCCTATTAAAATATTTCCAAGCTCTCGCAAAGCGTAAGAGTCAGACTGTGAGGTCGTGGTTTCTACCATTTTGTCTATTAAATGAACCTACGTTCACTCTAACGTAATTTCGGTGTAACGTAAATGAAAGTCATCCACAGTGAGCTTCTGTTGACCCTGCATCCAACTGTTCAGAACGTCCAACATGCCTCTCGAACAGCATTCGGGTCCGTTCGGCTATGTTCGTGAGATCGCGACATCCTGAAGATTTCTGTTCATTGAAATTTATTTTACAATTTTTTTAACCGGAAGGACGCGCGTGCGGTGTTTTGCACCCCAACTAATTATATGACGTCATTTCAATAAAAATGGTTTGAAAACATCAGGTACTGTTCATTAAATAAGGAGAAAAATGTATCATGTAAATGATAAAAATTTAATTAAAAATTATATGTATTTAAATGATACTTACATATCATTGAGTGCAAGAAATTCAGGTGTAGAAAGAATGTTCTTGGCATATACTTTTTCACATTTTCTGCATGTTGTTTTGGTCTTTCTGTCTTTATTTCTGGGGCAATATGCACATCTAGAATAAGAGATCTTTTGTTTCTTGGCAGGGGTTTCTTAGGGAACGAATGTCTTTTTTAATTTTTCTTTTATGCGTATTGGAAGCATCGGCAGTTCAATTCTTTCTTTCGAGAAAGGGGCTAGAAGTCCAAGCGCAAGATTTTTAAAAAAATGACTTTGAAATTCCAGAGGAGGGCTGTTCGTGGACAAAAGTAAAATCCTGGAATTTATACCACAAACATTTAAAATTGAAAAAAATAACCATAGGCCATCTATTAGCAACTCTAGCTGTGCTGTAAGTCTCGGCCCTCTCATCTACTACGTCCACAGCTCTTTTAGTCATATTGTAGAAACTTATGATTTCTGGTTTTATCGCATCGCCTGTTTCTATATCTATTTTATTATCATTGTGCATCGTTTAAAGAAGAACGACGCTTTTATTTTTATTTGGGACGTACGAAACGAATGTAATGTCTTTTTGGAATCCAAAATAAGTCGAATACAATTCCCTTTTTTTAGCAAACGAATTCTGGGGGCAATTATCTTTTATTTTTTCTGATTGTGCCCACAATTGTTATTTTCTCTTTCAAAAGATCTTTCGATAATCCATACGAAGTATACCAATTATCCGTAGTCAAATTCCTACCAGAATTAAACAATGACTTTATTAGACGCAGTACAATCTCTTTTGCACTATTATCTACTTTATAGGGTCCATCACGTTGATTTCCTGCATATATTTCCGTGTATAAAAGGTTCTTGAATCAACTAGTGCAAAAATTTTAATCCCGTATTTCGCAGGTTTATTCGATATATACTGCCGAAATGTGAATCTTCCTCTAAAGGGTGCTAACTTTTCATCGATTGTGATTAACTCTCCAACGTTGTACATTATAGTACAATTTTCAATGAAAATTTCAAAAAATTCACGAAAGGGTGCTAATTTATCAACTTCCCTCGTGCTTTGACGAGAATTTCCATCATCGAACCTGAGATATCTCATGATGAAAAGAAATCTCTTATGCGACATCGTTCTTGGGAAAATCTCTAAACCTGTGCCATCATTATTCCATATATCTCTTACATTTGCGTGAGATGACTTGTGCAATCCACACAAATAAAGCAATGCAATGAATGCTTTCATTTCTAACACAGATGTTCTTTTTGCGTCCCTCTCTCTGCTAAAAATTTCTTGAATGATATCAATATAAATGTTTGTACAGTTCACTAAATGTTCTATCATCGTTTCATTTATCGAAAGTGACCAAGATTCTGTGGGTGTGACCTCATTTTTTGAGTCATTGGTATTTCCAGGTAATTTCTTGATAATATTTTTTACAGGAAATCTTCCGTGTCATGAAAATGGTTTTTTAAACCATTTTGTCTCTTTATATCGTCCAAATAAATACGACTTATCATCAACTTTCAAGTTCATTTCCAGAATCGGTGTCATTTTCAGCATCCGTATCATGATTACTGAAATATTCTGCATCAGGAATTTCATCTTCTTCTCTAAGTTGTTCTATGTCCGATGAAACATCGTTTAACATATTTTGTAAGCATTGCATTTCTTGATCATATGAACGCGAAACTTTAGAGCAACTCACATAACGCGACATTTCGACTTACAAACACAGCGACCACAAGCGAAATACTACCTAAGCGAAAGTTCGCGCAGGGTGTATAACGCCCCAACCCCTGATTTTACAGGGAACAATTCGTGGAATTTTCTCTTTGTCACCTTTTCCCAAAAGAATGTGACCTTGAAGATAACTAGAAGGCGTTTGGCCAGTTTCAGAAGTTAGGATGCACGAGTTTCTTCACAAATTGTAACTCGTGGGGTGCCAAACACCCCGCGCGCGTCCTCACGGGTTAAATCAATTTAAAATCGTTTTTTCGCATATTGTACAGTGTAATCCAGTCTTGTTCGAATAAATATCTCATTAATTGTCCATTTTCTGTTTTAAATTATATTTTCCCCATTTTTTGCTTCAATTTTAGTTCTGACATATACTAATCCGGAAAATTTTGTAATCTGACACCAAAGTCCCGAACATTGAGAATTATCAAAGTTTATTACATATGAATATAGCAATATACACTTACTGATACCCAACACGGTGACCCAATCGCATCGTTCCTTGAAGTCGTATGTTATTGTTGGGGCATTCAAGGAATCCACCTGATTGAAGATTCCTCCGCATTCGACCACGTGTTTTCCGTATTGTACCTAGAAACATCAAATAACGCATTTTATGATAAAAAAAGTTAGGTCTAACTCAAAACGAATTTCGCAATAGACTCGTTTAGAGGGGTACGGCAAAACCTCGGGTATGACCTACGTCTAGCTCGGTCTGGCTCGTGGGCACAGTTTGAGGCGGGTTGAAAGATCAGTTCTTATAGAATATTTTAACGATTCTACTTTCGGAACTTATTTCTACGTTCGAAAAATATAGAAATCAGATGGAATACATTTATCATACATAAATAATTTTAAAATAAGACAGCTGCATATAAAGCAGTATAAAACATTAAATCAAGAGTGTCATCCGGTGCAGAAAGCAAAAAACTGTCTAATTTCTTCAGAACTGTAGGACAAGAAGACTTCTAATCTTTAAATTGAAATTGATTCAGCATTTGCCAGAAGCTTAGAAAACTTGGGAAGCACTGGGAATGTGGCACCAAGAGAACCAATGAATTGTGGCACCAATGGAATGTGGCACCAATGGAATGTGGCACCAATGGAATGTGGCATACATGGCACCAATGGGGAGCACTGTTGGGAAAGCGGCTCGAAAAATGAAGTGTGAAAACCAGGGAAGAAGGGAACCGATGATAACTAGTCTATGAGTGAACGGTAAAAAAAAAGGTCGGTGTTAACAACTAGTAAAAATATTCAAATCTCTTGTTCAGCGAGTGAAACTACAAACTCGGGTAACCTATGCTAAGTGAAATATTATATTTACCGGTTTTGGTATTTTCACGAATCTTTTAAACCAACTCACTTTTCAAAATTGGTAAGTTTGTCATTTAATTTATTGTATATGACTTACTCGCTGAACAAATGCCTTAACTGTTTCTACTATTTGTTTCCCCTTTCAATCATAAATTTACGCTACGCCTTCCTTCCTCATTGGTTTTTGCCGTTCAATCACAGAATCCCGTTTTTCTTTCCTTACTCCTTGGTTTCCACCTTTCTATTCTCGCACAGTGTCCAAGTCCTCAATGATGACACTTTCTACCACAACCATGTTATCTACTCTATTAGCAAATATCGATATTGATCTACTTAGTATGTATGGTACAGTCTTCTCCTTCTTCTTCGACCCAGATCCTTCGACGTACCCGAAGGTGTAAGGTTTCTGTTTCCACACAAATTAGGCCGAAGCCCAGTAGGTACAGCATCCACAGGGACCGTACCCTCCAAACCTCTTCCTCTAACCTCTTGGAAGGACTCACATATTTAACGTGCCCGTACTCTACACGGGGCAGTTTGGGCAGAGCCGGGAATCGAACTCGGGGCGCCCGAGTGCAATCCGTTGGCGCTAACCACTGGGCTGTTCCACACCGATATGGTGCTGTCTTGCAGTCCTGGCGAAAGAGGCTATTTTTTGCTTTCAAAACATTTGATACAATTATATCGTGTTTTTGCAGTTTTATTCATTTATTCAAAGCCTTATTATTTCGCTACAAAGGGCGTGCCTTATGACTCATAATTTGCAGAAACGTGGTATTCTTTACTTATCTAAAAACGTTGGTTTAACTTGGATTTCATATTTGAAAACTTCGAGATGGGTTCGTCCTATGGTCCTGACATGTGCCATTGGCAGCCATGAAAATTGACAACTTGAAAAAAATGATAAAAATACGTTAAATATTTTAATATAACAGATTTGATGAAATAGGAATAACTTTTTTTTTTCAAAAATATGGCCTTTTTTGCTAACATTAATTTTGATTTATTTCAGTACACCCCAGATTCGAACCCGGGATGTGGTGCTTGGGAATGGAACCTACTTATTTACCCAACCACTGTACGACATGTGACTTTATATTAATATTTATAATATTAATATTTAAAACTTGACGTAATAATAAACGTATAACTTAACGTATAAATATATAAATATTTATAACTTGACGTCACTTTTGTTTTCTAAGATTTCGGTATAGGAACTGAAGCTAGTTATAAGCAATTAATTCTCACATAATTATGTTTTGCATACTTCGTTAAAGATAATTGGTAATACTTGGGCCTTCTTCTCATTTAGCCTAATTCTCATTTTTAGAAGTATTGAAATAGCAGTTACTTGATTCTTATACAAATTCCGCCTTGCAGGTGTTTGTGGCACAGCTACGAGTATAATGTAAAAAGCGTAAATTTATATTGCCCTCATACTGAGTAAATGTAAATATTAAAAACCCTAGTAGCAATCCGATATTGACAGCCAATATTGAATCAATATGAAAAAGTGGACATTTTGGAGGAATTGGCCAAATATTACTTGCTAAAACTATTCGGACGATTTTACGCCAATATTGGTGTTTCATTGGAAATATTTCCAATGTAACACCAATATTGGCGTAATATTGTAATGAAAATATTTCCAATGTAACACCAATATTCGCGTAATATTGTAATGAAAATATTTAGCCAATATTAGAGATCAATGTAGTCGCAATATTTGCCCAACATTTGGATTACATTGGAAATATTTCCAACGTGATGCTCCGATATGCAATATTGGTGTAATATAAGATCAATATTAAATTCTACTAGGGAAGATATGTACAATATGCTTGATTATCTTTTCAATTTTAACAAGTAAATAAATAAGTTTGAACTTGATCATGTGTCAAATAACAAGTTTAAACTTGTTAATATTGAAACAAATAAATAATCAAGTTCATTTACTTGTTTAAATTTTAACAAGTACATAATATTATACGACTCAACATGATATCAATCGTAGGATTCAACATGGCAATTATAATTATTCTGAAAATTTTAGAATAAAAATTTTAGAACAAACAGATTTAACTTGATACACAAACCACGGAGTCCGAGATGACGGGGTAAAGCGCATAATATTGCGCAGCTTGATATTATTAAACACCGGTTTGATCTATTTTTCATCCATGATAGATGTAAAATTAATGTGTATTTCGTCCATATTACTCCATCTATAGATGCCCAGTGGAAGTCAAATCTAGTTCATACAGAGCATGTAATTTATGGACGTAAATAATACGAACAACTCATTAGTCTGCCTTTTGTCTATGATAGATGTAATATGGATCTGTAGAGGACTAGAGCATCCATATTACATCTATCATGGCCGAAAATGAATTAATCCGATGTCCACCATCCAGAACATGTATTTATAAACGTGAAAGCGTATAAACGTGTATACACTTTGTATGATTCAGATTGCTTAATTTATGACTATCTATTGGATGTATATTCTTATGCATCGACATATTTTTGATCAATAGGATATAATATGAATCAAATCTAGATACTTTCGCTGTGTGGGAAAGTAGTAGAGCCCTCTCCAATGAATTAATTGCAGTGTGTCTCAACTGAACTTTCTCATACCAGAATCCATATGTCAGTAGCTTGTAATTTTTTCCCCTGCAAATACTGCCATACAAATTTTTAAACATCTTTATTGTTGGTCCAAATGATTACAATTATAGCATGTTACCCTTCACTTTAAAGGGCTTGAAAAAATCTTTCGATTGATACCAAGTTTAACAACGAACTCCTTCGGGGGAAGGGGGTACCTTACCCCACAAAGGAGTGCTAATAAAGTCACGAATATAAATGTCAATCGCGGTTCATTTTCACTGTAATGATTGAAACTGTTAATTTTCATGATCTTTGAACCATATATATTTCCTTTTATGCATCTGTGGCATAAGAAATCTAAAGTTACATTTTAGTTATTAAATTCATTATTTTAAATCACATTAACACTGCCGTAAATTCATATATAGTGGAATAAACATTTAAACGTACATTGCTCGTTGTTCTGCCGCAATGAACCCTCCTATTATTTTTACCTTTTGTGTAAGTCTTGAAAAGAATTATTAATTAATATTAAAAGATTAGACTATTTAAAAACTTAAACAATATCATTTATTAACAACATCAATTTATCAAAAGCACCAATTTTCATAAATATCAATTTTCGCTTATTATCAATTTTCATTTGATTATTTTAGCGAGGGGAGATATGCGACAAGAATTATTAGTTTTACCGTTGTTGTCTAGGACCTGTTACTATGAGCACATACCTTCAAGTTTAGTCTTGGGCTCATCATCTCTCCTAGGTTTTCATCACTCTTGCCACAACTCCTCATTGTCTTTCGTATGCTACTGCACTCTCATTTTGTCTAAAACTGAAACTCGTGTATTTCGTCCGCAACTCTGGGGTGTGTGTCTCCGAACTCTCATTTTTTTCCTCTTAAGTCATGATAGTGTAAATACTCGTACTCAAACTGCAACTCCTAAGTCATGTCTGCTAGGTCATATTCACTTCGCTCCTTTTGTAAATCTGTTTTAGACTTGTGGTTCCTTCGGCGGGGGAGGGGGAGGGGTAGCTCCGCCCTTCTTCCCCTTGGCGCTCATTGGTTCTTCTGAACCCAATGGCATCACTTCACAGCCCCTCTCAGCCCCTGTGGCCTGGCACACCTAAATTTATAGCATTTGACCTAAAAGTTCAAGTTGTCGTAAAGTTCGGCGCCAGTCAGACTCAAGCTTTCTTTTCCTTAAAGGACACCATAAATAATCAAATAAAAATGTCTCATGTGAGAACAATTTCTGGTCTCACAGCATGATTATATCAAATTTTGTCCAATGCTGCAATGTTAAGAAAATATGAAATTTCAAAGTTTTCGTTCGAATTTTTAAATTCCTTCTACTTCTAGATTAACAAAGACGGACATTTTTTTTGATTAAATTAATATATTAATATTTGTGGCAGCTATCGTGTATACAAAAAAATCTGATGTGAGCAGCACATGACTTTCCTTATATAGTGCAATGAATTTACTACATTTACAGTTTAAAAACATGTTATTCTTATAGTAGATACTTATATTCGTTCCAATATATTGAATTTTCGTCAATTATTCGGCATTTTCATTGATTTAGCGTCATTTTTATCAATTTGGCGAGATTTTCGTTAATTTTGCAACATTTAAAAAGTCGCCAAGTTGGCGATATTCCGTCAAATTCGTCCCCAAAATCTCGTCAAGCGTTATGGACGGAGAAATAAGATATTCTTACAGCAGAGAAATGACTATTGGCGTTCAAATACAAAAGTATTACTCAAAGTATATTTTTTCGTGAATGGAACGAGTTAGATCCACGAGAATGATGTCACCCAATTTATCGCATGATATTGGGTATGAAAAGTGAACATGTTTCTTAACAGTTAATATTTTTGTTTTAATTTGAGATTTTTTGATAAATTTATTTAAAAACTGTGCAATATCTCGAGAACGGTTCATGCTAGAGTTCTAAAGTTTATGTCAATCGTTTTCTAAGGAAGAATTGTATAAGAAATGTCTATTTGCGCAACTTTATTAAAGGTTTGGATTTCTTGATGATTTTTTCAAAATTTCACTCGAACATTTCGGGGGGTTCTGAACATTCGATTGTATTTTAAAACAATAAGCTTCCAGTATCCCCGGATTGTGATTTTTGTACCAAATTTCATTCGAATTGCTCTATTCGGTCGTGAAATATCGTCTCCACAGGCTCACTGACACACACACACACACACACATCACCTCAACAATGTTCTATTCGTGATCAGGGATGCTTGAAACGTGCTCTCCCGTCGAAAACTCTAATTCGAATTTTCGAACCTGTCATAATACTTTCCTTACATATATGTATATAAGAAATGTAAAAATCTGCCATAGACATACGGCGATGTCACTCTGAAAATGGCCAAAATGTGCTCAGGTGGTCCTAAAGTATGCATTGGCATCCACATCTCGGAATCGTAAATTTTTACGAAGCCAATACTTTATACTATATTCTATATGGGAAATTAACAAGTATGAGACACATTTAAGCATGAATATGCCTCTATTGTATGGACGCCTTTTCATGCTGCTTATGTAAACAGTATTGAAAGTATTTAAAATACATTTTAATGTATTAATAATTTAATGTAATAATTTAATGTATTAATGCTTACTGTTAAACCTTACCTACTACTTTTCTTCGTGATATGTTTAGTGATAAAAGCTTACAGAACAGAAATAGATTTCATTATATTTTCTTCCTTCAAAAATGGGTTCAATAACATTGTATAGCTGTTTTGAATGAGATCGGATTTCGTGTTCCTCAATATTCAACCAAGACTTTGGGTTTATTAGCTGAAAGGACATTTTGAATCAATATTGGTTAGTATTGTGCCATTAATAACTTTTGTAATCTTTACAACAGCTTTCCCGATAATACTAATGTTTTTCATTCATCCGAAAATGCGATTAAAATCATTTGTAAATATTTTATATTTTGATGTATTTTATATTCAGCCGCAAATGTTTTTCAAAATCACTTGTTTTTAATATTTTGCATTTGAATATATTTTAAAATATTTTAATCTGTATATTTTTGTATTGAAATTGCTGGGACTTTGTCCTTTAGCTTGCATTTTGTTTTAAATAAATAAAAATAAACAAGAAAGATCAATCATGCTTAAAGCATTGATTATGAAACACTTTCCAACTTCAATGCAATTTTATTTAAACAAGTCTAAAATGCAATACATTCCTCGGTAATATTTTGAAACTTATCACAATACTGCATTAATTTATTATATTTGAAAACTTAAACCTTCATCGAAAAAAATGAACTTCATTCAAATGACGGCATTGAAATATAAATTGCCCGGTTTAAACATGTCTGAAATGTTATACATTCCTCGGTAATAGTTTTAGAATTATCATAATACTACGATAATTTATTATATTTGAAAACTTCATCGAAAACAACTGAAATTAATTCAAATGACGTCATAGAAAAAATAACACGCCTAGATCTCTCTATAAAAACAGGATTTCATTCATAACTTTCTCCCATTCATTTCATTCATCACAATACTATAATAATTTATTTTATTTAAACATTTTTATTAAGACCATGGAGCTACAAAAAATTAAACTCTATGCTTGAAACTTCATAAAAAAAAATCGTCCTTCTCTTTATGAAATCAATTAATATTTCATTCATATCAGCCATGCAGACTCCATGGATTAAATTATTTTGTGTTAAAAAAATACAGGAATTCTAATACAACTCATTCTATATATTTTGCTGTTTACATTTTACATAGATGAAAAATTGGCTTAGTTGTAGAAATAATCAAATTTAGATGAGCATTTAAACTCAAATATATTGTCATTGCGTTGTTTCAGTATGTAGATGCACAGAATTTAAGCAAAAATAAAGTAGTTTTAGGACGGATACAACACTCAATATGAATTAAAAAGAACTTACAAAAATCACGATTTTAAAACAAGATGGATGCCATATATCATTTTGAAGTGGGTCATGTGATCGTTTCATATCATGGTCACGTGATCGTTTTATATAAGAGGTGTAATTATTATTTTAATTTTTATTTAAAAAACTACTGAATATATTTCGCTGAATTTTTTTTTATATATATTATGGAACACTTTGAATATTATCTAACATTTTCGAAGCAATTTATGAATTTTACATCCGCTTAAAAAATGTTAGAAAAATTAGGTCCCATAGGTCTCGAGTATTTCATTTTTTCGACCCGGGTTCAATCCAAAACTAATTGGGTGATATTTTTCATTTATGTTCCCATAGGTTCTACAGACCGTCTGAACAACATACTAAAATTTCATTTTGATTAAGTCATTTTTACGGCAGTTATCGTGCTAACGGACAGACAGACAGACGGGCAGACAGACAGACAGACAGACAGAATGAACATAGTCATAAACACTTTTCAACTTTGTTGTAAAGTGTTAATAAAATAAATAAATATGTATTGCTTGTATCACCGAGTTACAGCGGGGCCTCCGCTCGAGAGAGAGCCGTGGCTGTCAAATTAGTGACGTCACGGAAAACTATACAAGGTTGGCAAAACGATCCCGTTCGCCCAGTTTGCGAGTTTAAAGCAAGTTTTTAAAAATATTTGAGTACTTTTTTTTCTTTCTTTCTCTCGGAGAGCGGAGGCCGCGTTTAAACTCGCAAACTGAACGAACGGGGTCGTTTCGCCAACCGTGGATCGTTTTTCGTCACGTTACTAAATTGACTGTTACGGCCCTCTCTCGAGCGGAGGCCCCGGTTACAGTCCCTCATGAAACGACACTTTAACTATTAATTGCCTTCCACATCGTTCGTTCATGGTGTCGTTCTTTCATGGTGTGTCGATTTCCACTAGTAAGACAATGCTCTAATACTAATTTAACAAGCCGCTTTTTTCACTAATTTGACTGCCACAGCCCTCTCTCGAGCGGAGGCCCATGTTACAGTCCCTCGTAAAACGGCATTTGAACTATTAATTGCCTTCCACATCGTTCGTTCATGGTGTCGATTTCCACTAGTTAGGCAATGCTCTAATACTAATTTAACAAGCCGCTTTTCTCATCTATCTCGCCACAGACCCCTTTGTAGTCTATTTTATTCCATCGGGTATGATCACTTTACTATAGATAGACTTACTCTTATGGGCTTTACCTTACAAAGTCATTGGGGACTTTTCTATTAAGCCTGTGTCACATCACTGGATTTTGTTGCGCTAGAGTTGTAAAAGGGGTTTCAAGCCGAAAAAACTTACTTTTAAATCTGTGCATCCTACTCGATCTGCAAAATTCGGAATGATTTTTGCAACCTTCAACTTTTGGTAGCACGATTGGTTTGCTTCTGTCCAATCAAACAGGGCGAAAATGGCCAGCAGCTCAGCTAAGCAGAGAACACTAATTTTCCACATTCTTCTTTGGGTTCTTTTGGCTAGACTGAGCTCTGACTTTTTATATAAGCATCCTTAAAGATAAAAAGTTCCAATTTCCATAAATATTCTGTCATTAAAGATATATTATATTACGGAAATATTCGCTATTGCGAGTTTGTTAAAGCGTGTGTTTCATCAGATGTGCAAGGCGGAGTACTTCAGTGAACTAATGAGGTCTTGTCAAACAGAACAAGCGAGGTCTTAAGGTGATCGTGAGGCATTTAAATCAGATATTCAGATATTAAGGTGGTATCTTCGTAAATCACCTTCGCTTAGCCACGATTCGTTAGTCCTGCATTGCAGCTGCTGCGATAAAATTCCGAAATGTCTGGATTGCAGCACAACATGAGTCTTTCTTTACATATTATTATCGAAAAAATCTGAAGTGGGCAGCACATGATTTTCCCTACAGAAACATATTCATTTACTTTTTTCCCCGTTCACAATTCATTAAACTGAGCTTAATTGCACAAACTAACATGGGTAATTATTTGAAATTTCCCTGAATTTGAATTTTTTATTCAATTTTTGTCTTCATTTGGCCGCAGGAAACATTTTCAAAGGCGACGTTGCAAAAAATGCGATAAAACTAAAATATATCTAGAACAATCAGTGCTAGAGTTATGAGTTTGGTCTTATACTTTTTGTCACCATAAGTTTCGTATGAAAACAAGACTAGTTGACTAGTTTAGACCTTGACTAGTTTAGACCTTGACTAGTTTTACAAGCCATTTCGCAAAAAAAAACCAGGTTCTTTAATTTCAAATAGTACCAACGTCTAATCAGCACCAGAGTAATCCGCATGTGACTTATCTACTAAATTGTGTGCAATTTTGTCGATTAGTTATTGAGCTAGAGTGGGTGAATATAGTTGTTGAAGGTCATTTTGTAAGAAAAAAAAGGTTATTTTCTTCTTGAATCGTACCAAAATCTATTTAGCACCAGGGTGGCCAACGAGTGATTTATGTACTACATTTTGCGATATTTGGAAAATAAGCTTTACAACTAAGGTAGAAACATAAATTACAGGACAGCCAAACACACACAAACACAAACACACACACGCACATACATATATATGCACATACACACACGCACATACGCACACGCACATATGCACATACACACACGCACACACATACACACACAAATCCACACACACACACTGAAAACAATTTTTTTTCGGATTCTAGAGAACTCGAAATGTATAGATCAGTCGGACACTCACGTTTCGATTTTAGACACAATTCCGATACTTTCCCTATACTTGCCCTATTTCCATGTACTCTAAAGAAAGTAAAGATCTAATGGGGCGACACATGACTTTCCCTACAGATTCATATTCATTTTATTATTTTTTATCTCATGATTCATTAAAATGAGTTTAATTGCAGAAAATAACATGGATACATTTCTGATATTGTATCCAAATTGCTTTTCTGATGCATCTTTGGTTCACTTGGCGACTTAATTCAATTTAAAGTCGTCAGTTCCTGAAAATTCTAAAAAGCAACAACATCTCGAGCGCTATTCATCCTAGAGATTATGTCAGTATTATTTGCTTTGTTGTCCAAATTTATTTTAAGAACAAGTACTTAATATATTTCAACAATTTTAATCATTTATTTCTGATTTTCCCCATTTTGCGGGACATTTTGTGAAAAAAGAGTCGGTTATATTTTCCCATATCATGTCAACATCTAATGACCATCAGCATAACCATCAAGAGACTTAAGTACTAAATCTTCAGAAATTTAATTAAATATATTTTTAACTACAGTGAAAAAGGTCTTCAGTACTTTTAAATTTAAAAAACTTAAATATTTCGAGAAAGGTCCATCCTTAATAAATGGAGATGTTCTTTTTTTTTTGTCAAATATTATTTATAACACAAATATTTAATTTTGATACATTTGAGCATATGTCTCATTCTAGATATTGAATATTTTTGCTGGCCATTTCGCAAAAGAAGGTCAGATTCTTTTGCAATTCGTACCAAAATCTAATCAGCCCCATGATAACCCATATTTGACTTATCTATATTCTGGGAAAATTAGTCAATTATTTATTCACTAGAGCAAATACATTCAATTTTTGGGGGACATTTTGCAAAAAAAGGGCAGGTCACTTTTCTTCGAATCATACCAAAATCTAAACAGCCCAAGGGTCACACACAAGTGACTTACCTACCAAATTTTATGAAATTTGATTTATTAGCTTTTGAGTTAGAGTAGATACATTCATTGCAAAGAGAGACACACAGACACACGCACATATGTCGTGCTAAAATAGATTTCTGTTTTCCAGATATCCCAAAATGTGTAGATCAAAAACTTGAGTTACCGAGTTTCTCCACGATTCTAATATTTCCCCTATACATTACCCAGTATTGCAGAGAAAGTGAAGTTCTGTTGTGGGCAGCACATGGCTTTCGCTACATACTCGAATTCATTTTCACTTTATTCCTTTAATAATTCATTAAATTTGGTTGATGCACAAAATGGCACGCATAATTATTTTAAATAACCCCGAATTTACACTTTTAACTCAAATTTTGTTTTCAATTTGTAACTGTACGTCTTTTCAAAACAGGCATAGCAAAATTACGAAAAAATGGTCATATCTCAAGAATGGCTAGTCGTGAAGCAATGGGGTTGGTCGTATTCTTTCTTCGCTAAATATTTGAAAATCCGTCGTCTTTATTTCAGATTTTGACGAATTTTGCGGGCCATTTTCTAAAAAAAATCTGATGTAGGCAACATATGACTTTCCTTATATAATGTCATGAATGTACTACTTTTGCAGTAAAAAATAGGTTTTTCTTATAGTAGATACTTATATTCCTTCCAAGATATTGAATTTTCGACAATTAGCCGTCATTTTCATTGATTTAGCGTCATTTTTATCCATTTGGCGAGATTTTCGTTAATTTGACAACATTTCAAAAAGTCGCCAATTTGGCGACATACCGCCAAATTCGTCGCCAAAATCTCGCCAAGCGTTATGGAAGAAGAAATAAGTTATTCTTACAGCAGATAAATGACTATTGGCGTTCAAATACAAAAGTATTCCTCAAAGTATCTTTTTTCATGAATGGAACGAGCTAGATCCACGAGAATGATGTCACCAAATTTATCGCATGGTATTACGTATGAAAAGTGAACATGTTTCTCAATACGAAATATATTTTTTTTTATTTTATATGACTTTTTGATAATTTTTTTGAAAAATGTGCAATATCTCGAGAACGGTTCATGTTAGCGTTCTAAAATTTATGTCAATCGTTTTCTAATGAAAAATTACATAAGAAATGTCTATTTGCGTAACTTTATTAGCGGGTTTGATTTTTTGACGTTTTTTTCAAAACTTCACTCGAAAATTTAGCGGGGTTCTGAACATTCGATTGCGTTTAAAAACAATAGGTTTCCAGTATTTACGGATTGGGATTTTTGTACCAAATTTTTTTCGAATCGATTTATTCATTCGTCAGTTATCGTCTCCACAGTCTCACTGACACACATATACACACACACACACAGACATCACTTCAAAAATGTTTGATTCGTGATCAGAGATGCTTGAAACGTGCTCTCCCGTCGAAAACTCGAGTTCTAATTTTTGACCCCGTCACAATACTTTCCTTATACATTATGTATATAAGGAAAATAAAAATCTTTGGTTGATACGTCCAGTTACCAAATGAAAACGAAAATTAAATTAAAAGTTCAATTTCAGTGTTATTTAAAATAATTACGGTTGTTGGTTTGTGCAATTAAAACTCAATGGAATGAATTATCGAAGAAATAAAGTGAAAGCGAGTATGAGTCTTCAGGGAATGTTCTCTGCTTCCCATATCAGATTTTTAAAAATCATTTTTTGAAATGCTTCTTAATTCTTTAAAGGTTTATTTTTTATACTGGGAACAGCTTCATGATGCTAATGTATTGAACACATTTGGTTTAGTATACAATTTAGGAATAATTTAAACTCCCCCATGTTATATTTGTCAGCCTGTTTCTGTACTTGTCTTCGCATCCCTGATCGCATTCGTGTGTTCGTGAGGCAGATTTTAGACGACCAGGAAAGGATTACTGATCTTGTTTTGTGACGTGTTCTTTTTAACTTGGTATAGATGGTTTCTTAACCAAGGGTATATTACTAACAACAAATAATTACATCCATTCCTCAGTTCAATTTATTATTTTCCCATATGCAGAGCAATTAAAAAAATCTGATGTGGGCAACACATGACTTTCCTTATATAATGCAATGAATTTACTACTTTTGCAGTGAAAGAAATAGTTTTTTCATATAGTAGGTACTTATATTCTTTCCAAGATATTGAATTTTCGACAATTAGTCGTCATTTTCATTGATTTAGTGTCATTTTAATCCATTTGGCGAGATTTTCGTTAATTTGACAACATTTCAAAAAGTCGTCAAGTTGGCGACATTCCGCCAAATTAATCGCCAAAATCTCGCCAAGCTTTACTGACGGAGAAATAAGTTATTCTTATAACAGATAAATGACTATTGGCGTTCAATTACAAAAGTATTACTCGAAATACCTTTTCTCATGAATGGAATGAGCTAGATCCACGAGAATGATGTCACTCAATTTATAGCATGGTATTACATATGAAAAGTGAACATGTTTCTCAATAGGAAATATATTTTTTTTATTTTATATGACTTTTTGATAATTTTTTTGAAATATGTGAAATATCTCGAGAACGGTTCATGTTAGCGTTCTAAATTTTATGTTAATCGTTTTCTAATAAAAAATTACATAAGAAATGTCTATTTGCGTAACTTTATTAGCCGTCTTGATTTTTTGACGATGTTTTCAAAATTTTACTCTAAAATTTAGGGGGGGTTCTGAACATTCGATTACGTTTAAAAACAATAGGCTTCCTGTTTGCGGATTGTGATTTTTGTACTAGATTTCGTTCGAATCGGTCCATTCGTTCGTCAGTTATCGTCTCCACAGACCCACTGACACACACACACACACACACACACATACTTTCACACACACACACACACACAGACAGACATCACTTCAAAAATGTTTGATTCGTGATCAGGGATGCTTGAAACGTGCTCTCCCGTCGAAAACTCGAATTCGAATTTTCGACCCCGTCACAATACTTTCCTTATACATTACGTATATAAGGAAAGTAAAAAGATGGGCCAAGCGTTACGAGGTGGTAGTACGCAGCAAACCAAGAATTTTTCGTCAGAGTTTACCCGGTCGGAAAACGTAAAGGCGGTACAGGGCGATAGATTGTCGGGAAGATCCCATAGCTTGGCCACGATCGCCCGGTCTGTCATGTCTTGGCTTCTTTTTATGAGGATATATCAAGAGTCGGCTGGCGGTCGCTCTTTTGAGTCATTACTGTAATTAATTTTTATTAAATTTCATTTTATAACTTCGAAGTCATTCTTGTGGTTTCGCCTCTCCTCATCGTTTCACTATTAAACGCCTACTAACGCTTTTACGATCCATTTCCGACCTTGTAAACCATGACGAAAAATGCTTGATTTGGTGCGTACTACCACCTCGTAATGTTTGGCTCATCTTTTTTTAATCACCCTTTATACTCTGAATTATTACATTGTTCCTGTATTAACCATTTTTCCCTATAGTAAATAATGCTTTGAAATACTTAAAATTCTGAATAATTCGTGTTCCAGTTATGCGTTTCACTAAATATTCCATAAAGTTATAGTTTTCCTCATTATTCATCTAAACAAAATTTTATTGTGGTAAGTGCATTCATTCTCATGTTATTGCGTCCATACTTCGTAAGCAGACGGATATATTTTTGAAAACACCTATAACGTGTTCTTGAATGTCTTGAAACATAATCTTATTTTGAAAAACAATACTTTAACTGTACAATAGTACGAGAAAGAAAAAAATTGCATGAAATAACATTGAATCATTTTACCTTAATTAGTAACAAATTTTATTAGTTCATTTTGCCGCACAAATCCGCTCATGGATGTTTCACGGCAATTTAATTCTACAAGACAAACAGCATTTAATCTAAACGTGGTAGAAACGAAAAACCCATTTTATATTCTAAATATTCATAAGAACTTTTCGAAATTTAGGTCACATAAGCTGCAGACATTAAACGATAAATGATAATGCAGATGGAATTCTAAAATGTTATCCTGGGTGTCTGACAATTCAAACATAATGCAGAGGAATATTGAATTTCATTTGATGTTTTGTCATTGATATATCGCTTCAGAACGCAAACAATAAAATATTCATTTTGCAACGGAAGTTTATCAGAAATGTTTCTCTTAAATTAACCAATCACAATAGCTAGGGTGCAGCAGCGGGTAAACAAATAAATGGCGCGTTTAGAACTTTGAATCTGGGAAAACATTCGTAAAAGCACACCAGATTTTGAACTAATGCGTTTCTAAGCTTTATTTCTGCATCCATGGGATGAAAGTTTAAATGAATTATTGCTGATGATGTTGTTTCAGAGTGAAATCCTTACAATAGCAGACAGCGGAAATTCTTTCGAAAATCGAGCGAATTGTCCGCCATTTTGAGAAGAAATCGGTTTCCTCTTTCTCATCGATTAAGTATAATTCATATGAAATTTGAATTCTGTGGTAAAATAAATTTCCGCTATATACATATTAAAAAATCTGATGTGGGCAACACATGACTTTCCTTATACAATGTAATGGATTTACTACTTTTACAGTAAAAAAAAAGGTTTTTATTATAGTAGATACTAATATTCTTTCCAAGATATTGAATTTTCGACAATTAGTCGTCATTTTCATTGATTTAGCGTCATTTTTATCCATTTGGCGAGATTTTCGTTAATTTGGCAACATTTCGAAAAATCACCAAGTTGGCAACATTCCGCCAAATTCGTCGCCAAAATCTCGCCAAGCGTTATGCACTAAGAAATAAGTTATACTTATAGCAGATAAATGACTACTGGCGTTCAAATACAAGTGTATTACTCAAAGTATCTTTTTTCATGAATGGAACGAACCAGATCCACGAGAATGATGTCACCCAATTTATTACGTATGAAATGGTATTACGTATGGTATTACGTATGAAAAGTGAACATGTTTCTCAATAGGAAATATTTTTTTTTATTTTATATGACTTTTTGATAATTTTTTGGAAAATGTACAATATCTTGAGAACGGTTCACGTTAGCGTTGTAAAATTCATGTCAATCATTTTCTAATGAAAAATACTTAAAAAATGTCAATTTGCGTAACTTTATTAGTGGTTTTGATTTTTTGACGATTTTTTCAAAATTTCATTCGAAAATTTTGGGGGGTTCTGAACATTCGATTGCGTATAAAAACAGCAGGCTTCCAGGGTTTACGGATTGTGATTTTTATACCAAATTTGGTTCGAATCGGTCCATTCATTCGTCAGTTAACGTCTCCGCAGTCTCACACACACACACACACACACATACTTTCACACACACACGAAACCACAGACATCATTTAAAAAATGTTTGATTCGTGATCAGGGATGCTTGAAACGTGCTCGCCCGTCGAAAACTCGAATTCGAATTTTCGACCCCGTCACAATACTTTCCTTATACATTATGTATAAAAGGAAAGTAACAAAATTAATGAAAATAAAGTGTCGCTAACAAATATTGAAGTACAGTTTAGAACAGGTAGTAATTAAATATGTATACTTTTTTTATTCATCCTCATATACAGTATTGAAAAAGTATTGTTTTCTCAAAAAATTCCAATTTCAGGATTTTGATGCCAATATATATTTTTAAACCTTTGAACATACTCTGACTATTTTTGGAGTGATATCCCCCTGTCTGTCTGATGTCTGGTTGATTTTTTGTGTATACTATACCAGCCACAAGTATTAATGGAATTTAACGATACTTTATGTTTGGCTTTGTTGTAAAAGTATCTGGAACTAGAAATATTTTTTTTTAATTCGAGAGAAAACTTTGAATTTCACTGGAAATTTTATATTTTTTTACATGGCAGGATAGGACAAAAGTTGGCATAATCCAGCAAAAAAAGGGTTAATTTATGGCTAAATAAATGATCACGAGACATTAGTTTCAATAATTGTTGTGAAAAATAGCCGCGATACAATTTTTTTGGTCGTGACGTCATTAGCCATCCTTGGAGGGCAACTTACCCACCACGTAGGGCGGGGTACATTGTCAGGTATAGTACCAATGGAAATATTTTTTCAAGTTCTTTAACGTGAATTGTAACATGCTGTAGTTGTAATCATCTGGACCAACAATACCGATTTTTCAAAATGTTTCTTGTAAAATTTGAAAATAAAAATGAATTCTGGTATGAGAAAGCCGTGTTGAGCCACACTCGAGTTAATTTTTAAGAGCTATGGAGAGAAAGGGTTAAAAGCATACATAGAATTTCTATTAAGAGGGAAAATATTTGTATTATTTGGACAACATGGATCAGTAAATTTTAAAAACGCATGTTTTAGAGCATACTTTTAAATTGATTACAATAATTTAATACAGTACAAACTAAAGTTTATTTGATACATTATCTTATTTGTTATTACCAATTCTCGCTAACAATCTTCGGAAGTTTTATTTAAGCAAACACTTAATCTTTTTTAACACTTTACAACAAAGTTGAAAAGTGTTTATGACTTTGTTCATTCTGTCTGTCTGTCCATTAGCACGATAACTGCCGTAAAAATGACTTAATCAAAATGAAATTTTAGTATGTTGTTCAGACCGTCTGTGGGACCTATAGGAATATAAATGAGTAATATCACCCAATTAGTTTTGGATGGAACCCGGGTTGAAAAAATGAAATACATTGAACCCTAAGGGACCTAATTTTTCAAACATTTTTCAAACGGATTGAAAATTCACAAATTGCTTCGAAAATTTTAGGTAATATTCAAATTATTTCATAAAATATATAAAAAAAAATTCAGCAAAATACATTCAGTAGTTTTTTAAATAAAAATTAAAATAATAATTACACCTCTTATATGAAGCAATCACGTGACCATGATATGAAAAGATCACGTGACCCACTTCAAAGTGAAACATGGCATCCATCATGTCTCAAAATCGTGATTTTAAAAGTTCTTTTTAATTCATATTGAGTGTTGAATCCGTCCTAAAACCGCTTTATTTTTGCTTAAATTCTCTGCATTTACATACTGAAACAACGCATTTACAATATATTTGAGTTTAAATGGTCATCAAAATTTGATTATTCCTACAACGAAGCCTATTTTTCACTTATGTTAAATGTAAACAGCAAAATATGTAGAATGAGTTGTATAAGAACTGCTGTATTTCTTTAACGCAAAATTATTTAGCTCATGGAGTCTGCATAGCTGATATGAATGAAATAGTCATTAATTTTACAGAGAGAAGGACGATGTTTTTCGATGAAGTTTTAAGCATAGAGTTTAATTACTTGTTAACTCCATGGCCTTAAGTTTTTAAATAAAATAAATTATTTTAGTTCTGTGATGAATGAAATGAGTGGGAAAATGTGTGTGAATGAAATGCTGCTTTTATAGAGAGAGCCAGGCGTGTTATTTTTTCTATGACGTCATTTGAATGAATTTCAGTTGTTTTCGATGAAGTTTTCAAATATAATAAATTATTGTAGTATTATGATAATTTTAAAAATATTACCGAGGAATGTATCGTATTTTAGAGATGTTTAACCCAGGCAATTTATATTTCTATGCCGTCATTTGAATGAAGTTCATTTTTTTCCATGAAGGTTTAAGTTTCCAAATATAATAAATTAATGTAGTATTGTGATAAGTTTTAAAATATTACCGAGGAATGTATTGCATTTTAGAGATGTTTAACTAAAATTGCATTGAAGTTGGAAAGTGTTCCATAATCAATGCTTTAAGCATGATTGATCTTTCTTGTGTAGATAAAATCAAAGATATAAAAGCTTTGTAAAAGGATCTATGCTTTTCAGAAGGCAGTTTAACATCGATATTTTTATTCCATAATTCAACATTTTTAGATTTTACTTACATACAGTGGAGTATATCTTACCTCTGTAATATATTAATTCTATTTTCTATAATTTATCAATTATTAGTTCTTTAATTTAGCATCATCTGCGAGTAAATTTAGAATATCAAGCTAATAATAATTTAGCACTTCCTAGTTCTATATGTTAGTATTTCCCATCCGTTGTAAAATTCAAAATTACAAAATTGAAATGTCCTACGATTTAAAATTTCACATTTCTGAAATTTGGAATTTTACTCTTCTACAATTTAGAATTTCACCGATCAACAATTTGTACATTCAAATATGAACAATTTATAATTTAACAGATCTACAATTTATTAATCAGCATTTTAGAGTTAAGATTTGAAAATTTAGCACACACACTGAAAATCATGATATAGATTTTCTTGTTTGATTTCGAAATCTTACAATTTCCTCTTTGACCATTTTACAATTTTACTTGCGACTGCATTAACATTCCACAGTTACTGCAACTTAATTTTACTGCAACTTAACATTCCACAGTTCTAGCAGTTCTAGTATTGCAACTTAAAATGTAGTTTCTCAGTTCTAAATCTTGCCATTGCAACATTCTATAATTTAATGTTCCACGGTATTACTAGTTAGCATTACATAGTTTTGCAAATTTAACATCCATTTATGAAATTAAATATTTTATAATTTAATAATATAATATTCTGCAATTCAGTCTGCAATCTTAGTCTGCAATCGGATAATGTAACATTATCCAAACAGTAATTAGCGTATTTGGCAATTACAATGGTTTATTCCATTAACATGATATTAATTATTGCACAGCGAAAGATTAATTAAAATTCCAAATACGGTTCCAAGAATAATTTCGAATTTTGGAAATTATTAGCAATGTAATACTTATCTGAATCCTTCGACATCGATTATGAAATGTTTAATATTTTTACTGGTATCAATTATCCAAATATCCTACTCCGAGATCCCCTTCAACACTATTAAATTATTTGTGAGCAATATCTCTTGGGATGCTTTCTCTCAAGAACACTTTTGAAAGAAATTCACGAAAATTGTGAGGGAATATTTTTTGTATGTTCCAGAATGGACAATAAAGTGAGCAGTGGCAGAATTACGCCTTGCTACAAGTCATGACTCTGTTGACAAAACATCTGCGTAATGGGAAAAACTAACTTGTATTTACATATTTATTTTTATACAAAAATTTATGTTCCCCTGTCTATTTTATCTGTCTTCTATTTGTCTCTATTGAGGATGGTAAAATTGTGCACACAGAAAAATTTCTTTCTGTCATTGCAGGAATAAGATACACTCTTTTGCAAAAACAACAACAACATCCCTTAAAAATAATCCAATCATCTCGAAATTTTGCATGCAAATTCTTTCATACCGAGCATGTAAATGATTAAATTTGCAAATCCAATGAGTGTTAACTTCGGTCAAAGCTCGCGTTTCTACTGCGCAACTAGCATCCCATAAAACAGGTTAAAAATGTGGACGGTTCATCTTTGCCCGTTAACGGAGTTGCAGTTCCGTGGAGACACAACCAATAATGCCATTACCACGTTGCCGAAGTCCTTATAAGCAATTAGACGACTGGCAATTAGACGACTCCTTATAAGCAATTAGACTGGCTGGTCATACCGAGCAATAGGTCTCCCACTTCACCGAACGGACACTGCTGTGCAAAGGTGTTGGCAGCAATGGTTGCTGCAAGGAACTCATCGGCGAAATGCAGGCTCTGGAAAGCCAAAATACGAGAATACGACACAAGACCGGATGATTTTGAGACAAGCACGAATTGACCCAACGGCATCATTGTCTGTCATCCAACGTGCTACAGACTCTTCCATACCACCCGTGGTATCTTCTACCATCTAACGATGCTTGTCTGAGGTTGGGTTACGCTCACGGTGGCCTTTAAGACGTCTGCCCATAACCCCAATATCGACAGAGTTATTTGGAGTTGTGTCGTAGCTGAGCATCATGACTGCCATCAGAATGGCATCGCATAATGTTCAGGAATGAATCACGCTTCAGTCTTTCAGCATATGACCATCGGGTACGTGTGAGGAGGCGCCATGGCCAGCTGCCCCAATCAGCCTTTGTTTTACACAGGCACACAGCCCTGGTGGGATGGTGTGAGGTGCTATCTCTTAAGACAGCAGGTCACCCCCTAGTCATTCTGCGTAAAACTTTAACAGCTTAACGATGTATTGATGAAATCCTGCTGCCGTTTGGGTTACTCTGCGTGACACGTCAATCTGGGGCCTTTTCCCAACAAGATAAAGCCACTCCCAATACGGCTCGCATATATGTCGACTGTCTCCGTGCTGTTGATACTGTTTCTTGGCCAGAAAGGTCACCAAAACTTTCGCCAATCGAGCATGTATGGGACATGTTAAGTTGCCAGATCCTGGCACCCTGAAATGTAGCAGATCTGGAGCAACAATTCCAGAATGCCTGGTAAAATGTATCGCATAATGTCATTAGGTAGATTTATCACTCCTTATCTAGATGTATACGAGCATGCATTGCCGCCAAAGGAGGTTTCACCAATTACTGATTTGAAAATCCAATGTGCAATTGCTAACCATTGACGGGCCCTGCGGCCATGATTTTGTAATCAGTTCATTACCTGTGTATGAGCTGTACGCATATTTCATTTCAATAAAAACAGCCACTTTCTTCATGCTGCTTCGTTTTTTCTGTTTTTGCAAAAGAGTGTATATCCAATGATAGCCAGAGTATAATAAGTGCGAAATCAGTCTGTAGGTTATCCATAATCAGTTCATAGTGAATTCATAACCAATCTATAGGTTATCCATAATCAGTCTATAGATAATCATTCCATAGGTTATCAGTTCAGTGTTGTTATTTGTAATTGAAGTGAGATCATGATTTTTAACACTTTCCAACATAGTTGAAAAGTGTATATGACATTGTTCATTCTGTCTGACCGTTCGCACGATAACCGCCGTAAAAATGACTTTATCAAATTGAAATTTTAGTATGTTAAGTCAGTCAATGGGACATATTGGAATATGAGTGAATAATATTACTCAATTAGTTTTGGATTGAACCCTGGTTGAAAAAGGGAAATACATTCATTGAATCCTATGGGACCCAATATTTCAAACATTTTTTCAGCAATGTTAAAATTCATAAATTGTTTCGAAAATTTTAAAATGCATTTAAATTATCCCATAAAATATATAATAAAAACTTCAGCAAAATATGTTTGGTAGTTTTTTAAATAAAAATTAAAATAATAATTACACCCATATTCGTATTATATGAAGAGATCACGTGACCCACTTAAAAATAAAACTAACATCCATCTTTTTTTCCCAGTGTGAAAATCGTGATGCTTAAAGTTATTTTAAATTTATATTTAGTGTTGCATTCATCCTAAAACCGCTTTATTTTTGTGTATTTTGTGTGGATCTATATTCTGTGCCACAGCAATTACAATATTTTTGAGTTTAAATGTCATTAAACTTGATTATTTCTACAACAAAGCCTAATTTTAATGGATGTAGAATGTACACAAGTCATGTAAGATGAGTTCTATAAGAATTGCTGAATTTTTTCAAGCAAAATTATTTAGCTCTGGAGTCTGGAATAAAAGTGATATGGATGAAATACTCATTGCTTTTACATAGAGAGCCAGGCGATTTATATGTCGATGACGCCATTTGAATAAAGTTCATTTTTTTCGATGAAGTTTTAACTTTCAAATATAATAAATTATTACAGTAATGTGATAATTTAAAATATATCAGCGCTGATTGCATTTGAGTAGGAAAGTATTTCATAAACGATGTTTTATGCATGATTGATCTTTCTTGTTAAAATATTTTAGATAAATAAGTATTTATGATTATAAAACTTGCTGTACGGGGGTTATTCTGAAAACATGGAATCGCCTTTCGCGGTCAGCAACTGTGGCCACATTTAATGTATTTTGAAGAAATTATTAAATATCTGTAGTTCATCGAAGTCGTTTCTTGTTCTTTTACAAGCACTATTTAAATGAGCCTGGTAGATTCAACGTAACACTATTGAAATGAAATAGAAAACATATAATAAATGTAACTAGCAATCATTAATTGTAAAATGTATTTTCTATTAATTTTGAAGGTGCAATAAACCTTATTTCGTAAATATTTCATAACTTTACGCTGTACTTCCTCAAAAATGGATACTGGGTATTAACAATTTCAATTCTAATTTCTTCCAAATACAGCCATTTTCAGAACATTACAATTCTTCCAATGCGCCTGCCGGATCATTTAAAACATTTAATTCTCTTAATGTTGTTTTCGGACAATTATTTGTTTGAAATAACAAACTGTGCAATATTGTTTCCCGGAGTTTGTTAGAAGTTTTAATGAACACCACTTTGCCAATTGCGCGTGACAGGATAATAAGTATCAAATAGAACATGAGTATTTAGTTTTAAGACTTTAAAACTTGCATAAGCTGTTGAGAGATTTCTAACTTTAATTGAATGAAATGTAAATTGAGTAAAGTGTAAGTGCTTTGAAATTTGATTGGGTTACATTGGGCATTTTAATGCTCTTTAAATGTCTGGAACAAGTAAAAAGAACTTTTATTCAGAAATGAAAGCAATTACAAAGTTGAATATGGAAAAGATGTGGTTGTAATTCTTACAGTTATATCGTGGAACAATTTAATGGAAATATATAAATTAAAAGGTACAACTGCCTCGTTTATGAAGTAAAGAAATATATAGCTGTAATAAGCGAAAATACCATTTCTTTATTTTCGCAATCATTGGAGAGGGTTATTAAGGTCAAACTTTCAATTTTTTTCAGTTCTAGTAAAAATAATGAATGAACATTTTTAAAAGAAATATTGAAGTTACACCATCTAAACTTAAATACAAAGAAAATGAAACTAAACGGCGAGGTTGGTTTTGAAAAAAATGGAGAGTTGTTATAAAATATGAAGGGATGTAAAATGTAAAAAAAAAAAAAACCCAGAAAACTATAAAGTATTTAAATGGGATTTCATAAAATTAGGCTTATAGAAACAAAGACCAAAGTTACAAACTTTTAATTTTTCCATTTCTCAGAGTAAAGAGGGCGCTTGAAAAATAATGAATTTTTCTTTATTTCTTTGTTTTGCAAACAGGAATGAAAAATATGTATTTGATTTAATTATCATAGTTACATAATCCCACCCACCTATAATAATAGGACGCTCCAGGTAATTATAAAAAAAAGAGTGAGGGATTAGGAAATGTGAAGAAGGGTTGAATATAATAAAAAAATTCTAAAGGACATTTTAGTGGGGGTACAAAGGAATTGAGTGCATAAGGACGAAGACAAAAATACCAACATTTTTAATTTTGTAGTTGCTAAAGGAGTAAGTATTTTAGGATTATAAAACCTGCTGTACGGGGGTATTCTGGAAACATGGAATCGCCTTTCGACTACAGCTCTCAGCAACTGTGGACATATTTAATGTATTTTGAAGCAATTATTAAAAATCTGTAGTTCATCGAAGTCGTTTATTTATTTTAGAAGCACTATTTAAATCGACCTGGTAGATTCAACGTAACACCATTCAATCCAAAGATCGAAATAGAAAACATAGAATAAATGTAACTAGCAATCATTAATTATAAAATGTATTTTCTATTTAATTTTGAAGGTGTAACAAACCTTATTTCGTAAATGTTTCATAACTTTTCGTTGTGCTTCCTAAAACTGGATATTAACAATTTCAATTCTAATTTCTTCCAAATACAGCCATTTTCAGAACATTGCAATTCCTCCAATGCGCCTGCCGGATCATTTAAAACATTTAATTCTCTTAATGTTGTTTTCGGACAATTATTTGTTTGAAATAACAAACTGTGCAATATTGTTTCCCGGAGTTTGTTAGAAGTTTTAATGAACACCACTTTGCCAATTGCGTGTGCCAAGATAACAAGTATCATATAGAACATGAGTATTTAGTTTTAAGACTTTAAAACTTGCATAAGCTGTTGAGAGATTTCTAACTTTAATTGAATGAAATGTAAATTGAGTAAAGTGTAAGTGCTTTGAAATTTGATTGGATTACAGTGGGCATTTTTAATGCACTTTAAATGTCTTAAACGAGTAAGAAAAACTTTTATTCAGAAATGAAAGCAATTACGAAGTTGAATATAGAAAAGATGTGTTTATAATACTCGTACTTACAGTTATATACTGGAACAATTTAATGGAAATTTATAAATTAAAAGTACAACTGCCTCGTTTATGAAGTAAAGAAATATATAGCTGTAATGAGCGAAAATACCATTTCCTTATTTTCGCTATCACTTGGAGAGGGAGAGGGTTATTAATGTCAAACTTTAAAATTTTTTCAGTTCTAGTAAAAATAATGAATGTACATTTTTGAAAGAAATAAAGTTTTATCATCTTAACTTAAATACAGAGAAAATGAAACTAAACGGCGAGGTTGGATTAAAAAAATGGAGCGATCTTATAAAATGTGAAGGGTTGTAAAAATGAAAAAGAAACAGAAAACTATAAAGTATTTAAAGGGGATTTCATAAAATTAGGCTTATAGAAACAAAGACCAAAGTTACAAACTTTTAATTTTTCCATTTCCCATCCCAGAGTGAAGAGGGCGTTTGTAAAATACTGAATTTTCAATTATTTCTTTGTTTTAGAAACAGTAATGAAGAATTATGTATTCGATTTAATTATCATAATTATATAATCTCAACCCACATTTAATAATAGGACGCTCCAGGTAATTATGAAAAAGAGAGTGAGGGATTAGGAAATGTAGGAAGGGGTTGAATATAATAAAAAAATTCTAAAGAATATTTTAGTGGGGGGTATAAAGGAATTGAGTGCATAAGGACGAAGACAAAAATACCAACATTTTTAATTTTGCAGTTGCTAAAGGAGTACGCAGTTAAAAAAATATATGTTTTTGACTGGTTTGTATGAGTAATGGACAAAAAATTTGAAACTGTTTCCGGAGATACATCATACTAGTCCAAATACAGGAAAAGTAGCACGGGTGCTTCATATGGGTTATAAAATATAAGGAGAAGTGAGATAATTAAAATTTCTAAAAATATCCGAGTAGAGGTTTAAAAAATTTGAGTGTATTGGGACTCAGACAAAAATACCGAGTTTGTTATTTTAACAATCAAAAATATTTTAATAAAAAAAAGCGAAAAAAGTAACGAAGAGACACGTCTAAAATGAATTTAAAACATAAGTT
The DNA here is from genome assembly GCA_951213105.1 of Amaurobius ferox. Lineage (NCBI taxonomy): Eukaryota > Metazoa > Arthropoda > Arachnida > Araneae > Amaurobiidae > Amaurobius > Amaurobius ferox. The sequence continues at coordinate 130,062,559 of OX578136.1, forward strand.
ATCACCAACCTAAATACATAAAAATAATATGGACCCTTCATGATGAGAAAAAAGGAGAGTAATAAAATGTGTGTGTAAACGGTGAAAATGAGAAAATTAATTCAAAATATTATTCAAAAAACAAACTGCATAATGATTTAGAGAAAAATGTATTTTTTTTCTCATTTATTGGAAAAAAAAAATCGAGTATCTTTTATACTACGGAAAACACTCAATAAACTGCATGAATACAAGTGTTAATTTTTAATATTTTATGGGTAATTTAAATTAATATTGTAACACAGTTGCTTTGAAAAATAGTATTGCATATGCTTTTAGAATTCTAGCACATTTTAGATCATGAGTAAGGCCTTGTATATCGGTTTTGAAATATAATTATTCCCCAAAACTGACAGAGATTAATAAAGAAATTAAATTTAATTTTCAGAGATATTGAATTATCGCCAAACTGCGACATTTCACGGCAGTATCTAAAATGGTAGTATTGTGCCAAATTTGTCAAGAAATCCGCCGAATCTTCAAAAAATTTGTCACCAAGCGAGCCAACAATCATGCAGATAGACAAATACAATGTCTCTTACTTGCGTATATTCATTATTGAAAGTAATATTGAAATGCCAGGAAATGCTATTCAAAAATAAATAATCTAAAAGTATTAAATGGATTCACTTTTTTGTTCTATAGAAATAGAAACGGAGAATAGAAGATTAGCCAATGATCTGAATGTTACCCTTATCCAATTTCAAAGTATATTCCACTGAGATAGTGCCAGAAATTTTGTATTCTAGGGGAAACTCTAAAATATTTTAGGAATATAAAGCTCCCTTGGAAATAAAAAAATCCGTATTTGATGCATTATCGACACAGAAATAACATTAGATTCTTGCCGCTTTGAGCAAAAATATCTGTTCTGCTTTTATTGCGATTTTGGAGAAATAGAATATATTTTCCTGCTTCAATATACAGAAATGACTCCAGGCAGAGAATTTCTCGCCACTATTTTGAAATGGCGAAACGATAAAATAAGGAATTAAATTTGGAAAATCAACATGATGGATATATAAAATAGTATTGTAGAAAATTTACCTGCAATTTTTCTAAATGTTTTGAAAGATAAAGGTAAACGTAAAGCTCATAGTCATGTAACAAAGCGACAGCACCAAATACCATAACATTGAAACAAAGGATAAAAAAACTAGACTTGTAAAGTGTTTTCAGAAGTAATTCTTAATTTCATATGCAAGAAAATCCTGAATAATAGCTATTGTTTTTCAGAAAAAAAATAAGCGACTAGCAATATAGACATAAAGTGCACAAGAAAATAAAAAAATACATTTAATATTTTCTCAAATTTAATGTAAAGTATTAAAACTAAATTTTAACTAAATACATTTATTTGATATTTCTGGCAGACGATTTGTCAGTTAAACATTTTAGAAGTGATTTTTTACATGGAGGTAAAAGTAGAGTTAAAACTTCATATTAAGTAAAGGCCAATATCGTTTGAGAAAATTATTCCGGTGGCCCTGAGGTATGATAAGTAGTCCTGCATTGTATGTATTTCTACGTCGAAAGGTCTAAAATATTTATTGAAGCTATCAATGTTGCAAAAATAAATTATTAGCGCAATGCAAAGTAGAACTGAAACAATAAAGAATATTCTTGCGTATTCAAAATTATTTTACCTTTCGATTTATTTTCATCTTTATATATTATGTACTCTATCCTACAACTATGAGAAAATACTGGTCAATTATGCTCATAATTAGGGAACCTTTAATTTAAAAATAATTAAAAATACATATACTACTACGCCGTTCTGTTGTATCAATTAACTATAGCGACTACTTTAGTAACACTAGCGACATCTAGATATAATTATGAAATTATTATAGCATTTTCAAGCTTTTCATCCATAGGAGTTTTATCTATTTCTTTCTATCTTCATGGGTTCTTTATTGACTGATGTTTTTTCGCAATATTTATTTTTTTCTATACAATGCACAGAAAATGATAATCAATATTTCAATTTTTACTTTCTAACGTTGTTGAAAAAAAATGTTTTTTGTTCAAAAATTTGGAAAATCCAGATTTCGGTGAAAAGACTTCTTGAACGCATTACGAATATTTTTGGAATGCTATCCACCTTCTTAGTGCAAAACATAAATAATATGAACCCAGCAACTGTTAGACAAATTTACATGAAATGAAATACCTTGAACATCATGGAAAAATATTTATAGAGATTCATAGTCCAGAACAATTTGACGATGATGAATATGAATCGAGACAAGCTCAATAATTTTCAATTCTGTGGAATTCTAATTTTATAATCTCTAATTTAAGTTCATCACTTCTGTATGTTTTAATCACTTCTGTATGTTTCTACTATGCAACCCAGGCATTATGGAACAATATAAATTCTGATATTTTTTTTAAGAAAACAGGAATAGGAAAATTAGGTTACAAGACAAAATAAGCAAGTATTTCTGGATATTGAACATTGAAAAAATTAAAACTGGATTTTCTGTGAAGCACATGCTTTTCTGATGACAGTCTTTTTTGCAGTTAATTCACATCATAATAATTACAAAGTCTTTTGTGCTAAAATTGTAAAAATTCGGAGTATTTTGGGATTCCCAAGTAGACATGTTTACGACACTATATTTCAAAATACATTCTTAACATTGAATGGCCGACAAGCTTCTTACAGCATGATACAATTCTCTCTGAATTTTCTTTCTTGTGAATTTCTTTTCATTGTATTACGAATTTTAATCTGAAGGCCGTAACAATTCTGTAACAAGGTTTTTGAAAAATAGTAAGAACTCTCTCAGGAATCACGTCAGTCTGTAGAATGCAGCTGTATATAATTCCTGCCATTCCACTCGCATTACGCGTGTGCTGAATTTCTAGTGGTTACTAAATGTGATACCCACACACTATTGATACCCCCACACGTGATACCCCCCACACAATTTTTGAATATTAAAAATCGTTTCAAATGTAAAAATAAAGTGCCATGACGCTTATTTTTGAAAAGCAAAGTGGTGTAAATTTTTTAACAATCTCTTTTCACCGTCAGCTTTAGTAAAAAATCTCGATTTTATCTTTGATCTGAAAGCTGAGATGGATAGATTGTGATTAAAATCGAGATTGTTCTCGAGTGGAAGTGCTCCATAATTTTGAAAAGTGGCTTTAATTATCCCTTTGCATCGTCACACTTAATTCGAATTTTTTTAATTTTAGATTTTTCCCTCTGTTAAGAAGCTGCCGCCAAAACCAGAATTCTAGCTATAGTAGGAGTGCGCGAGAATTTTGACACTTCCACCCATCATTCAGTCAGTCAGCTTGTTCAGTGTATATTATATAGATTGCGAAGTAGAAGAGGGCAGAGTCCACTTCGAGAAGAGATTGCAATTCCGTTCATTAGCTCAATCGGGGAGAGAAACGACTGGCTAGTACGAAGATCCGGTTCGATATCTGACAATCACAACAAGGTTCTTTACAACGATGTGTGAATAAAGTAAAGGAGAGTGCAACGATGTTAGAGGTCTGAAAGTCACCCAGCATAAATTCAGTGGACTCTATGATGATGACTAGCATGGATTCAGTAGACTCTATGATGGTGACTGGTATGGATTCAGTAGACTCCATGATGATGACTGGTATGGATTCAGTGGACTCTATGGAGATGACTAGCATGGATTCAGTGGACTCTATGATGATGACTGGTATGGATTCAGTGGACTCTATGGTGATGACTAGCCGATTTCAAAATTGAGAGACGAAGGATCACGCAGGAAGATAACATGGAGGATAAAAATAGCATCAGGCTTCTAACCTAAATAAGAAATATCTAACCTAAATAAGAAATATCAGAAGTTGGTCAGTCAGAATACCAAGTTGCACTTCAATCTGATATAATGTAGAACATTAGAAGGAAGATAATGCAGAATCCACGTCGACTGTAAGGGCTTTCAATTTCATCCCAGTGTCTCAATTGGGAAAGCATCAGCAGGCTAGGTCTGTGTTTCAATCCTCGGCTGTTATTTACAAGATTATTTACAACTGATATATTTTAGGCGAGGGAACAGCTGTAGCTATAGCAATTTAGTGATATACCATATCATTGATCAATATCGAATGGAAACGTCACTGTAATTAATCCACCTGATGGAAAAATTATTAAAATCAAACTAGCCGAGTGTACCTGATTGCTCAAGTGATTGGTCAATATATTACTAGGTCGTAGATCGACGATATAAATAAAACATAATTTTACTTTTAAGTCTAATGTTTTATGGATAATTAAAATGGAAACTTAAAAATTTCATGTCAAATCTTTGTCTACCGCTTGTCCAAACAATATTGAAGGAATGGAGTGTTGGACATTTAAGTTACAGTGAGTTAAATAGATTACTTTGTTTGTATGTGAGAGAGCTAAACTGAATGTAAATTTAACTGGATGGTGTCGATCGGATAATTAGGATGCGACATATTTAAATTGGTCCATTCTAGTATGTGGTTGGCTATACAACGACGAATATTTAGTTTAAATTAATGTATTCTTATTGTAATGACGCGAAACGCAAATTAAAATATTATAAGGAATTATTGTAAACAATCCAATAAATGCATTATTCTGAATGTTTTTGAACATTGTAACGTTAAAAGCAACAAATGAAAAAAAACCCAAGACCACAAAAATTGGCAGATTGATTCCAGAATAATATAATTTAAATGATTTGGGAACTTGTTCAGAATCGGTGTTTCTAAGTACAGATATATTTATCACGTCAAAATTGCGATAGTGTAATACAATTTAGTGCTAGCCGGAAACAAAAAACCTAGAGAAACCAATTAAAAGGCCAGGACAAACTAATAATGAAGTTATCATAAAATGTAAAAAGCTCCTTCCCAAATCTCACTAAGCCAATCCGCCAGTGAGAAGTGATGAGCTGGAGCTGCCTTCAAGGGAAAAGGTGAGGTGTACCTGCAAGCCATGCTTACGTAGTTGAATTTTATATCATTTCGGAATTAATCTTCAGACTAGTCAGATATGCATCGTCGGCAGAGCAAAATTCGAATTCTGTTTAGATACAGTTAGACGTCGAGACTAATTTAAGATGATGCACTTTTGAATTAATTTTTAATGCAAAATTGGATGCACTTTGGTTTCATTCAACAACGGAGATAAGTTTGATTGATATGGAAGCTCATATTTTAATGGTTGATAAGAGAGTGATATTTTGGCACTTTATTTTCAATTCTTTGAAATTGATTTTATATATATATATAAAGAAAACCTAGAAATTACATGAGTTTTAAACCTTCTATTTTTTGTTTCGTATTATTTACCATTTTGGTCTAAAAAATCAGGACACCTCATAATATAAAAATCAGGACAGTACGTATGTGACCAAAGATAATTAATAAATCAATGAAGGTTTTATCCACTTTATCCATCCCAAAACTACCTTTGAATTTGATAGGCACAGAGTCATAAGTATTTTGGTATCATGACAAGCGAATAAAATTATTGCAATATACACTCATGTCCAAAAGTTTAGCATAGTTATTAAAATGCGAGAAATTCGAAGTTAATATGGATACAATGGTTCACAATCAGTTATGGTGAATCGTGAGACGAAGGTAAATCATTGTGCATATGTAAAACAGTCCAGTCGACGTCGATATGCGCAAAGCACAGGAGGACTTCGGAACGAGTATAAAAAGGCCTCGAGCGCATTGCCAGTTGAGGAAGAATTTCGCAATTGCTGCAGTACGGAGCATTGTCAACAATCGGAAAGGACGAAAGATGTCACAAAGATGCCAATTGGACATGTTTTTAAAAGGACGACTTATTGGAATGCTGGAATCCCGTCGATCCCAAACCGAAGCGTCTCGAATTTTGAATGTACCCCAGTGTGTGATCTCCAGACTGTGGCAGAGGTTCCAAACCACTGGAGATGCTACCCGACGATCAGTATCAGGTCGGCCAAGGGTAACAACCGCTCGGCAAGACCGATATTTGGTGATAACTGCGCGACATCAGAGGAACCATTCTGCCAGACAACTGGGTTCAGCCTGAGAGCCGCCACAGGAGTCACTGTTCCGACACAAACTGTTTACATGAGACTTAGACATGTTGGTCTCTATGCCAGAAGACCAACAGCTTGCATCCCCCTGACGTCTGCACAGACACGTGAGCATTTACAGTGGAATTTGGAATATCGGCAGTGGAGTGGACAACAGTGTCATGTTTAGTGACGAGTCCAGATTTAGCCTAGAAACTGATTCTCGTCGTACCACGATCTAGAGAGAACGAGGAACCCGTTGTTTTCACCCGAGAAATATCACTGAAAGACATCGTTTTCTGTGAAGACATCTATCCGGAAAGACATCGTTCTTTGGGGTAGTTATGGTCTGGACAGGCATAATAATGGATGGCCACACAGACCTTCACATCTTTGACACGGGGTTGGTTACCCCGGCCACTCAAACGGCTACTGAAAACCCTTGGGTCAGTCGAGTGGTCTGGGTCTTCAACGGGGTCGGTTACCGGTCAAGGATACAGAGACGAAGTCCTTCAGCCTATCGTTCGATTGTTTCGAGGTGATGTTGGTCCTGATTCCATATTCATGGATAATAAAGCTCCTCCTTACCGTGAGGCCTTGGTCGACGACTTCCTTCAAACTGGAGATATCCAGCACATGCAGTGGCCTGCCAGCTCTCCTGATCTGAATCCAATAGAGCATGTGTGAGATATGCTCGGGAGATATCTTGCAGCCCTCCGCTACCCACCAAGCTCCGTTCCGGGATTTAAAACTGCTCTCCGTGAGGCCTAGATATCTTTGAGCACACAACTCATCCAAACCCTCATCAAAAGTGTGGGAAATCGTTTTGTAGCATGCGCGGCTACCCGAGGTTCTCACACACCTTATAAAACTGCAGCATCACATTGTTTTAATCATTCTGTTTCACTGAGGTTGACACTAGTATTGCGACCCTTTTCCCTTCAACCCTTTTCTTTGGATAATAAAAGCCGTTATTATCCTTGTTTTGCATTGTTTTCTTCTTCTATAACTCTATTACACCCGCATATTGCGTTTCCTTCCATTCCGATGTAGATTTCCTGAAATTTTCACATAAACAGCAACTATGCTTAACTTTTGGCCATGAGTGTATATGTGTACGTGTGTTTTTCATTTGAATAAACTCCCTGTAATTTATACTTCTGAACATTTAGTTTATTATGAGAATTACTCCTGTACTCGATTTAACAAGACATACCAAAAATACATACATAGACGCCCTGAATATCTTTACTAGCAAAATAAGATTTATGTACAAAATCAACAGCCGCATGATATTTGTGCAAATTCAAGAAGACAGGCTTTTTTCCAAGTGATGCTTAGGAGAAGAAATGTGCTGCGTGACTAAAAGATTCACTTTCCGTATTTGTTTTAAAATTGTGGAATCCGAAGGATTTTATGTCCGTAGTCATGTTTACGCCATTGAATATTTCAAAACACGTTATTGGCATTGAATGCCCTATAAGCCACTTACTGTAATGCAATTCGATGAGACAGCTATTTTTCTGACTTTCATTTTATATGGTAAATAATTTAAATGGGGACGCTCTCGAGAGCATCGACCAGATTCCGTCGACCAGTTTTGAGTTTTTGTCAATTTCTAGCATGGTTTAGCATGCACGGTAGGTTAATTAGAATCCGCAGGCTAAATACGGCCCTCCAATATGTTCAATACGGCTCACACGATAAATCTGCACCTTTATAAAGCCATGCCAAAAGTAACATTCACGAACTTAGTAAATCATGCAAATATATATATTTACTATATATATATATATATATATATATATATATATAGTATACAAGGGATTATATTCACAAATCTTTCACCACATGTAATTATTTTTTCAATTGCTTACCTTATATATGTAACAGGGAAAGATGGGTATCTCATACCTATTGAGTACCTCTTTTATTTATAATGTTCCATTTATAATTTTCTCAAGCTTGTCGAAGAATCAATTTTGATTTCAAATTTTCACTTCAGACTATTTTATTTTCACATTTGCGCTACAGACAATTTTCAATAAAGAATCAATCTTTGGTATTTATAATACCAGTAAATTAAAATTCTTAAAATAATATATATATATATATATATATATATATAAATATTCAGAAATATGTTTTAATTATTATGTTTTTAATTTAAATAGAATCGATATAAGGTTTTTTTTACGGTCAATGATTCCTCCTAATACGGGCTAATCATGTGACTTCTTTTCTCTTTGTTTTTTGATTTTTTTGTATTCTCTTCTGTAGCAATGTATCTGCTACCGGGAGTGTCTTCGTGACATGAAGCTTGCTTCACCGGGGAGCGGGGTTCACCCTCCCCCGGCCAATATTTGGCACATTGTTTCCATATTCATTCTCTTCCTTTATGTGTTGCTCTATATATATATATATATATATATATATATATATATATATATATACATGGAAGATTTTGTATCCTCATAATCATGCGAATAAGTGTTTTCAACCATGAGACATATGAAAAGTGATCTTAGAAATCGACTATTACTAACGAGCAAATTTCTTCTTAAGAATCGTCTCCTCACTGATTAACCCAGACTATTAAAAAAATGTGGAAGCTTAAGCATGGTTTCACTAACCTTAAAACCCATCATTTAAAATAATTTAGTAGGTATTTATCATTGTCTTGTATTCTGAATATTTAAAATGTGTTTAAATGAATTTTTATTAAAATTAATAACTGAAAGTCCTTGTCTTGCCCAAAAATGTTGTTATTTCATTTGGCTTTCCTGTAAGTTTGACAAAACCCGGTACAGCCTATACAAACATCACTTGATATAAAAAAAACTTGCTACGTCCAGTAATAGGGCGAACCTCTTTTTTTGGGGGAAAGAGCGTCCCTGTGAATGTCGTCTCACTGGGTACCGTCTAAATCGTGAGAAACTGTTCTGTCCGTCCAAACAGATAGATAGTACCTTATACCTTCGGGTAGGTCGGACGGTCTGAGTCGAATGAAAGAAAGAACCTCTTAATTTTATTTTTTTCTCTATTTTTACCCAGACTGTCCGACCCACCCTAAGATTTAAGGGATCTGGACTGCCGGGAAGGCACCACCCAATTCAGATCGGAACCGAACGGGGTAGCAACCAGACAGACCGTACTCTCACTCTCCAAGTACACCACCTCTTGGATTCATTTTTGGATGTACAGATTTATCGTACCCATACTACGCATATATATGGGAATAGTTTTGGGCTGTGTCAAAAATCGAAATTGAAATTTCAGAGTTCGATTCTCCCACCTTAACCACTGGGCTATCCTGACATTTGGTGAATATCTGTGTTGTCCGACCGAATTAGCCATATTACGTGAGTAAATTTGAATTAAGTGGAATTCAGATTGCGCAATGCTGCCATAGCCAAAAGTTTAGTCGCAATACCCTCCTGTAAGGCATAAACCGGGCGTTCTCTAGAAACGCCTTTGTGGCGCTTTCTATTTGAATGCCATCTTATTTGAGTAATTGTTACCATTTACAATCGCTGTCTTGACTTTACGGTAATAGGTGTTACCATCCGTATTGAAAATGGCTGATTATTTGTTTTAATTAAAGGTGCGAATATGAATGTATGTATGTATCAAGAAAGTATGATGATAGTAATTGTGACTTGTACCACTTTTCTTGATAGATATGCTTTTAGATTAACCCATATTTCCTGATCGTCCTAAAAATAGGACATCACATATAAGTGGTATCTTTATCGTTTCCTTTGCATATTTTAATTCAAGTTAAAGACAATACATTGTTTAAGAATCATTAATTATTTATTTGTCTTTGTCGCAAGTTTAAATTAATGTTGGATATTTTTTATTAATTTTTTAAAATGGCGATTAGATTTTTTTTTACATTTTCAACACACAAGTTTTTTAAAGTTTTGAATTCCAAGAAAAAACATATATAAATATTTATTAAGGTAATATTCCATATTTTTATACCAGCAAAAAAGGATTGTCCAATGAGATATATTATATCTAGAGGATGGACCATTGTCCTATTTTTAGGACCGCCTGTACAGATCAAACTAATAAAAATTTAGTAAGTTTTTTGATTTTGTGTGTATACATAGGCTTAGAGAAACACACATTTAAGATTTAAAAAAAATATTAATTTTTTCAATGCTTGGTACAATATGGGTTAAGTAAACTCGCCCAGTCACTTTAATCGATGGAGTCTAAGAAAAATATGGTGATCATTATGCAAACACAAGTCGAGTTTTTACCTTAAATACATAGGTGGGAACCTTGAGATCAAAAATTACTTTTGCTGGTCTGTGGACGGGTGGGTGTGCCGAAGGTGTCAAGTAGCGGTCCCTCTGTAATATTGAACACCACAGAAGGAATATGGACTCAATTAGGGTGGCAAGTTTCATACATTATGTAGCAGTGAACGCAGAAAAAATTTTTTAGAAATATACATAATTTAGTTTAAAAACTCGATTTTGCAAAAGTCGTTGACTCTTTATAATCTCAAAAGTCGTTGAAGCGATTTGAATCAAATTTGGGTGGTATTTGGTAATCCAGATGACATTTAGTATATTGCGTATATTATCCAAATGTGAACGCAGAAAACAAATCTGAATAGTTTTGCTATGAAAAGAAATTATTTCAAAATCTGTGAGTTTTTACAATTTCAAAAACCACTGAAGACATTTGGATCAAATTTAGTTGGTATACTGCGGATATTATGTAGATGTGAAGGCAGATTTTTGAAAGTGTACATAATTTGGCTCAGGAGTCTAATGCTCTCTTATTTCAAGAGGAAAGTCTCGGGATTACCCCTATCATCTAGTTTTTGCTTTAGAAATCAGTTAATACATTTAATCAATTGTTTCTGTTGTTACAAACAAAATATTCCTATATTCCGTTTAAAATATATTATTTTCTAATATTATTCTTAAAGTAGAAAAATACACTTCATCAGCAAACATCTCTTTTATTTGGATCCGTTCCCATCCATAGATGGCCACCGGGTAAATCCTTCAAAAATTCCATTTCATATAACCTTCCATGTCTTTCAATTCATTGTCTTTTTCTTACTCTCCACGTCTTTTTATGTATGTTATCCACTTTATGTGCGTTATCCACTTTAGGCAAAAATGGAATATTTTCTTCTTTCGGGCCATAAACAGAAAATAGTAAAAATATTATTTCTCCAAAAATCTGACAGACTACCTGGCATGGATACAAACTCTAGAAGACAGTATTTTCCGCAGTTGGTGTAGCCCGCAGGAAATTTGGCTGCGTGAGTACAAAATTCATAAATCTTGCTTGCTGAATATGTTCTGAAAATGCTCAACCACAAAAATTTTTCGTCCCTAGACATATTTACGATACAATAGATTTTAAAAGAATTTCTCGACATCAAATGGGCGATAAATCACTTATAATAACACATTATCTCTGAATTTTATCTTCTGTACTATTTAATTCGCTCATTGGTTTATAGCTATTCTTGAATCAATGGGCAGACATAATTATAAAAGAAAAGCAAATGAAGATAAAGGGAAAGCTTTCATAAACTTCATTATCGATCCAGATTTAATACACTTATGCAGCTAGTTTAGTTGCAGGTACACAAATTTAACCGGCAATTCTAATTGATTATCTAATTTAAAAATAGCACATCTATTCTTCTACATTAAACATCGTCTACGTCAACCTTTATTTACCCCAGTCCCTTCTTAATCCAACCGGGCCCCTGACTCTTTCTTTTATCAGTACCACCCTGAGTATCTATCTATTCTTTTTACTGTAGTCCCTGAATATCTATTTCCTTCACCTGTTCCCTCCTGATTGTTCCCTTATGTCAGTTATACACTCTAATTGTCCCTTTATTTTAAGTGAACTTACTCTTAATTTTTTAATTATATAAATACACTCAAAATTGTTTTTGTGCGGTCTTTTTTTATGTGATTTTTTATTTGTGCGATTTTTTTTTGTGCGATTTTTTTTGTGCGGTATATGAAAATTTCAATCAAATTGGAACATAATTGAAGAAGTTATCAATAAAAAAACATTAGTAGGTTTGATCGGCCATTTCGTTTTTTTCGATTTTTGATATGTATTTTATCACATTACATAAGTATTGCGTCAGCCAATTACATTACATATGTATTCAATTCTATAATCGCATAATTTAATTGTTGAACGCACAAGAATTTCCATGTAAGTAAATGAGATGTGCAATAGCATATTGCGATGGAATTCTTGCGTAGCAAAGCAAAAATGCTTTGATCGCAAATAAACATTGAAGGACATCTGCATCGTGTTAGTTCGGGTTTTCCTGAAACGGACTGCGTGTCTCGTTAGGTCGATGAGTTGGTTTTTTGCTAATGATATAGTTGGCGACTAGTCTCAATCTTTGTTTTGTTTGTTTTAACGAGTAGGTAGAAGTTTACTTGAAGGGAGCAAAGAGTTGCTTTTTTTTATTCGTCTCTGATCTGCGCAAGTGACAAGTCCGCTAAATAAAGTGATTTAATAAAAAATAATATTACGTGTTTAATTTTTAAATCTAATATTAATTGACGTCCTTCAAAGTGCTTTCACATTCCTATTGTCAGACTACGAAGGATAATGTTTATACGTTTTGAAAAGTTTTGTATGTGTAAAATAAGTACATATGTAAATAAAATATTTAAAAATGTTCGCATGTGTATTTTCTAAATCAGATTCCAAAAGGTTTGGCGAGATTCCAAGTAGCTGCCAAGCCTCGTGTCTTGATTTCGTTTAAAAAAGCAATTCCTAGTTTCGTAAGGTTTTGAGTTATTTTCTACGTGAGACTTTTTTTATGCGGCCCTATTCACAGCATAAAAAAGTACTTTTTAATTGTGTTGTGAAAACTATTTTTTATAGCTACTCGTGAAGTTTTGTGCGATTTTTTTTATGCGTTTTCTTTTATGCGGTCCCTATCAACCGCACAAAAACAGGTTTGAGTGTAATGTGCTGGCTTGATTTTCTTTAAATAAAAGCTCACTTTGTATCTTCGAACCCTTTTGTCTTTCCAGATCCTTCAAAAGACCTCCGCTGACGTAGCAGACTGAATCTTTACAAACTTATAATATCGACTAGCGCAGCTGCTCTGAACTGGACCATAGCGTATTTCTTGAGGGCTACGAATATGAAACAGAATATTGGAAGCCACAACAAATTCTGTATTTTAAACTGAAATATAGTTTAAGGTATAGACGAGAGTGGGGCAACAGAGGTAGAGACTCTTTTTGGAACAGGGTGTCCCAAAAAGATTGAAACGCGCTTTAATTCTTTACCTGTTGAAGATAAGTGGGCAATGTAAATTGCAAAAATGTTGAAGGTAAGGTAGGATATAAGACTACGTTAATAAGATAGTCCTCCCATTAATTTTTAAAAAGTTACACTTTTAAAATTTTTATACGACCCCCTTAGATAAATTTTTGTCAATCAGAAAATTTTTATTTTTAATGCAACAAAATCATTAAAAAACCGCATATATATATCTTTAAAATTAACTGAATTATGATAAAGGACAAAATATGACTTATGCCACTTTTCCGCACTATGTGAAAGGCTGTTTCATAAGTGAAAATAGGGATCATAAACAAATTGACGATTGAAATTGTTTGGATCAAAAATACGTTATCTGTCAAAATACGTATCCTATCAAAATACGTATTATCGATCAAAAATACGTATCCTATTTATTATCATCCAGTTTTATCTTTTATGTGATATGTCACAAATTTACATTTCTAATTTGATATAGGGTCCCCATTCACAATGTTCAATTTACAATTAAATATAACTTGCTCCATTTTAAAGATACAGATATGCGTTTTTTTTAATGATCTTATTACATTAAAAATAAAAATTGACCAAATTTGTCTAAGGGGGTCGTATAAAAATTAAAAAAGTGGAATTTTTTGAAAATTAATGGGAGGACTATTTCATTAACGTAGTCTTATTTCCTACCTCACTTTCTGATTGCCCACTTATCTCCAACAGGTAAAGAATTAAAGCGCGTTTCAATATTTTTGGGACACCCTGTATAAAATTTAGAAGTTGGCCACGAGTAAAAGAATGTTGTGAAACACTGTATTAAAGGACAGAACTTAACGGAGTCATATTTACTATTTACCCCTCAGGAGGAATAGAAAAGGGGATGGAGAAAATTATTTTTAATCCCTCCAGAAGCCTTAGTAACTTAAAAGGCTGAATCTTTGAATACTTATAGTATTGATAACGAGACAGAGCCTATAGACCCTAAGAGAATCGCATTTTCGATTTCTGTACCATTGGCGGAGAAAATAAGGGGATTCGAAACGTCTTTCCAGAGCTTCCCTTGAACTAGAGCTTCCCGTTGAACTAGAATCTTGAATCTTTGCACATTTATAGTATCAATTACGGTACACAATATAACAAGGCCAAAATTTTTAAATAATTCCCGGGGCAAAAAAAAATGAGGGGTAGGCTAAAAAGTCTTCTTAAAAATGAAACTTTGCTTATGAGACAGAACTTCACAGAACCAGATTTTCAATTTTCCTCCCGGAGGGGCAGTGAAAATGGGAGTTTCATAAAGTATTTCTATACCGTCCTATTTATATACCTCCTATTTTGTACACTTATTGTATCCGGGGCTGGTTAAGACTGTTTAGGGCCCAAAAGCACAGGCAATTTTGATGCCCCTAGGCAGTAACGCTGATAATTTTCCTTCTCCCCAAGGTCTATATTAGCAAATTTATTTACTCATTTGATCATTCGTAATTCATCTCATCCTATATCCTTTAAAAACGCTTCCTTCGCTTATTTTAATCGTGCTCTTAACGTTTGCTCTTCTATTCCGGCTTTAACTAATGAAATTAATTTTATCTTTAATCATGGCCATGTAACCACTTATTTCTTTGAGTTTATTTAT
Source organism: Amaurobius ferox (assembly GCA_951213105.1). Classification (NCBI taxonomy): domain Eukaryota; kingdom Metazoa; phylum Arthropoda; class Arachnida; order Araneae; family Amaurobiidae; genus Amaurobius; species Amaurobius ferox. Next base: position 130,077,577 of record OX578136.1, read on the forward strand.
AAACATTTCGCCCATATTCACCGTAAATTTACTCAACCTAGTACTAAACTTGTTGCTGTTGTTGACCTTATACAGTATAAATCTAGTCTTCAGTATCATCCTAATATTTTTCCTTCCCCTCATTCAATTTTGCTATGAATTTAAATTTAAACCTTCTCACTCGAATAGTACTACCTTATTCAATCGCATTCGTACGGATAAGTTTAGGGACAGAGACAACTTTAAAAGCCATGCTGGGGTGTAAATTGTAGCCCTTTTAACTCCTGATAATGACTACAAGTTTTATATTGGTAGTACTAAACGTACTGTTGGTGTCCATTTAGCTGAACATGCTCGTGACGTCAAAAATGGTAAACTTTCTACGGTTCTTGCCCAATGTGTTGTTAATGATAACTTTCAATCCTTTTTTGAAAAAAAACTGTCCTTTTAATTTGTTGCAATACCCCTTATAATATTTTTTATGAATCCCTGTTTATTTATATGTACCGCGATTCATTTTAAGTTACGCTTGGCGACTCGCTCTCAACTCTATGCGTTATTGTTGAGACCCAGACAGTTCGACCTACCAGAAAGGTGTAAGGTAACTGTTTGGACGGCCGGGAAACAACTCTATGCGTGTCAAACCTCTACACAGGTATCTGTGACGTTTCATTTTAATGTAATTTATGCTTGGCTGAAATTTGAGCACGTTTCATTGTCTTTTCTTTTGTGTTTGTATTTAATACTTGTTTAAATTTTAAATCACCCGTTTATAACAGTTGTTATTGTAATTCTTTAATCTTTAACAGCTTGTTTATAATACCTTTTAATTGTCATTAATCTGCAGCTGATTTATGCAAATTTTGTCTGCCGATTTGATCTATATATAAGCTTGTTCCCACGGTAATTTTTCTTATAGCCATTGATGAAGTGTATGTTGATGCCCGAAAGCGCTCTGTCCTTTTAATATTTGTGCGTCTTATAGGATGGTTTTATTTGATTAAATGACCCTTTTATCTATGACTTGTGCCTTTAATTTATGTTTAAATATTGAAGTAGACGTGATACCTCTTTAATTATTATGAAAGATTAGATTTTGAAGATACAACAAAGATATTGAAAATTTCCTACAAAAGTAGAGTAAAAATATTTTCACTTTAAAATTGCATAACAAATAGAAATTTTCACCGAATAGGCGACACATTGTAATACATTCTAAATCGTCATGCCAAATTGCAAATCATTTGAAGCCATATGTCCTTTTCTAGCCTTGACAGCCTTGAAAATCTCACTATATTAAACGGATTTGGTCAGCGGATCTAGCTTTTTTTTAATATAGAGAGATAAAGGAATATTTCAACAATTTAAATTAATAGATTCACAAGCTACCAAAAAAATTCTAAAGATGAATGATATTATTAACAAAAATTTGATAAATAAATAACACTAATTATTTGTAATGTACTTCCAGCGGTTTCTTTGAAAGTAACAAAATTGCAAAAAGAACATCATAATAATAACATAATTAAATTTAAAGAGCAAATTATTTAAAAATCTGTCCGTCATAAATTCTTCTATTATCTGGTCAAAATAATTGTCAGTAGTTCACTTTCAGTGGATATCAGAGATTTAAGCGGTTTTGTAATGCGCGTGTTCTTAGCTCATTCATTTTATTTATTAGAGTTTTGGTAATATCAGTTCACCTCTTGCAACTGATAACTTTTAGTTACATTTTTTGGGGATCTCAATCATTTAGGGGTCTCCAGGCGAAGTATCACATACGCCCAATGGATAATGACCCTAACCGATTCGTATTAGCTAGGGGTGCTGTGGTTTTGGCTCCAAGTGCAGCATAATTAGCTATATTTTAATTTTTAAAGAGCTATAATGAGATTGGAATTGAAACTACACCCTGGCGTTAAACGGACTTCAAAAATTTATCACAGAACTTCCCCCTTCCTACAAGCATTTGTATACGGATGTTGTTACTACTTACTGTAATACTGGTCATTTAACTATATTAATATTAATGTGGTGTAATAAAGTCATCATTGACGGTGGCAACCACTATATAACCCTGGACGACAGAAAAATGTTGAAGGTCGCTAGGGTCCCAAAGTGTAAGGGGACCCGTACGGTCTGTGTACGGAGCCCAAGGTCAAGGCCCCGTACACGGGCCGGGGCCCGTACCCCGACCCCGTACCCCGTACAGGTGTACGGAGTACAACCACTATATAACCTTGGAAGACAGAACAATTTTGAAGGTCGTTCGGGCCTCAAAGTGTACTGGAGCCCGTACACCGATCACGTACCCCGTACGGCCAAGTGTACCGGGCTGTAGAAAATTCACTGCCTTCTATTATTAGGTAAGCATTAAGCAAAAATATACAAATTAACACATTTTGGATTTTTATTGGTGCCCCTCTAATTTGCTGGTGCCCTAAGCACGTGCTTTGTGCGCCTATTTGGCAATCCAGCACTGATTGTATCGACGATGAGATAGAACTTAACAGAGCCAATTTTCGATTAAGACGACTATTTCCATCGAAAGCCATAAAATAAAAGTAACTTATAAAAATTACAGAAAGCTTTTGTTTACCTGGCTCTGACAGGCCTTGAATTTTAGTCCTTGGATAAACCGCTACCAAAATATGTATTTAAGTTTGACGCAATTTTGGCGACTTAGCGTCTTTACTAAATGCCCCAAGTCACTACATAAAAACTGAAATTATTCACAAAAGGCAAATTCGATGTTATTTCAAAAAAACATCTATTCCAATATTATTTTGTGCGATAAAGCCGAACTCAGTGGGAAAAAAAATTTCGCCTTCCAGCAACCAGAGTTAATATCTAAATCCCAGTTGGGTAAAAATAGTTTGTGTTTGCAAATTCTTCAATATAAGCGGAACCAATACTTTTTTTGAGACCGCAGGATATTGGATCAGCTTAGGCTCAGACCCCTGCAAACGGCGGAATTTGCCTTCTAAGCAAACTATACAGAGTATTAAAATACGTTTTTACTTTTTGATCAGAAAACTGGAAATTTCACTGCTGTGTTTTAGTAGTACATTCGTTGCTTACAATTCGTTGCCTCATAGAAAATTAACTTTAGTGTATAAAATACGGAAACTGCACGTATTTCTGGTTACTTTGTCACTGTGCATCTTAAATACGCGACTCAACACAAATTATATATTAAATTAAACGGGGCAGTATATAGATGTACTTTTATTACTTACCTTATATGAGTAATGTATAAGGAAAGTATTGTGACTGGGTCGAAAATTCGAATTCGAGTTTTCGACGGGAGAGCACTTTTCAAGAATCCCTCATCACGAATCAAACATTTTTGAGGTGATGTCTGTGTCTGTGAAAATATGTGTGTGTGTGTGTGTCAATGAGTCTGTGGAGACGATATCGTACGAACGAATGGAGCGATTCGAATGAAATTTGGTACAAAAATCACAACCCGTGAATACTGGAAGCCTACTGTTTTTAAACGCAATCGAATGTTCAACACCCTCCCAAATTTTCGAGTGAAATTTTGAAAAAAATCATCAAAAAAATCAAAACCTTTAATAGAGTTACGCAAATAGACATTTCTTATGCAATTTTTCTTCAGAAAACGATTGACATAAACTTTAGAACGCTAGCATGAACCGTTCGCAAGGTATTGAAAATTTTCTAATAAATTTATCAAAAAATCCATAAATTAAAAAAAAATATATTAACTGTTGAGAAACATGTTCACTTTTCATATGTAATATCATGCGATACATTGGGTGACATCATTCTTGTGGATCTAGTTCGTTCTATGCATGAGAAAAGATACTTTGAGTAATACATTTGTATTTGAACGCCAATAGTCATTTATCTGCTATAAGAATAACTTATTTCTCCGTCCATAACGCTTGGCGAGATTTAGGCGACAAACTTGACGAAATGTCGCCAACTTGGCGACTTTTTAAATGTTGCCAAATTAACGAAAATCTCGCCAAATAAATAAAAATGACGCTACATCAATGAAATGAAGACTAATTGACGAAAATTCAATATTTTAGAAAGAATATAAGTATCTACTATAAGAATAACCTATTTTTTTTTTGCTCTAAAAGTAGTAAATTCATTGCATTATATAAGGAAAGTCATTTTCTGTCCACATCAGATTTTTTTATAATCAAACCACGGATATATTTCATGTATTTTACAGTCTGTATCTAAATGCTGCCATTTTTACGGAATTTCAAGCAACAATGATATTTTATTGTTTTATATCTTTTTACTTTCTCGTACGCAGTATTTAGAAAGTATTGTTTTCACGAAAATTTTTGATTTCGCGATTTTGATGCCAATATATTGTTTTAAGACCTCCTTAACACGTTTTAACTATTTTTGAGTGATGTGTGTATGTGGTCGATTTCTTGTGCACACGATGGCGGTCCCAAATATAAATGGAGTTTCATGAAACTTTATATTTGGCTTTATTTTCAAAAAATCTAGAACTAGATGGAATTTTTTTTTTAAAATTCGATTTTTTAACATGACAGTATAGGAAAAATGTGACGAAATCATGCATAAAAGGGTTTATTTGTGTCTCAATGATCAATCATTATGATCAATCATAGTTTCAATCATTGTGAAAAGGAGTCTCAATACATTTTTGTTCGTGACGTCCTTAGATCCCCTTCGGGGGGTACATTGTCAAGTATGGTATCAATAGAATTATATTTTCAAGCCCTCTAAAGTAAAGGGTAACACGCTATAACTGGAATCATTTGGATCCACAATACCGAATTTTAAAATTTTTTCTTGTAAAATTTTAACCTACTAAAAATGGATTTGGGTATGAGAAAGCCGTAATGATTCTCACTCTAGTTATTTAAACTAGCTTTTATATTTGTAACTAGTGAATATCTGTGAAAAATCACGAAAAAATTTATTAACTGAAAGTTAATAAATGTAAAATATCTTAGAAATAAACACATAAATAAATTTGATATTTGTATATATAGAATATATCTTCAAAAATAATATTTGCAGTATAAATTTTATATAGATCTATTTGCCTTAGTAAAACGACTTAAAATTATATAGTTCAGTGATTGCTGAAAGTATAACCGCTTTTAAAATCACAAATCGTTAGCATGTTAGAGTGGCTACTTGAACTATGTTTTCAAACAAACGTGACATATTTTCACGTTTCACTGAAGACAATATTAGTTTCTTGGCTATATTAGTTTCAATCCTTCCACTGGAAGTCATTTTTGTTTTGATATATTTATTGTGAATTACATTAAATCAGTTTTGATATTCTCCACATGTTCGACGATTTGGGTTTGTTTACGTTATTCGCTTTTAATAAAGTCAGAAATTGGGTTATTTAAAAATACCTTTTTGTAATAATAACATATTATCTATATAAATAAAATTGAAAATATGTCTGTCTGTTTATTTGTGTGATTATTTATGTCATCATCACGGGGGAACGATTGCACCTTATTGGATGAAATTTTCGGGGTAGACTTGCAATAGCCCAACATAAAATTTTATCCATGTTTCGAGTTTCTAAGACCAGGGGTAATCTAGATATTAACTTAAAACGCACAATTAACCTACCATGGAGATAGAATTGTGCGGACGATATTTTTTCCACCAATTTATTTGAAGAAAGTTATATCATGTTCCTTAGCAACGGATTTAATAAATCCAATATGTTTTTGCCGCACACAAATTTTATTACATCTTTTCCGATTTAAATAATACATATATGTATATGTTACCGTGAAAGACCGAAATTTGGAGAATGTCGACTTTCACCGGTGAATGTCAACATTCACATAATCGCTTGGTGTATGTCCAAAATATTTGCCAAATATCCTTATTTCTCACTTACACCGGCAAATGTCGACATTCACCATGCACTAATGGTGAATGTTGAATATGTCGAGGTTTGCATTTTCTTCTCTGTTTCAAGCGCGAAAAAACGTCACAAGGGTAACGTAACTTTTCCGCCTCGCTTGTTTAGAGGAGTGACCAATCACGGTGAGGAGAGGGGTTCGTCACTCTGTGGAGGAGTTTTAACTGCGGGACTAACCTCGGAGAATTTAAATGCCGTGGTAGATTTAAAGGGCAGCCCGGGATTTGTTTTTTTGGACATGTAGCTTTAGATTCTAGCGAAAAAAGAAGAAGGGATGCTCGATATTACTTGCCTTCTTAATAATGATAGCAGTTGTACTTGGATAAATGTTAAGCATTAAGATTTTAAGTTTAGTCAATAAAGAACTTTGCAGTTATACCGTATATGTCAAAACAGGAGAAAGCTTAAGTAACAGGACATGTAAATAAACTGTTGAACTTAAAACAAACAGTACTTTCTAAATGAGAAAGGAAAATAATACCAATAAAAAACTTACTTAATTATGTGACTGAAATCTTATTTATTGCAAAAACTTAAACTTTTATGACACTTTGAATTGCACAAGAGTCCCTTGCTTTTACAACTGCATTTAGTTGCCGAATACTTCCTTTTGCAATGACAGCGTGTATAGCCTTGTCCTCCACTTCTCGAATTAGCTGCAGCTGCTTCTCTCAGCGACATTTCTTGAGAAGAAATCTATGGAAAGTAACTTTTCTTTACAAATTACGAACTGATTACGGGTATAAAGCTGCTTGAGGGTACCATTTTTATTTGCTAGTTTATAAAAGTCAGAGTCTTCTATTCCAACAACAACTGCCAACACATTTCGGGCCATCTGTACGACCACGGTCGACATCAGGTACTTGTATTCGTACGGTATAACCAATTTGAGCAGGAAGAAATTTTATTTTGAGGTTTGTAACATTTTCGTTGCTTGAAGTAGGAGATTCTCTTTCGCGGCCGATCTTTTTATAGAAATAAACTCGTGTTGTTAAGTCAGGGCTTGATATGAAGACGTTGTAGGTTGCAGGTCCTCTTCAATATTTCTCTTTGGAATATGGTTTTCGGTATGACCATTGCTCAAATTTTTTTCAAAAGTATTAACAGTATCTTCAAGCTGTTCTTCGGTTTCAAAAGTATTAGCAATTTCTTCGAGTTGTTCTTCGGTTTCAATATTTGCAATTTGTTCGCCAGGCAAAAAAGACTATGCTATACCTCTTTTTGGTTTAATGCCAAACATGGCTTCATAATTACTTTGGCGTATTCCTTCGTGGTATGTAGTGTTCTTGGCAAACTGAACAAAGGGCAAACCATTTGGCCATTTATTTGTATCGTTATCTTTCATTCATGCAGTTAACATATTCTGTATATCCTGAGTAGACCTTTCAACTGAACCTTGTGTTTGACTATGACGAGGCTTTCCATGAACTATCTTAACATCTTTACACATAGCACATAGTTCGGATATGACTTGATTACTGAATTCCCTTCCATTATCTGAATGCAATATAGCTATGTGATACGCTACTTCTTCAGCTGTCTTAGTTTTCAATGGTCGTAGCTGGACAAACTTAGTTAAATGATCTTGATACACCATTATGAACTTATACTCACCATCCCTGTGTGACTGCAGGTCTATCAAATCAACTTAACATCTTGAGTTTAATTCAGAACTGACCATTGGTTTCACAACAATACCTTTCTTAGGTGCACTATGTTTTATTTGACATTGTGTACATAAATTTAAATACAACATTACAACTTCATATGTAATATTTTTGTATTTAACTTACAAATCTTTAAGCATACGTGTTCATCCTCCGTGGCCTATTCTGGTGTGAGTTTCAAATAGTATACTGAACAGTTCATCATTGGTAACATAATACTGTATATTCGTTTCTCCTGGTTTTAATGGTACAATTAACTTCTCTTCATCATTAATTTTTAAAACTTCAAAACGTCTTAATCGTCTGTAATCTAAAGGTGTGCTGCACATAGTTTTAGCAGAAACCACTTCAGAAAGTATTTTAGAGTACTTTTCTTGAGAAAAATAAAAACAATTGTCTTCTCGTTTACTCGCAATTAATGTATTTAACTTTTCAAAAAAAGATCACGATTCACTGCAGTATCCATTCAATATAAATTAGGGTATCGGATAAAAAAATTAAAATTTTCCGAAAACGTTGCGCGCACCATCAAACCTTGCATAGGACTGACAAACAATAATGTTCCAGAGTATAACAAATACATGCCACATAACTTTAATCGCAGCAAAACAAAGGATTTGCCTCTCTGTTAGCCTCGGCTTCTCTTTTCGACCTCCACCAGAGCATATCTGTGCTTGTCGACATACACCGGTGATGGTCCGAATGCACAAGAATGTAATCAAATATTCGGTCTTGCACCGACGTATTTGGTATGTGTTGACATTCACCGGTGAAAGTCGACATTCTCCAATTTCGGTCTTTCACAGTAACATATATAAAATAAATTTCATTGATATTGCATTTTTGACTAAATCATATCAATCACGGTCTTCAGGTTCAAAAATTAATTTTCAGGAATTATTGATATTTTCAATTTATTATGTAATTGTTTTATTTTGGCAAAAATTGTTGAAACTCATATATTGTATGTAGTACAGGTGATCTTCTACAAATGCACGGGTATATCTTCTAATCTACGAGAATATAAGTAATACAGGTATATTGGCATATATTTTGACATATATTGGCATATATTGGAATCTATTACAGCTTTCTGGTTTAAAGATCACGGTGATTATTGATATTTTCATTTATTACGCCACTGTTTTATTTTAACAAAGATTTTAGAATCTCACGTGTTATAGTATGGGTAATCTTTGCAGGAATTATTAATATTTTCAATTTATTATGTCGTACTTTATTATTTCAGCAAAGATTTTTGAAACTCATATTGTAATACGGGTAATCTTCTACTAATACACGGGCATATCTTCTAATCTACGAGAATATAAGCAGTACGGGTATATCTTCCCATACAATTTCAGCACTTTTATTTTGGCATATATATGAATCAATTACTGTCTTCAGGTTTAAAGATTACGGGGTTGTTGATATTTTCAATTTATTACGACACCTGTTTTATTTTGGCAAAGAATTTAGAAACTCTTATGTTGCAGTACTTGTAATCTTCTACTAATACACGGGTATATCTTCTAATATCCGTCAATATAGGTAGTACGGGTCCCATACAATTTTAGCGCTTTTATTTTGAACATATTGATTCAAATTCATATCTTTTGTAAATTTGTTTACAAACAGGACCAGGATAGTTTATTCTTTAGATCTGCCCTTGTAGATAATTTTGTATAGCAAGAACAGCATTCTTAAACTTCTTTTTAACAGTATTAAATTAATTATTTTAATAGAATATTTGGATTAACAATGTCATTTATTATACTATAGGAATTTGCATATGAATGTGAATTTTAAATTTCTTTATATTATATACTCCGCACGAAGAACGGGTATACTGCTAGTACACAGTATTATTGACGTATTTTATTAACGTGTAGCTGATGAATACGCACAGTTATACGTAAATGATACTTAGCGCTTTTGCCATTATTTCGGACGCATTCGGTTTAAAGCAGAGTGTGTAGATGCTTGTGGCCATTCGGTAATCGATAATAACATGTGTAACACTCAAAATTGTCTGATTCACAATAACTGAAGACGAAACAGGATAGTTTATTTTCAATAGAAATCAATATATTGCCGCATCTGTACCATCTATGTAATAATTGACTATAGGATATTTTGTGACTCTAGACACAGCCGGTCTACACGCAGGTCGTCACTGAGGAGAAATTGTCGTGACGTCACGGTAAGAGGGGAGCATTCGGAAAGAAGAGAACAAAAATCCAAGCGCGGTCAGTGTCCCTCGTGGAGTGGTTAATGGTTGCAAAACGTTTTTGAGGTCTTCGGAATGCTCTATTAGTTTTATAGCATCGTGTTTTGTGCATAATAAGTTGTTCCTATGTTTTATTATCATTTGACTAACGTTCATGGGTGCTTTAGAGACATTTTTTAAATAGTTTATATCTCTTAAAGTTCGCATTAATGCATCATCTGTGCCATGTGTTATTGCGAGTATCAGAATATGCCAAGAAAAAACGTTCAATGTGCTTTTTGAAAATCTCCAGTGCAGTGAGAAGCAGCTACAAAAATGTGGAATTCAATTTAGCCTAATTACAAATAAACGTGATCTGGATTTATTAATAAGTGCATGTTGTTGTTGTTGTTGTTGAAACCCAGACCGTCCGACCTACCAGAAAAGTGTAAGGTAACTGTTTGGACGGTCGGGAAGTGCCACCCAATTTAGACCGGAACCCAGTGGGGGAGGCATCCACACGGACCGTACCCTCCTTTCCCTACCATCAACCTCTCGGAAGGACTTTCGGACCCACATGTTCAACGTGATCGTACTCCGCATGAACATGGCGACAGTTTTGGCAGTGGCTGGAATCGAACCCGGGCCTACCGAGTGCAACTTCAGCGCGCTAACCAATGGGCTACCGCGCCCTAATAAGTGCATGTGAAACTGTGCATTCCACTCCATCACAACTTAATAATATCGAAGCCTTAATTATATATTGATTAAATGTAAAAACACTAAATTGCAGTACCCTCATTTCCAAAATAATGAAAACCTTAAAGAGGCAAATGTTTCTGATTTACGGAATTTATACAACTTTGAAATCATCATATCATATTAAACCTAACTTTGAGATATTTAGATACAAATCAAGAAATGGAATCATGTTGGACTTGTGTTGTTCATGAACCTTCAAAGGTAATCGAAAAAAAAAGTCATTACTACCATAGCTAAAATTTTATTGGATAATCATGTTAAAAATAAAAATGAGGATGGAAAAAATAGGAAAAAAAATGATGAAAGGAAATATAAAAATTTGCTTCCTAAAGAGTTATTATTTTTGTTTTAAAGTAACTAAAACGCATTTATATATATAGTAATATCTCATATTCATACGTTATTTCATCAGTTTTCTTAAAAGGAGTTTCAATGTATTATCTACAATGTATTTACTTACCAGTTCTTGTTTTCAGCAGACTATTTTAATTTTTTTTTATTTTTTAGAAATTTTCATATTGATATCACCATACGTAACTAAGATAGAAAAGTGGAGATACTGATGCATTTTATAGAATTATTGTATATATATTATACCACCCATTATACTATAATATGTTGTAAAATTGTCCATTACATCTGCGAGTAAATAAAAAAAGTAAGTTTAAAGTAAGTTTGGCAATAAATTTTGCTTCGTTAAATCCTAATGAGCCTATATTTATAAGAAATCAATTGAAGTGATTTTTCTCATCAGCAATGTGAAAATATTTCAAATTATATGTAAAAATAAAATTGTCACACAATATTTTTTTGCTATTATACATATGGTTGTAGAAATTTTGTTGTCATATTAATTGCATTGTTTACAGTAGTAGAAAAAAAATGAAAGCTACTTAATATTCATTAACACTGGGTTTGTAACTGTGAAAGGATCTAGATTATATATAATTTTGTAATCATTTAGACAGAGTAGTTCTTACTTTGTGGGAGCTCCAGTAAAAAAATATACCCCCTCCCCCCATCTAAGTTTAGATAATCTTTATGAAATTAACTGTGCTAAAATTTAGGCATAGAAATGAGTAAAAGTGTAATTATTTTGAAATATTTTCTAATTCTCAATTTGCAAGTTTTCCCGAGTTAGTGAGAGTTCCCCTTCTAGCGTCACGTCATGATTCTGGTGCCACGGCCTGAGTGTAGACCGGCTGTACTCTAGACGTCCCTGGAGACCCAGAAGGCTGAATATATAATTTCGAATAAATTTCATAGTTTTTGATCGAACAAAAAATCTAATCTTAGATTTTCTGACAATAAAGCCAGAAATAAAGTTATGTGAAATCAATTATCTTTATAGCCGCTATCGTGTACACAAAAAATCGACCACAGACAGAGAGACGGACATCACTCCAAAAATAGTCAAATCGTGTTCAGAAGGTCTTAAAGCCTATATTGGCATCAAAATATCGAATTCGAAAATTTTCTTGAAATCAAAACTTTCTCTATACTAGATTATATAGCCGGAGGAAGTAATAAACGCGGTATCTGTCAATCAAGGCTACATCCGAGTTTGAATTCTGTGTATAGGTGAATAGTTCTGACCATGCATTGTTATTAATTGAATAATCATCAACGAAACGTGTCACTTATGTATATGCTGAATTTCATGAACAAATTTTATGGACACAGATTTGAATTATATTGGATATACAAGGTGATTTTAAAAAATGGGCCAAAATTTATGACGTGGTAATACACACCGAACCAATAATTTTTCGTCATAGTTTATCAGGTCGGAAATGAAACGTAAAGGCGTTACATTGTTCTTATTCGTTGGGAAGTGGCCGTTTCGCAAACTTAAAAGCGTCATTCTGGTCGTTATTTTCTATTTGAAGAAGAAAACCACGCATGCAGATTTGATTTACGGAAGAAGAACCCTTATGCAAATTTACGTAACACGGAATGTATAAGTCTGCAGCAGTTATTGGCAACTCCAACTTTTGAGAGGCCGATCCCGGTCTGTCGTGCCTTGACTACTTTTTTGGGCGATATCTCAAGAGTATCGTCTATGACACACCCCTTGAATCTGAATTTGTCGCCAGAATTTCGGCCACTGCTGCCACAGTGCGCGACATGCCTGGTCTGTTCCAGAGAGTTCGCCAATCCCTCCATCGCCGCTGTGAGATGTGCATTCAAGTTGGCGGTCGATCCTTTGAGCCATTAGTTTCGTTTAGCGGCCCAGACCCAAGGGCTCGCCAATGAGGTTGAGCATCTAAGATTCTCGAGCCGGGAAAAGATTGTGACCTCCAGCACAAAACAGGAACGACGGGCCACACGACCCCACCGGACAGAAAAAACCGCCGAACCCCATCAAGCAATGAGTGCACCACCCAGGACACCACAGGAGACAACAGACCCACACCCCGTTGAGCCATTAGTGTAATTATTGTTTATTAAATGTCATTTATAACTTATTTTTTCTTGTTTTTTTTCGCCCCCACCTAATCGGTTTACCATTAAGCGCCCACTGGCGCCTTTGTGTTTCATTTCCAACCTGATAAACTCCAACAAAAAATGCTTGGTTCGGCTGGTACTACGACCTCATAAAGTTTGGACTATATTTTTTTAATCACCCTATATACATTATAAAACATACACTAAAAGCCGATACGCTAAGTACTATTCTAGCGTGCCCAAAATATGGAGAACCTTTGAAAACTCAAATTTCCTTCGGCACCTCTTTCTGACACACACACCTTCTCAAAGTTTTTCCGTTTCTAAACAAAGAGTATTTTTAGAAGATATTTTCTTCTCAAAGTTTTATACATCTTTTAAAACATTGGAAGAAAAGAAAAATGTTCTCTCTGCAAATGTAGTTGCTTATTTGCATAGTAGTGGGAGGGAGTATGAGTTTCAATTCTGAAATTTGCAGTATAAAATGAATCAGTACTTTCTTGAAAGGATAGAATACAGATACAAGATAAGATATACAGATACATTTTGAAGAGCCTCTAGGATCCGGATTTTCGATAAACTCAATTGATTTTTTATATGCAGGTTTCAAAGAATCCCAGAAAACCCGGAAAAATCCATTTAAAACAAAGGACAAAGTCTTGTTAATAGATTATCGGAGCTCGGAGTCAGACCGGCCGTCGTTAGGAGTAGTGGCAATAAAATGAAAGATTTCTAAAATCTCGAAGTTTACAGATAGGAATTTTAAATATCAGATTCTAACGTTATCATAAGCATTTCATGAAAAATTCACTTTGTTCTGATAGAAACTTTTACATTTTTTCAACGTATTACTTAGAATTAAAATTAAAAATAAAATATACATTTTCCAGATACGATCTTCAACATTTGTCATCGTGAAGTGTCAAGTCTTGCCTCTGGAAAACTTATATTCTTTCAGTCGTAACTTTATTTTCTATTTTTTAAAAATTTAATTAACCATTTCAAAATTTAACTCTTGAAGGTCAGAAGGCATGTCAAAATTTAACTCTTGAAGGTAGGGTTTCAAATTTTGCCATCGTACAGTGCCATGTTTTAGCTCTACAAACTAACTTTGTTCTATCTTTATTTGTTGATGTTTTACATTTAAATTCACCATTTCATAACTTACGCTCGTAAAGTCGCATTGTCTTTTCAAATTTCTTCGCGCTTCTCAAGCAGGGGATTGAAATCACGTGGCAGCACTTACTGGCACATATGGGTGAGTAAAACAAGATCTTTATATTTTCGCTCGCCTGTTGAAGAATGTCGTCAGGGGTATTGACAATAAAATTAAATATTTCAAAAATCTCGAATTTAACAGATAAATATTTGAAATTTGAAATATGACATTGTAACGTTAGTATAAGTATTTCCCGAAAAAAAACTGTATTTCCATGAAAACTTCGGGCAGTTTTCTGATTTGCGGGTTTTTTGCTCGCGTTAGAAGAGGGCGGAAGAGGCTATCAGAGGGGGACGGACACTACAGAAAGAGGCTGTCAGTGGGGAAGGGGGGCTTTTGCTTGGATTTTGATGCAATTTTAATGCTACATTTTCGACTTTGCAATGGACCCACTCGACCTGCTTGAGCTAAATTTGGTAATAAGGTATGTTGAATATGTAAAATATCGCATCGGGTAAGTATGGCAGATTCTTCAACGTTGGAAGCATGGAAAGTGTACATACATTTAAATTCCTAATTAATATAAGCTATTTTACATATAATTTATAATAAACCATTTATGCTTTGGTCAAGAAATTTTCCTTGAAACAATTACTCATCAGGATCGGCTAGGAGTTAAAACTTAGTAGATGATGACAGACAGAAATTTTGCATCAAATTTCGGAGTTTGATGCAATGTTTCATTAAAAAAAATTCCATTACATGCTCTGTGGATATTACTTCGTCCTTAGGATAACACACATTACAGTCGGAGTGGGTAAAAAAGTATAAAATACTTAAAAGTTCTATTGACAACGAAGCTTACACACCTTTTCTCACCACCATAAGAAAGCTCCTTCACAAAAATCCTGTTATTTATTGTCATCTATAGTTCGTCATTCGAAATTCAGGATTCCATTTTCCATTTTATTTTCATTCATCATCTGCAGTTGGTATAATATTGTAAAAAACATTCGTGTCTCTCAGAGTAACAAAGCTAAAGACTGTATTTACATATAATATATTATACCTTTCAAAAGACGCGGCTATAAATAAGAACTGCGTAGGGAAGTACGATGTTATTTCCACATCCTTGGACTACCTGTCAAAATCACATCCAAGTTTCGCATTGGGTTATGACACAATGCAAAACTTACTGAAAGAATAAGAGAATTCTCGGGTTAGACGTCTAATGCAAGAGCAGACGTTTTCGACAATACTGAGTATTATGAATAAGGTGATTTTTTAGAACATTTGTTTGCAAAGAGACGTATATAAACTAGGAATTATTAAAAAAAGAGCAGAAAATTGGATACCCGAATTGTATTACATTTACTCGTATTTTGAATATCTACAGGTATTAACACTTAAATCATAAAAAAAAAATTAATTGCATTAGAGCCACTTAGTTCAACTTATGTATACCGTCGCTATCAATGTGCTCCTTTAACGGTATCACAAAACATTTTATTCTCCCAAAATTATTTTGTTTGCCAATATAAATAATATTATTTGAGAATACTCAAAGTGTGTTTTGAATATTACTGAACACGTAAGAGTGATAATTTTTTTAATTACATTAGAACAATTTAGTCCAACTCATATACGCCGTCGGGACAAATTTTCCCTTTTAACGATATTACGAAAACTTTTATTCTTTCAAAATTATTTTGTGTGCGAAGGTAAATAATAATATTTCAAAATATTTAAAATGTCAGTCTTCGACTTTCTCAAATATCTCTTAATTCTCCTCAATATCTGTCTCTTTCTAAAATATATTTCGCCTTCTAAAATATCTTTCTGTTCCTATTTCCCCTCTCTCTCTCTCTCTCTCTGTATACATATACACATACTCACGAACGGGGGCGCGGTAGCCCATTGGTTAGCGCGCTGGAGTAGCACTCGGTAGGCCCGGGTTCGATTCCAGCCACTGCCAAAACTGCCGCCGTGTTCACGCGGAGTACGATCACGTTAAACATGTGGGTCCGTAAGTCCTTCCGAGAGGTTGGTGGTAGGAGAAGGAGGGTACGGTCCCTGTGGATGCCTCCCCCACTGGGTTCCGGTCTAAATTGGGTGGCACTTCCCGGCCGTCCAAACAGTTACCTTACACCTTTCTGGTAGGTCGGACGGTCTGGGTCTCAACAACAACAACATACTCACGAACTCACAAGGAAAGATACTCAGTGGCAGAGACTGATCCACAGCTACGTCGACTTCTTGGGTTCGATACACTTATTTAACGCCTAATAATTTTCTTGCTGATTCCTGGAACATTTAATATTTTTGTGCGTATTTAGTAGGGAAAATATATGCATAAATGTTGCTTTTGTTATCAATTCTTCATGTTCCCTATTATTCATTTCCTGTTTACTATATATAAAGTGTGTATTGAAAGTTACCCTTCAGACTGTTAATTGTATTCTGAATTCAACATTTGAACTAAGTAATGATTTGAAGAGAAATTTGTTGGTTTTTGAGCTTAAATTTATATTATTTTAGACATAAATATATATTTATTTTAGCATAAAATTCCGAAATTTTTTTTACATGTTTTTGCTACTTTTATAAAGATAATTCAGTTGGAAATCCACACAGTATCTGTATATTGTATATAATCATGTTGCGCTTACAAAACAAAAAAATCTGATGTGGCCAACACATGACTTTCCTTATATAATGTAATGAATTTACTACTTTTACAGTAAAAAAATAGGTTTTTCTTATAGTAGATACTAATATTCTTTCCAAGATATTAAATTTTCGACAATTAGTCGTCAATTTCATTGATTTAGCATCATTTTTATCCATTTGGCGAGATTTTCATTAATTTAGCAATATTTCAAAAAAGTCGCCAAGTACAGTAAGTTGGCGACATTCCGCCAAATTCGTCGCCAAAATCTCGCCAAGCGTTATGCACTAAGAAAAAAGTTATTCTTACAGCAGATAAATGACTATTGGCGTTCAAATACAAAAGTATTATTCAAAGTATATTTTTTCATGAATGGAACGAGCTAGATCCACGAGAATGATGTCATTCAATTTATCGCATGGTATTACATATGAAAAGTGAACATGTTTCTCAATAGGAATTTTTTTTTATGTGACTTTCTCATGATTTTTTTTTAAAATGTACAATATCTCAAGAACAGTTCATGTTAGCGTTTTAAAATTCATGCCAATCGTTTTCTAATGAAAAATTACATAAGAAATGTCTATTTGCGTAACTTTATTAGCGGTTTTCATTTTTTGACGATTTTTTCAAAATTTCATTCGAAAATTTAGAGGGGTTCTGAACATTCGATAACGTATAAAAACAATAGGCTTCCAGTGTTTATGGATTGTGATTTTTGTACCAAATTTGGTTCGAATCGGTCCATTCGTTCGTCAGTTATCGTCTCCACAGACTCACTGACACACACACACACATACTTTCACACACACACACACACACACACACACACACTCACACACACAGACATCACTTCAAAAATGTTTGATTCGTGATCAGGGATGCTTGAAACGCGCTCTCCCGTCGAAAACTCGATTTCGAATTTTCGACCCCGTCACAATACTTTCCTTATACATTATGTATATAAGGAAAGTAAAAATCTGATGTGGGCAACACATGACTTTCCTTATATAATGTAATGAATTTATTACTTTTACAGTAAAAAATAGGTTTTTCTTATAGTAGATACTAATATTTTTTCCAAGACATTGAATTTTCGACAATCAGTCGTCATTTTCATTGATTTAGCGTCATTTTTATCCATTTGGCGAGATTTTCGTTAATTTGGCAACATATCAAAAAGTCGCCAAGTTGGCGAGATTCCGCCAAATTCGACGCCAAAATCTCGCCAAGCGTTATGGATGAAGAAATAAGTTATTCTTACAGCGGACAAATGACTATTGGCGTTCAAATACAAAAGTATTACTCTGAGTATCTTTTTTCATGAATGGAACGAGCTAGATCCACGAGAATGATGTCACCCAATTTATCGCATGGCATTACATATGAAAAGTGAACATGTTTATCAATAGAAAATATTTTTTTTTAATTTTATATGACTTTTTGATATTTTTTTTTTAAATGTACAATATCTCGAGAACGGTTCGTGTTAGGGTTCTAAAATTTATGTCAATCGTTTTCTAATGAAAAATTACATAAGAAATATATATTTGCGTAACTTTATTAGTGGTTTTGATTTTTTGACGATTTTTTCAAAATTTCATTCGAAAATTTTGGGGGTTCTGAACATTCGATTGCGTATAAAAACAATAGGCTTCCAGTGTTTACAGATTGTGATTTTTGTACCAAATTTGGTTCGAATCGGTCCATTCGTTCGTCAGTTATCGTCTCCACAGACCCACTGACACACACACACACATACTTTCACACACACACACACACACACACACACACACTCAGACATCACTTCAAAAATGTTTGATTCGTGATCAGGGATGCTTGAAACGTGCTCTCCCGTCGAAAACTCGAATTCGAATTTTCGAGCCCGTCACAATACTTTCCTTATACATTATGTATATAAGGAAAGTAATAAATGAAATAGATAATTATCTGGAGAAATAAAATGTCTGTACTTAACTTTAATCTCCTCTATTTTAGCATTTCAGACGTCATATTGTGGAAGATAATATGACTGAATGAATTTCAAATTCGACTCAAATTTTGTGAATAATGCATGGAGCATTCGATTTAAAATTTCCGGACACCCCCCCCCCCCCCACATAATTTTTCAAGTATCTTTATGAACCTCCTCCCAAAAGTGGTACAGTCCAAGAAGTGGCATAGCCTTAGAAAAGCGATACAGTTAAACCACAATGCGTTTAACGTCTTATCTAAAGTCTCTGTTAATTTAGGAAATCTGCAGTTAGAATTTCCACGACTGAAAGTCAGCTCATGCCGTTCAAAATACGGGTACCGATCTAATAATAGTATAAGAGATGCTAGTTCTGAGTTAGTAATGGTATAAGAGATATTATTAAAAAGCTAGTAATAGTATAATAAATACTAGTACAGTGCCAGTAATAATACAAAAGATACAAAGACCGGGTTAATATAAGTATTAGAGATACTAATACCGGGTTAGTAGTATTATTAGAGATACTATAAGAAATAAATGTACGAGAATAATAATATACAGATTTCGTTTTTGTTTTTAACGCAATATATAGGGAACGACAGGGAGAATTTATAGCAGACAAATCATTTTAGTATCTTTTAAAGAATATTGTTAGCTATGAAATATCAAATTACATAATATGAAATATTAAGTAACTACATTACTTTATATTATCTTTACGCTTTTGTTTCAATCATTGTATTTTGATTTTTACTTTCCTTATATACATAATGTATAAGGAAAGTATTGTGACGGGGTCAAAAATTCGAATTCGAGTTTTCGACGGGAGAACACGTTTCAAGCATCCCTGATCACGAATCAAACATTTTTGAAGTGATGTGTGTGTGTGTGTGTGTATGTGTGAAAGTATGTGTGTGTGTCAGTGGAGACGATAACTGACGAACGAATGGACCGATTCGAACCAAATTTGGTACAAAAATCACAATCTGTAAACACTGGAAGCCTATTGTTTTTATACGCAATCGAATGTTCAGAACCCCCCTGAATTTTCGAATGAAATTTTGAACAAATCGTCAAAAAATCAAAACCAATAATAAAGTTACGTAAATAGACATTTCTTATGTAATTTTTCATTAGAAAACGATTGACATAAATTTTAGAACGCTAACATGAACCGTTCTCGAGATATTGCACATTTTTCAAAAAAATTATCAAAAAGTCATATAAAATAGAAAACAAAATATTTCCTATTGAGAAACATGTTCACTTTTCATATATAATATCATGCGATAAATTGGGTGACATCATTCTCGTGGATCTAGCTCGTTCCATTCATGAAAAAAGATACTTTGAGTAATACTTTTGCATTTGAACGCCAATTTATCTGCTGTAAGAATAACTTATTTCTTTGTCCATAACGCTTGGAGAGATTTTGGCGACAAAATTGGCGGAATGTCGCCAACTTGGCGATTTTTTGAAATGTTGCCAAATTAACGAAAATCTCGCCAAATGGATAAAAATGACGATAAATCAATGAAAATGACTACTAATTGTCGAAAATTCAATATCTTGGAAAGGATATTAGTATCTACTAGAAGAAAAACCTACTTATTTTACTGTAAAAGTAGTAAATTCATTTCATTATATAAGGAAAGTCATGTGTTGCCCACATCAAATTTTTTAAAATATGTTCCAAACAATGACATTGAATGAGCCAAACAGCCACGTTCTCTCTGTACTGATTGAAATAATTAAGTGATATCTCATATAAACTACTTATTACAAACACACAGGAAATTATCAAAACATCGTTGATTCGTGTTAAAAACGCACAGATCTGTGAACAACTGAAACTGGAATTTTCAACCTGATCAGCATAATTTCTCCTTAACCGTACTATGTATGTAGTAAAAGTAAACATAATTTATACCTCTGTACATAGAGAGCAAACAGTATTTGTGAAGATATCAATAATAATATATTCCGAAACCTCTGGTTTGCAAGTATGTGGACATCGTAATTAACAATGGTAATCCCAAATATACGTCCATAGCAAAATATTGTACTTTGCATAAAAATTTCAATAATAGAAACATAAGCCTGTAACAAAGCTGACATGTCTGCATTATTCAAATATATCCTTCATTGCAAAATAAACTTCTGTATAGAAAATCCTTCATCCTATACCCAAATCTTGCATAGTTTAATATTTCTTCTAGTATTTCCATTTTTGTTATGCGATCGTAAATATTGTGGAACTCTAGCCAAAATAACGTAAATTAGGCGTCATTTCAACGATCAGTCTGACAGAATCAGTCTCGGATTTTGCGTTGGCTTATGACAATTGCAATACCTTATGAATTATTCATTGATAGGGATTTCGACGAAGTCCAGACTCCGGTGGTAGCTCTGATGTATTGTGTATAGAGTATCTATATAATATACATATTTCACTTAGGTTAGTGCATTACACGAAAAAGGGACCTAATTATCATTTGTCAACTGGTAACATAGTTTGCCGTAATCACATTGTTTAATACATAGAGGTAAAAATAAATGGGAAGGCAAATTTCCTTAACTCTGTATAGCAATTTTTTCATGGAATCTCGATGTACTCGTATTATTGAGTTGGGTGTCACTTTTGATAATACATTTAACTTTCAGAGGCATATCGATAATAATATTAAAGGAGCCTACCAAAGACTTGGTTTCACCTTAAGACGATCTCGTGTTTTTGCTAGGTCTGATACTATTATTTGTATTTATAACACCCTTGTTAAACCAATTTTGGAGTATTGTACAATGATGTGGGACCCTGTTTACAATCTGCATTCTCAACGAAAAGAAGTTGTGCAAAATAAACTTTTACGTACTCTGAATTACAGATTGTCTGGCTATTATCCTTATGATATACACACAAGTAAACTCAGACAAAAATATAATTTAATGTCTCTTAAAAAAAGAAGAAAATGTCCCTGCCTCTTGTTTTATTATAAGTTTTAAATAATACTATTGATTGCCCATTTTACTTTCTTGCCTGGAATTCCATATACCTGTTAATAATACTAGAAAAAAAACTTTATTTCACAATACTACTCTTTAACACAATTGCATTAAGAGTTATTATATCTATAAATTTGTTGATCTCTATAATACCTATTGTACTGATATTGATATTTTTAATTTGACTCCTGCCTGTTTTAAAAAAGCCTGTTTGAATGCTCTTTACGTGTATACTACTTAGTATTCTTGTATTTTATGTTCTGTTCTTTTTGTGTTTGTGTGGCTACTGTAACTGTATTTCATCTGTAGTTGCCACGCAAATTGGATAAAATAAAATAAAATAAAAACCACATGGTTAAAAGCTCCATAATTGTTTATATGCATGAAACTAAGGAGTTTCAGTCTAGCTCCATATTTATATATCAATTATTGAATATTTTATTGTGACTTGTGTGCGACAATTATCGATAAGCTTCTGCAGGTTTTGCTCAACAATATAAAATTTGACTTCAAAATCGTAGTTGAATTATGTAGACTTTATGAGAAAGATACTGCCATAATTCTGTAACATTTTCTGCACTACAAATTTCATATTATTTGTTCTGAGGTGCATTTAATTTAAATAAGTATAGTGTTTACGTTTCATTGGCGTTCATATAATAATTAATAATAATGAATGAGGAGGGAGCATGATCCGCATGTGACTGGGAATATTGTTAGTACAAGAGCTGTAGGCAGGCAAATAGGCGTAGAAGGAAATTTTAGACATTTTATGCAGCCGTCATTCTGATAATGATTCTGAGGCATAGAACTAAATGTCATATAGAATATGAATGTATGAGAAAGTCTAGCTGTGAATCTATTTCAAATATTTGATAGTAAGTTATCAACAAATACTGAGCATGAAGAAACACTAGAGCGCAGATGCTCTCCGGGGTACAGCTACCTGTTTATAACATAACAAAATATTTCTGATTTTGTACACATTTGTATAAACATGAATGGTTAAAATATAGCCTATTTTTTAATGAAAAAGTCTATTTGCTTGTCCCAAACAGTGGTTGTATTTAACATGCTTTCTGACAGTGATTGCGAGACATGGAACTGAATAGCATAGAATATGAATGTGTGAGAAAGTTGAGCAATGAGAGTTGAGCAATGAGAGTTGAGCAATAACAGTTCAGCAATTTCAGATACTTGATAGTAAGTTGTCAACAGATACTGAGTATTTGGAAACTCTAGAGCGCTGATGATTTCCGGGGTACAACTAGTTGTTTATCACATAACAAAATATTTCTGGTGTTGTATACATTTGTATATACATAGTCAAGTCACATTATTGGGACCACCAACCAATATCCGGATTAACCACCGTTTGCAGCGCCGACAGCAGCTAGGCTGGCTGGGAATGACTCAATAAGATGCTGAAAGGTGTTCACTGGCATGTGGAGCTATGCTGAATGAAGTGCATATGGCAGCTACTGAAGAGTGAGTGGTGGAGAATCCATAGAGCAAACAACCCGATCGAGGTGGTCCCACAGATGCTCAATTGGGTAAGTCTGGGAAATTAGGGGGGAGCTAAGGGAGTACTTTGAAGTCGTCATCGTCCTCCTTCAACCACTGTCGGACAGTTCTCGCTGTCTGACACGTCGCATTGCCGTTCTGGTCGATCCCATCCTCCTCACTGAAGACAATCAGCATGGATGGGTGTACAGAGATATATAATATAACGGATTCGGTTCATGGTGCCTTTCACAGATATGAGTGGACCCATAGAATGCCACGAAAACATCTCCTAAACCACAATGCTGCCCCCACCGCTTTGTGTTCTTCCAGAAATAGTTGATGAGTGTTTGTTCTCAGATCATATACGCCAACGTTCATACGTTCGGTGAAACAGAAAACGTGACTAATAGGAAAATGATATCTTTTACCAATCGGCAGAGATCCTATTCCGATGCTGACGTGCAAATGTAAGCATTTTCTGCCGATGCGCTTTCGTTAGCATAGGTGCAGTGGCCATTCGTCTGCTTCCGAGGCCCATATGCAACAGGGTTAGCTGAACCGTCGTTAGAAACACACTTCCGGTAGCTCCCTGGGTTAATCGGCTAGTGAGTTGCTCCACTGTAGTGCGGCGATCGCCTCTCACGAACCTTTGGAACCGACGTTCACCTCTCATATCAATGACTCGTAGTGCTACACAGTTTCCACATCGCTTATGGTGCCATTTCTCCATTGACTATACACTTTAACCACCGCAGTACGCGAACAGTTCTCAAACTGCACTGTTTCGGATATACTGCCACCCTTGGCCTAAAACCCGCTAATTATTCCATTTTCCGAATCTGATAAATATCTCCTATTAGCCATGACAGCAACGAGTGATATGTTTTCATAATGCTTACATACCCAAGTACATATACAAGTCAGCTCATGTCACGTGGCTTCTTTCATTGGCTACGCGCTGTTGACGTCAAAAGTAGGAGGTGGTCACAATAATGTGACTCCACCCTTTATATGTGAATGGCAAAAATATAGCATATATTTTAATGAAAAAGTTCATTTAAGTGTCTTAAACAGTGGTTGTAGTAAACCTAAAGAACTTAAACGAGCTTATAATATTCAGCCAGATATATTGTGAGCGCAAAATTAAACTATTATAATTATGTATAATACATATTTTGTAGAAACTTAACAACTTTATATAAATCTTTATAAATAATATTTATATAAATCCTTAAAATCAAAAATTGTGATTTCAAACATGTATTTATGTTTTAAATACTAACGATATATACGATAATTAAATACGATTATTCAGGTTGAAATAACTAGATGCATTATATTTTAAAATATCGTTCATTTTATTTAAACAGTTTAATAAATATGTATTTGCTCTAGCTGTATATGTATTCTATGTATGTATATGTATTCTGTATATGTATTCTATGTATGTATTATGACCACAAGTTTCTGTTCTAAATATAAGAGGAGTTTTATGAAATTTGAGAATGAACACTAACGAAATTCAAAATATTTAGATGTCAAATTTAAATGCGTATATAATTTTATAGTTTTCATTTTACTTTTTAGGCAATTATTGGAAATACATTTAAAAATGGTATTATATTTTAGTTCATTTAAGAACATAAAATAGTATATATCTCAGGTATAGTATATAATACAAGTAAAATAAAAATTCTTCAATTATATATATATATATATATATATATATATATATATATATATATCTGTGTGTGTAACCCTTAATTTCAAAATGCATAATGCATTAAGTTTTGAAATGTGATTACCAAACTCATCTGAAATTTTACTCAGCTTTGTACAAAAACAGCACAAATAAGAGATGAAATGAAAAAATGCATATTTTCATCTTCTCTATTTCTCCCCTTAATTATTCATTAGATGTAAACACTTCAATATTAGTTAGGCGTCTGTCGTGGCGTTTTTCTTTGTTATGTGAGAAGTTAATAAAAATGATAAACGTTTGATTTTTAAGGGTGTTTAAAATTATTTTAAAAACTCAAACATAAACAAGTGAATTTACAAATTTGAAGTACTTGGTTTCTATAAAGTAAAGAACACATTTAAATGACATCACTTATAAAATTTTATATGCTAATGAGCTATTTTCACTACTTTAAATCATGAAAAAGTAAACATAAACATTTTAAAATTTGAATATGCATTATTTGAAAACAAACAAAATATTTTTTTTAATGTAGATTATTCAAATATAAACAAAAAGTTTCCAGGTTCAAAATCATTGAACATGAGCTTTATGAAAAATTAAATATTGATAAGCAGAAAAAATATTTTTAAATTCTAAATTTTAAAAAGGCAAACAAGATATTTTCTGAATGTATAATATTAAAATATAAACAAAAGCATTTTTAAACAATTCAAAAGCAAATAAATGAAATCACACCAAGCCTCACTTAGTAAAATGTGAAAACGAAATGCAAATTTTATAACGTCAACGATATAGAGGAACCAATGGACATTTTGCAGTACACTGGCTTCCAAAAATAGCGCACGAACTGTAAAATCAACAAAAATGGAAAAGTAAAGATTTGATTAATTCAAAATTGTACACGAAGGTAGCAAATGTGTTTATGCATTAAAGAAAACAAGAATTATGTACAAAGATGAAAAAAATATTTACTTTTCGTAAGTTATATGATGACGTCACATTTGGGTCTTTAACAAAATGATGTTTAAGGGCAAACAAACCAAACAAAACTTACATTAATATGTCATGTGACCACCCAAGACCTTCACACAAACTTTACAACGATTTTCCATGCTTTCAATGAGGCAATCAACCATCGCAGATACGTGCAATGGCTATTCCTCCAATAGGGCTGTTTCCAACTCTCTGAGACTGGCTGGAGGAGGTAAACCTGCAGAGATAACAAGCCCGAGGGAACCCCAATGGTTTTCAATGAGATTAAGGTCAGGGGAATATGCCGACCACTCCATATGGGCAATGTCCCCACTTTCCAAGTATTCGTCAACGATGTTAGCTCGATGGTGACGGGTATTATCGTACATAAGGAGGAAATCAGGACCATGTGCTGCAGCGAAGAGTCTCGCAAGGGGGTCTAGAACTTTATACCAATACCTCGCAGCCATCACAGAACCGCCTTTAAAGATGTGCAGCTAGCTCTGTGCGATATCTCATTGAAATTCCAGCCCACATCATGACGATGCCACCCCTGAATGCGTGATGTTTGATGATGTTTTTGCTCTGATTGCCTGTGCCTCGTTCTCCCTAGACCCTTACAGGATTATCATCTGATTCCAGGGCAAATCCGAACTCGTGTGTGAACAGAACATTGCACCAATCTGAGACAGTCCAATTGGAATGTTGACGACACTCATTTAATCTTGTCCCTCTGACTTGGACGGTTAGTGGAACACAATATCGTGGTACTTGGGCGTACATTTCCTTCACGTGGAGCCTTCGGCTCACATTACTGGCATATATTGTCTTACCAAGTGCCGCTGCAACCATGGATGTAACAGTTGAGGAGGTCGCTCGTCGATTCCGCTTGGCCACTATAGCAATATACTGATCATCAAAGGGGGTGGTAACTCTTGAACGACCGGGCACATGTCTCCGGGAAACTGTTTGACTTATTTGAAATTGTTTCCATAATCAAGAAAATACCGAAGATCAACACCAAAGAAAATAGTGATATCCTTGATTGGCTATACTGCTGCAATGCGTCCGACAGAACGCCAGCGTTCACAATCTGTCTTTCGACTTTTTTCAGTTATTCACACGAATATCATCAAAAATAATCCTACAAAAGTTATAAACACTTTGTATCAGCATTTAAATGCACCTCCTCAAACCCTTCAGAATGATGACGTATTCAACGACTGCCTAATTAGCATATATCCGGACAGTCAATCGTGATTGACTGCAACATACGATATACTGTCATCTACACTTGTATACTGTACTTGTATACTGTCTTGTATACTGTACTTGTATACTTATGTACTTGTATACTGTCATCTACATCCGCAGTGATTTTCAGTCACACAATTTTAAATACGGTTTCGAAAATGAAAATTTGCTTTGCGCTCTTAACTTTTGGAATTCAGTGTATTTAGACGTTTAATCGTGTTGCTTTTCCAGTGGATACGACATGAAAGTATGTAATATTTAATAGGTTAATGAAGCAATAAATGAATAAATTATTACAATAATTATTGCAATAACAAAAAGATTTTAATAACTGATAGTTGGAAGTACATCCACATCGAAAATGCTTGTGCATCCAGTTTTAAATTCCTATTATGAACCGAGAAATTGAAATGGTAGAAATTTTCACACATAGTATTGAGAATATATTGTTGTCTCGAAAATTTTCGATTTGAGATTTTGATGCCAATATACATTTTAAGACCTTCTGACATAGGTTGGCTATTTTAGACGTGATGACAGTCTGTCTGTCTGACGTCTGTGGTCAGTTCGCTATATACACGACAACGGTCACAGACTTTAACGGATTTTTACGAAATTTTATATTATATTCTGTTTTCTTATAAAGAAATCTAGAATTATATGGAATTTTTTAATTCGAGCGAAAATTTTGAATTGTAGTCAAAATTTTATATTTTTACTTTCCTTATATACAATAATGTATAAGGAAAGTATTGTGACGGGGTCGAAAATTCGAATTCGAGTTTTCGACCGGAGAGCAAGTTTCAAGCATCCCTAATCACGAATCGACCAATTTTGAAGTGATGTGTGTGTGTGTGTGTGTGTGTGTGAAAGTATGTGTGTGTGTCAGTGAGACTGTGGAGACGATAACTGACGAACGAATAGACCGATTCGAATGAAATTAGGTACAGAAATTACATTCCTTAAACAGAGGTAGCCAATATTTTTATACGCAATCGAATGTGCAGAACCCCCTTAAATTTTCTATTAAAATTTTAAAAAAATCGTCGAAAAATCAAAACCTCTAATAAAGTTACGCAAATAGACTTGTCTTATGTAATTTTGCATTAGAAATCGATTGATATAAATTTTAGAACGCTAACATGAACCGTTCTCGAGATATTGCACATTTTTCAAAAAATTATCAAGAAATCATAAAAATAAAAAAAAATATTTCCCATTGAGAAATATGTTCACTTATCATATGTAATACCATGCGATAAATTTTAGACAACATTCTCGTGGATCTAGCTCGTTCCATTCAAGAAAAAATATACTTTGAGTAATACGTATTTGAACGCCAATATTCATTTATCTCCTGTAACTTACTTCTCCATCCATAACGCTTGACGAGATTTTGGCGACGAATTTGATGGAATTTCGCCAACTTGGCGACTTTTTTCAATGTTGCTAAATTAACGCAAAACTCGCCAAATGGATAAAAATGACGCTAAATCCGTGAAAATGACGACTCATTGACGAAAATTCAATATCTTGGAAAGAATATAAATATCTACTATAAAAATTATCTATTTTTTTACCGTAAAAGTAGTAAATTCATTGCATTATATAAGGAAATTCATGCGCTGCCCACATCAGATATTTTAACATGGCAGCATAGGACAAACTTTGACAAAATAAGCATAAAAGGGTTTATTTTGGCTCAGTGATCATGAGACTTAATAGTTTCATTCATTGTTGTGAAAAATGGACACGATACAATTTATTTTTGTTTGTGACATTATTAACCCCCCCTTGGGGGGCAAGTTGCCCCCCAGGGGGCTTAGATTATCAAGTATGGTGTCAATTGAGACATTTTATCAAGCCCTGAAACCTGAAGGGTTACACTATATACACATAATTGTAATCTATTAGACTCATGATACCAATTTTCAAATTAAAAAAAAAAATCTGATGTGGGCAGCACATGACTTTCTCTAGAGACTTATATCCACGTTCTCTTTACTTTAAATAGATTTAATTAACTTTTAATTCAATTTTCGTACTCATTTGGTAACTGGACTTATTTTCAAAGGTGGCTTAAAGAAAATACGAAGAAACTAAAATATCTCGAGAACGGCTAGTCCTAGTGTGATGGGTTTGGTCTTATTCTTTTTTCGTTGAAAATTACTTATAAAACAAGCATTTAATGGATATATTTGAGCATACGTAGTTTTTTATTTTAGATTTTGGCGATTTTTGCGGGCCATTTTGCAAAAAAAGGCAGGTTATTTTTTTTCAAATTATACCAAAATCTAATCAGCACCAAGGTGATCCCGAACCAACTTATCTACCGAATTTTGTGACATTCGGACCATTAGTTTTTCAGCTACAGTGGATACAGGCTTTTGCAGACCATTTCGCAAAAAAAAGGCGGGTTCTTTTATCCCGAATCGTACTCAAAAGTAATCAACACCAGATTCGCCCACAAGTGACTTACCTGCCAAGTTTTTGGAAATTCGGTCGATTAGTTTCTTAGTTAGTGGATACAAAATCTGCACAGACACACATACACATAAACACACACACATACACACATACAAACACATACACAGACACAGAAACACACACACAGACGCCACTTTAAAAATGGTTTTTTCGCATTCTAGAGGTCTTGAAACGTGTATTTCCGTCGAAAACTCGAGTTGTGATTTTCGGTATGATTCCTATACTTTCCCTGGACATTACCATGTAATGCAAGGAAAGTAAAAAGAAAACAAGAAAGATCAATCATGCTTAAAGCATTGATTATGAAAAACTTTCCAACTTCAATGCAATTTTATTTAAACAAGTCTAAAATGCAATACATTCCTCGGTAATATTTTGAAACTTATCACAATACTGCATTAATTTATTATATTTGAAAACTTAAACCTTCATCGAAAAAAATGAACTTCATTCAAATGACGGCATTGAAATATAAATTGCCTGGTTTAAACATCTCTAAAATGTTATACATTCCTCGGTAATAGTTTTAGAATTATCATAATACTACGATAATTTATTATATTTGAAAACATCATCGAAAACAACTGAAATTAATTCAAATGACGTCATAAAAAAATAACACGCTTGGATCTCTCTATAAAAACAGGATTTCATTCATAACTTTCTCCCATTCATTTCATTCATCACAATACTATAATAATTTATTTTATTTAAACATTTTATTTAAGACCATGGAGCTACAAATAATTAAACTCTATGCTTAAAACTTCATCGAAAAAAATCGTCCTTCTCTTTATAAAATCAATAAATATTTCATTGATATCAGCCATGCAAACTCCATGGACTAAATTATTTTGTGTTAAAAAAATACAGGAATTCTAATATAACTCATTCTACATATTTTGCAGTTTACATTTTACATAGGTGAAAAATAGGCTTAGTTGTAGAAGTAATCAAATTTAGATGATCATTTAAACTCAAATATATTGTCATTGCGTTGTTTCAGTATGTAGATGCACAGAATTAAAGCAAAAATAAAGTAGTTTTAGGACGGATACAACACTCAATATGAATTAAAAAGAACTTAAAAAAATCACGATTTTGAAACAAGATGGATGCCATATATCATTTTGAAGTGGGTCATGCGATCGTTTCATATCATGGTCACGTGATCGTTTCATATAAGAGGTGTAATTATTATTTTAATTTTTATTTAAAAAACTACTGAATATATTTCGCTGGTTTTTTTTATATATTTTATGGAACAATTTGAATATTACCTAAAATTTTCGAAGCAATTTGTGAATTTTAAATCCGCTTAAAAAATGTTTGAAAAATTAGGTCCCATAGGGCTCAATGTATTTCATTTTTTCATCCAGGGTCCAATCCAAAACTAATTGGGGGATATTATTCATTTATATTCCCATAGGTCCTACAGACCGACTGAACAACATACTAAAATTTCATTTTGATTAAGTCATTTTTACGGCAGTTATCATGCTAATGGACAGACAGACAGACAGACAGACAGAATGAACAAAGTCATAAACACTTTTCAACTTTGTTGCAAAGTGTTAAAAATGAATTCTGGTATGAGAAAGTCACGTTGAGTTCATTTATGTACCACTAATATATTCCAAAGATTTGTAAAAAATATTACCTGCTGTTTCAATGCGTTAGACGATTATTACAGGCCTCTTTCTCATCATTTGAAGAATATGACGTTTTCCCAGAGTGATATAATTTTTTATTTAGAGCAATATACAGGTTTTAACAAAACCATTGACCTCGGCTTTTATTCCTTAAATATTGATCCTAGACATATATAATAAATTACAAAGTTGCGTAAAAAAAGGCACAGCATTTTATGAAATCGATAAAAATTTTCAAGGGATTAAATTTCAAGAAATACAAAGTTTAAATTTTTATACGGCTGCTGTTCAAAAATATTTCCAATGAGTAAAGTGAGCCCCATACATTAATTGTGCCCCGTACATAAATTTCAATATTTTATCATGAAAAGTCCCAGATATATGTTTAAATAAAATTGGTGAGGGATTAATCACAAATTAAAATGTAAATGTTTACAGCAAGAGTACAAATGACGCAACGCAGAAATGCATCATAGGCAAATAATATCTGCCTCTTATCTTTAATGGATCTTTGGCATGGATGGAAAAAATTTTGAACAAACTTTGTAATCTTTGTGTAAAATTATTATTTCTACACAGTGTAGATATTTTTGTACCAATAAATAGCAAAATTATTATTTATTTATATAATCATTGTTTTCTTTCGTAATTTGTGTATGACCCCTGAAACGTGATCTGCAGACATGATTTTTTCCCCTCTGAGAACCCATGTCGATGCATCGAAAAGTGGTTTACGGCAGCACTTTTGTCTTTTTATACCTCTGGGACTTTTTATGATAAAATGCTGCAATTTTGTATATCACCTTATTTGTGTATGGGAAACATTTTACTCATTAGAAATGTTTTTGAACGGAGATCATATAAAAATTTAAATTTTGTGTTTCTTAAAATTTAACTCCCTTGAAAATTTTAATCGATTTAATAAAATTATGTACCTTTTTCACGCAACTTTTTAATTTATTTTATATGTCTAAGATCAATATTTAAGGAATAAAAGCCAAGGTCAATGTTTCTGGGACACCCTGTATATCTAGTCATTCTCACGGAGTCGTATTAAAGAGTGGTAGAAGAGTGAATTGAAGAATTTCTGCAACGCAGTTTCTATTTCAGATAGTATATATTGCTCTAAAATGGAAGGCCCCCTGTTTCTACTACGTCTGCAAGAAATCCAGTATCTCATAAACTCTTCACTAACATTGTAACTGTTGAATTATACAGAGCATGGGAATTTCTTCTGTAACTTTTCAATGGCACTGATGTGAATTTCTAGCGATATATTGCTCTAAACTGAAAACGTTTTTTCATTGAAAAAACGCCCCGCTCTTCAATTGATAAAAATAGGTCTGTAGTAATTATCTGACATAATAAAAAAGCAGACGATCTTTCCGGGGTGTATTTTAGGGTACATTAGTGACACCTAACAGAAGGAAATCCTACTATTTCAATTTTTCGATACCTTGCATGATTTTAAAATTTATTGTGCACGACTTTTAAATCATTCTATTATTATTCAGACTTCATAATATTTCAAACATGCAAAAACAAACGAATCTTCTCAGATATTTTGAGAAAACTGAAAAATAAATAAATAAGAAACATCCATTAACATTTTGCGATGCAGAAACTCAATTCATTTCATAAGTTGGCATGCAGGCATAAAATATGTCGTGACCAGTCAAATAAATCATTGTAAAAGGAAAGATTGTCGTGATGAGCTAAAACAAGCCAGCACGAAATGCGGAAGTACCTTGCAATGGCACATAGTTGTTTTTCAGTTTAAAGAAGATAATAAACATTGTTGTTAAGTTTGAAGGACCTGTATTCGGAGCACTTACTTCACATTTAATACTGTACAGGATGTTTAAAAAATATTGCACGACTAAATATCTTTTGAGGGGCTGGTCGTAGACCCATGGTTCCAATTTAAGAAATGATTAAATAGGGCAGTCTGTCATCATTTGCAAATTTTGATCATGTAGCAGAATGTAGTACAAAAATACGAAATGTAACATTTTATACGACCCTGTATTCGGAGCACTTACTTCACATTTAATACTATACAGGATGTTTAAAGAATATTGCACTAGTAAATACCTTTTGAGGGGTTGGTCGTAGAACTATGGTTCCAATTTAAGAAATGCTTTAATTAGGACAGTCTGTCATCATTTGCAAATTTTGATCATGTAGCAGAATGTAGTACAAAAATACAAAATGTAGCATTTTATGCGACCCTGTATTCGGAGCACTTACTTCACATTTAATACTATACAGGATGTTTAAAAAATATCGCACGACTAAATATCTTCTGAGGGGTTGGTCGTAGACCCATGGTGTTAATTTAAGAAATGCTTTAATGAGGGCAGTCTATCATATGCAAATTTTGATCATGTGACAGAATGTAGTAACAAAGTAAAAGATATAACTTTTATACGGACTCCTAGAAAAAATGTTTAGTATAAAAAGCAATTTCATAGCCCAATTAGTCAAGCGAAAAAATGCCATTGTCATACGATCAAAATTACCTGAGATATCACTACGTACAACTATTGATGGATAATTGGGAACTGTATGGAATTGTCTCTAAAGATGGGGTTCCATATGGATGATAAAAATAATTGAAAGTAAAATTTTAGATGGATAATTGGGAACTATATAGAATAGTTGTTAAAGATAGGCACGTACGTCAGTTTACGAATGGAAATTGGATGAAACGTAATTCAATTTTTATACGAACCCCAAAATCTATATTTTCGCCGTTTCTTTTCATCGTATCAACACAGTTTAAGTCCTATAACTTAACAATTTTTTCACTGAAAATTTTGCATATTAGAGAATCAGTTTTTTTTTCAAAAAGTTTTTAAATGAATAAGAAACAATTTGCTAATGGGAACTTCCTTTGTAAACGGTCGTATAGAAAGTTAAATTGTGTACTTTGTTTGGCTAAAATATCTGATGTGACCGCATATTTTATCCATCGTATTTTGAAAGCCTATCTTATTTAAAGCATTACCTAAAATGAAACCTCGAGTCTTCGATCCCCATTGTTCAATGGATACTTAGTTGCGCAATCTTTTTGAAACAATCCGTATAAGACAAACCATTTCTCAGTTTCTAGGGAATTCCAGGTGCCATAACTTAAATACGTTTCGTTGAGGCGTGGTATAGTAATTGCATTTCATTAGGGTATCGTATAATAAATAATATTGGTTCGGAGAGGTTCGGTATCCGTATCCATGGATATTAGGAGCGCAAGTTCTGTGGACAGCAGGAAATTTTTCACATAACTTAATATCTCATGTTATACGACTAGCGCAATATCTAGTAATATACTACTGTGCCTCAAGCATTTTAGCTCGTTTTCTCCGATATCAATGGATCCTAATGTGAAACAGATGTCCAGGGGCCGATTTCATTTTCAAAAGGGACCATAGATTCTCAAAGTGGGGTGATTACATTATCTTCTATGAGATCAATGATTGAGCGTTTTCATATTAAAGAAATCACAACTGCACACATATATTAATGCGGAGAAATATTTAAATATTAAAATTCTAATGTGGGTAGCCCATGATTTTGAAGATTGAAATTTATGATCCCTTTCACAGTCCAATGAATTTAGTTCAGTTGTCTAAAATGATACGAATGCAATTTGTAGTTTTAATGCATCTTCATTTTCATTTGGCAACTTAAAACACTTTAAAATTTCTCCCGTTCGTACAAATTCCCCAAACATTAAATATTTTGAGAACGGTTCATCTTGGATTAATGGGGTTGGTCCCATTCGTTTTGTCAAAAATCATGTATGAAATAAGTATATTTAATAAATATATTTCAGATTATTTAGTTTTTTTCCCTTATTAACGCTTTTTTGGGACATTTTGTATAAAAAAAATGCCAGGTCGTTTTTCGAAGTCATGCCAAAACCTAGGTAGTACCAGGATAAACCACGCATGGCTTACCTAGCAAATTTTATGAATATCATTGAACAGTTATTGGGGTAGAATGGATACATATATTTAATAGACATACAAACACAAGAGACATAGATATACACACACAAGAAGCATAGACATACACACGCACACACCAGAAATATAGGCATACACAAGCACAATAAACATAAACATATAGAGGTCGTTCGCACTTTATGGAAACGATTTTGTAGTTATGTTTCTAATTAGCATTTTGAGATAAAGATTTGGCATTTTCAATATAATCGTCAGCTACTGTTTTGTTTTGATTGGAAAGTTGAATAAAATATTTATTTTAAAAATGGCTCCTGAAATTGGTAGATGGCTCGAAGGTTACGTAAATGCGTTTTCCGAGGAAATATATTCATATCAACAAATTGTAAAGCGGTGCACAAATCGAGGTTATTGCATTTCAAAGAGAGGCATTTTTAATATATTAAATTTGAAAGGGAAAACGCGTCTAGCTTAAAGTAAAAAAGGAAAAAAAAATAGCCGCAAAATCGCATCCTGACATGAGACTGTTTGAACGCCGGTAAATATCAAGAAAGTGAAGTCTCTGATCCTAAAAGAAAATCCACCGACTCAAAGATCCATTGCATCGAAACTGGGAATGTCTTCTGACACTATAAGTAAAATTATTCATAAAGACTTGAAGTTAAAAAAGATGTTTAATCTAAAGTTCATCTGCTTTTGCCAAAGCATATTGAAGAAAGAAAAATAAATTGTAGAAAATTATATGAAAGGCATCTAACTGCTGATAAATGGAAATTTGTGGTAACACTCGATGAGGCATGGGTGTAGCTAAGTGACTGTAATAAAAAAAGCAATTTAATATTGCTCAGCTGACGAAAATGACCGTACGAAATGGCTTCGACAATTCACAGAAAAGTTCTCAAAGGCATTCATGACAGTTGCAGGATTTTGTAACAACTGTAAATTAAAACTCAAAAAAGTCTCAAATAAAGCTAAAATTAATTCATTCTACTATCAGCAGAATATTTTAGAACCAAGTTTTGAAGAAGAAACTCCAGCCGTACATGGAAAGGACATCAATAAAGTTGAGTTTCATATGGACAAAGCCACTAGTCACACGTCTAAGTCTACTGCCGCATATTTATCTAAGAAATAATCAGAAACAGGAATAAAATGTATCCCATTTAATGAAATACCTGTAAAATCACCTGACGCTTCTCCTATGGAATTTTGCACTTTTGATTTGTTAAAACGAGCCTTAGAAAAACGACACCCAAGAACACTGAACGAACTTTGAAAACGACTCAAGAGGAGTGGAATAAAATTGACATGACGATGTTAAGAGAAAGTTTTCTGTCATGGAAAATTCGAGCAAGAGCTATAGTCAAGAATCAAGGCTATCAGATAGAAGCAAATCTCCCCAAGACATACGCCCTTTATGCATAAAAATTAATTATCAAAATCGTTTCCATAAAGTGCAAACGACCTTCTGTATATAAAATCAAAGACAAAGCGTTTTAAAAAGCGAAATGTCTTTTATTTAACACATCCTAAAAGACATACAAAACATAAATTAAAGACTGCCAGAGTACTTACGGACGTATATACGCCCTTCAAAAGTGGCTACATGAATAGTAAAAACATGGAATGTTTATATATAGAGAGACCAGTTTAAAGCAAATTTGCATAAAATATAAAATGGTAAATGGACTTACTAAAAATAATACAAGAAATATACACGGAAATTACAAAATAAATTTAAACGTTTATGAATTTAAAATATTACGAATTTTAAAATACCGTTGATCAGTTTGTAATTTTGATCGTGTTCAAATTTTAAGTAATGTTTGGCGACTCATTCTCGACTCTATGCAATTCAAACCTCTTAAAAGTTATTTGTGACGTCATTCTCAGGAATATCATGCTTGACGTTTTTCTAAAATTTGTATTAGTTCTTTTCTTGTAATATTTCAAAATTCGTAAGCGTTTAAACTTATTTTGTAATTTCCGTGTATATTTCTTGTATTATTTTTAGTAAGTTCATTTACCATTTTATATTTTATGCAAATTTGTTTTAAACTGGTCTCTCTATATATATAAACATTCCATGTTTTTACTATTCATGTAGCCACTGATGAAGGGCGTATATACGTCCGAAAGCGCTCTGGCAGATTTTAATATACAGGGTGATTATAATTAAAGTTGCGATTTTAAAACGCTGTAAAGTAAGAACTACTGGTCAGAAAGACCTGATATATGACCTGAGTATAGATGAAGCAATGGAATTTTGTTTGGCGAAAAAAAGTTGCTTCAAAAATGTACCGATAGATGGCAATGTACGAATCCAACATGCAATTTGCTTGACGAAAAACGAAAAAATTAGCCGCTAGGTCGCGCGCAGAAGCACACCTCTAATCTGGAGGTATGCTAATTAAGACTGAGCATGCGCACCTTACAGTTATGATTACAGTTATGATAAAAACGAGGAGCACATGCAGTTCTCTGGAAATCACAACTTTTATGCAAGATGGCGCTTATCCGCACATTACAACACCAGTGAAGCAGCTGCTGAATATCCATTTCGGAAATGACAAGATTATCAGCCTCATTTACCAACAGTCTGGCTGCCACGTTCATCTGAGCTTAATCCTTGCGACTTCTGGCTTAGGGGGCACCTCAAGAATGTGGTGTACAGTGGTCGGATTGCGAACTTAGCTGACTTAAAAACATTTATTACTCACCACATCCACAGCATCACCTTTGATACACTCCGATCTGTTGTTTTGCGCTTCCAACACGTAGCTGAGCACGATGAACAGCATATTGAACATTTCTTGAGTATATCGTAGGTGTTTGTTTCATGTTTTCGTGATGTTTCAATAAATTACTAAATTCAGCGATGTTGATTAAATTGTCGTTTTCTTTAGTTGACTATTGGTTTCTTTCGGCTAACAACACCACGTGTTTGGTAAATACAGCGCCCTCTATCGGTACATTTTTGAAGTATTTTTTCCTTCGCCAAACAAAATTCCATTGCTCCACATATACTCGTGACAAATTTCAGGTCATTCTGACCAGTAGTTCTTACTTTACAGCCTTTTAAAATCGCAACTTTAATTATAATCACCCTGTATGTTTTGTACGTCTTTTAGGATGTGATAAATAAAAGACATTTCGTTTTTTTTAAAACGCTTTGTCCTTGATTTTATCTATTGAATGCAGACGTGATACCAGTCTTGATTATTTGACCTTCTGTATACACACACACAATAAACATCGACATACACACACACACTAGAAACAAACCTATACACACACACACTAGAAACAAGCCTATACACACACAAAAAAAAAAACCTTATACACACACACACCATAAACTTAAACATATTCACACACATCCGAAATATAGGCATACATACACCAGAAACATATATATACACACACATACCAGAAACATAGCCATACACATACACACCAGAAAAATAGACATACATACACACACCAGAAACATAGACATACACACATATACATACCGAAAACATGAACATACACACACACATCAGAGACATAGATATACACACACACACCAGAGACATAGATATACACACACACAAACGATATGTTAAGAATGGTTTATTCGTATTCCAAAACATGTAGCTCCGCTTAAATCCCGATTTCAAAGTTTTGACCCCATTCCAATACTTTTTAACACTTTCCAACATAGTTGAAAAGTGTTTATGACTTTGTTCAATCTACCTGTATACCTGTCTGTCTGTTTGCACGATAATTGTCTCAAAAATGAATAAAATTTTAGTATATTGAGACGATCTGTGGGACATATGAGAATGTAAATGAATAATATCACCCAATTAGTTTTGGATTGAACACGAGTTGAAAAAGTGAAATACATTGAACCTTATAGGACCTAATTTTTCAGACATTTAAGTAAATTTAAAATTCACAAATTACGTCGAAAATATTAGAAAATATTCAAATTATCCTGTAATATAAACAAAAAGAAAATTTCAGTAAAATATGTTCGGTAGTTTTTTAATAAAAAATTAAAATATTAATGGCACCCATATTATATGAGAAAATTACATGACACACTTCAAAATAAAATATGGCATCCATCTTTTTTCTCAATGTAAAAATCGTAATTTATATTTAGTGTAGTACACGTCCTAAAACCGCTGTATTTTTGCGTATTTACTGTGTATCTATATTCTGCGCTAACGCAATTACAATATTGTTTAGTTTAAATGATCAGCAAAATTTGATTATTTCTACAGCGAAGCCGAATTTTACTGGATGCAAAAAGTAAACAAGTGATTGTAAGTTGTGTTGCATATGAATTGCTGAATTTTCTCACGCAAAATTATTTAACTCTGGAATCTGTAATAAAAGTGAATGAATGTAATATTCACTGGTTTTACATAGAGAGTCAGACAATTTATATTTCGATGACGTCATTTGAATAAAGTTCATTTTTTTCGAAGAAGTTTTAAGTTTTAAAATATAATAAGTTATTGTAGTACTGTCATAATTTAAAAAAATCTGATGTGGGCAACACATGTCTTACCTTATATAATGGAATGAATTTACTACTTTTCCAGTAAAAAAATAGGTTTCTTATAGTAGATACTTATATTCATTCCAAGATATTGAATTTTCTACAATTGGTCGTCATTTTCATTGATTTAGGGTCATTTTTATGCATTTGGAGACATTTTCGTTAATTTGGCAACATTTACAAAGTCGCCAAGTTGGCGATATTCCGCCAAAAACGTCGCCAAAATCTCGCCAAGCATTATGGACGGATAAATAAGTTATTCTTGTAGCAGATAAATGACTATTGGCGTGCAAATACAAAAGTATTACTCAAAGTATATTTTCTCATGAATGGAACGAGCTAAATCTACGAGAATAATATCACCAATTTTATCGCATGATAGTGCATATGAAAAGTGAACATGTTTCTCAAGAGTTAATAATTTTTTTAAATTAAGGGATTTCTTGATAAATTTATTTGAAAAAATGTGCAATATCTCGAGAACGCTTCATGCTAGCGTTCTAAAGTTTATGTCAATCGATTTCTAAGGAAAAATTACATAAGAAATGTCTATTTACGTAACTTTATTAAAGGTTTTGTTTTTTTGATGATTTTTTCAAAATTTCACTCGAAACTTTAGTGGGGGTTCTGAACATTTGATTACGTTTAAAAACAATAGGCTTCCAGTATTTACGGATTGTGATTTTTGTACCAAATTTCAATCGAATCGCTCCATTCGTTCGTGAGATATCGTCTCCACAGGCTCACTGACACACACACACAGACACATACTTTCACACACACATACACACACACACAGACACATAATTTCACACACACACAAAATCTCACACAGACACATACTTTCACACACACACACTCACACACACAGGCACATACTTTCACACACACACACTCACACACAGAGACACATACTTTCACAAACACACACATGCAGACATCACCTCAAAAATGTGTGATTCCTGATCAGGGATGCTTGAAACGTGCTCTCCCGTCGAAAACTCGAATTCGAATTTTCGATCCCGTCACAATAATTTCTTTATACATTATGTATATAAGGAAAGTAATATATCAGCGGTCATATATCGCATTTTAGAGATGTTTAAATAAAATTGCATTTCAGTTGGAAAGTGTTTCATAATCAATGCTTTATGCATGATTGATCTTTCTTGTTACTTTCCTTATATACATAATGTATAAGGAAGTAATGTGACGGGGTCGAAAATTCAAATACGAGTTTTCGACGGGAGAGCACGTTTCAAGTATCCCTGATCACGAATCAAACATTTTTGAAGTGATGTGTGTGAGTGTGTGTGTGTGCGTGTGTGTGTGTGTTTGTGTGTGTGAAAGTCTGTGTGTGTGTGTGTGTGTGTGTGTGTGTGTGTGTGTGAGAGAGTCTGTGGAGACGATAATTGACGAACGAATCAACCGATTCGAACGAAATTTGGTACAAAAATCACAATCCGTAAACACTGGAAGCCTATTGTTTTTATACGTAATCGAATGTTCAGAACCCCCCTAAATTTTCGAATGAAATTTTGAAAAAATCGTCAGAAAATCAAAACCTCTAAAGTTACGCAAATAGACATTTCTTATGTAATTTTTCATTAAAAAACGATTGACATAAATTTTAGAACGCTAACATGAACCGTTCTCGAGATATTGCACATTTTTCAAAAAAATTATCAAACAGTTATATAAATAAGAAAAATATTTCCGATTGACAAACATGTTCACTTTTCATACGTAATACCATGCGATAAATTAATTGGGTGACATCATTCTCGTGGATCTAGCTCGTTCCATTCATGAAAAAATATACTTTGAGTAATACTTTAGTATTTGAACGCTAATAGTCATTTATCTGCTGTAAGAATAACTTATTTCTTCGTCCATAACGCTTAGCGAGATTTTGGCGACGAAATTGGTGAAATGTCGCCAACTTGGCGACTTTTTAAAATATTGCTAAATTAACGAAAAACTCGCCAAATGGATAAAAATGACCCTAAATCAATGACGACTCACTGATGATGACAACATGGAAAATGACGACTCATTGACGAAAATTCAATATCTTGGAAATAATATAAATAACTACTATAAAAATAATCTATTTTATTTTACTGTAAAAGTAGTAAATTCATTGCATTATATAAGGAAAGTCATATGCTGTCCACATCAGATTTTCTTATATATTAGCACGTAATGCAGAGAAAGCAATTATTTTTCCCAGCGCTCTCATTGAACATTTACACACGTCTTCAAGCCGGACATTACTTGTTTGATAAAATTTAATCATGCTCAAGGCAGCCATTAATAACAGTAATTTGAAAAAAGAGTGGGCCAGTTGGGTGGGGTTTGTTTTAGAGTTCCTCTGCCGTTTTTATGCGCAGTAAAGACATTTTCTAAAGGCTATGATATCTACTTGTATTTATCCTGAATGATTAAAAGTTGTTTAATACGAATTGTTCCTTTATTTAATATTCCGCGATAAAATATTTATATGTCTTTAAGTATTTATTTTGCTTAAAATTTTTTGAGATGTTGTAAAATGGGATTTTGATTCCTCATGTATTAGTGACTAGAGAATTTCCTCAGACAACACTGTCATCTGATCTTATAATATTTTCATTTCATTCTCTTTTAGCTTTCCTTATATACATATAATGCATAGGAAAGTATTATGACGGGGTCGAAAATTCGAATTCGAGTTTTCGACGGGAGAGTACGTTTCAAGTATCCCTGATCACGAATCGAACAGTTTGAAGTGATGTCTGTGTGTGTGAAAGTATGTGTGTGTGTGTGTGTGAAAGTATGTGTGTGTGTGTCAGTGAGTGTGTGCAGACGATATCTCTCGAACAAATAGAGCGATTCGAATGAAATTTAATACAAAAATTACAATCCGTGAATACTGGAAGCCTATTGTTTTTAAATGCAATTAAATATTCAGAACTCCCCTAAATTTTCGAGTGAAATTTTGAAAAATTCATCAAAAAATCAAAACTTTTAATTAAGTTGCGCAAATAGACATTTCTTATGTAATTTTTCCTTAAAAAACGATTCACATAAATTTTAGAATGCTAGAATGAACTGTTCTTAAGATACTGCACATTTTTCAAATAAATTTATCAAAAAATCACAAATTAAAAAAAAAATATTAACTGTTGAGAAACATGTTTACTTTTCATATGTAATATCAAGCGATAAAGGTAGTGGCATCATTCTCGGGGATCTAGCTCGTTCCATTCATGAGAAAAATTATTTTGAGTAATACTTTTGTATTTAAGCGCCAATAGTCATTTATCTGCTATAAAAATAACTTATGTCTCCATCCATAACGCTTGGCGACAAATTTGGCGAAAGTTCGCCAACTTGGCGACTTTTTAAATGTTGACAAATTAACGAAAATCTCGCCAAATGGATAGAAATGACGCTAAATCAGTGAAAATGACTACTCATTGACGAAAATTCAATATCTTGGAAAGGATATAAGCATTTAAGAATAACCTATTTTTTTTTACTGGAAAAGTAGTAAATTGATTGCATTATATAAGGAAAGTCATGTGCTGCGCTCGTCAGATTTTTTCATTTC
Organism: Amaurobius ferox; assembly: GCA_951213105.1. Taxonomy (NCBI): domain Eukaryota; kingdom Metazoa; phylum Arthropoda; class Arachnida; order Araneae; family Amaurobiidae; genus Amaurobius; species Amaurobius ferox. The sequence goes on from OX578136.1 coordinate 130,121,052, forward strand.
TCTCATTGAAATAAAATATAATGCTTTTATTATTTTTGACAATTACAAGATGCTTATACTCAACCTTCCTAAGACACATTACTTTGGCTGTTTTCCTCCACATGTTACATAATATAGGCAAATCAATGCATTATAATCCATTATATTTATTATTCTACTACTTACCTATTTATTTTCGACCATTCATGTATATATCCTTTGTTATATAGTTTTGGTTGCCACAAGGATTATTTTATTTTCTAAATTCATTTGTTTTCCAAATAAATTGTATGAACTTTTCAATACTCTTTTAGAATGAGGATTTGTTTTGGCACTGAATGGTTTGAAGCCTTTGGTTTTGTGTATCGTAATTATTTACTCATTTTCTACACATCAGGATTGAATTTTGACGTCATCATTAATCTATACATCTAAATAATTACTTTCGTTTCTTCTCAGAACAATGGTTTACAATTGACTGCTGGTGAGTTCAGGGGAAAATATTCAAAATAAAGTATGAAATAAACAAAACATTAGTAATCCTAAGAAATATGTTATTCTAATGTTTATCTAAAGTCTGATATGTTTATCTAAACTCCAAATATAGGTTTAATAAAGCCAATTTATTTTGTAATTCGTATTATTAAAAAAATCTGATGTAGGCAACACATGACTTTCCTTATATAATGCAATGCATTTGCTACTTTTACAGTTAAAAAAAATTGTTATTCTTATAGTAGATACTTATACTCTTTCCAAGATATTGAATTTTCTTCAATTAGTCGTCATTTTCATTGATTTAGCGTCAGTTTTATCAATTTGGCGAGATTTTTGTTAATTTGGCAACATTATAAATGTCGCAAAGATGGCGACATTCCGCTAAATTCGTCGCCAGAATCTCGCCATCCTTTATAGACGGAGAAATAAGTTATTTTTACAGCGGATAAATGACTAATGGCGTTCAAATACAAAAGTATTACTTAAAGTATCTTTTCTCGTGAATGGAACGAGTTAGATCCACGAGAATGATGTCACTCAATTTATCGCATGATATTATATATGAAAAGTAAGCATGTTTCTTAACAGTTAATATTGTATTTTTTATTTATGGGAATTTTTGATAAATTTATTTGAAAAATGGGCAATATCTCGAGAACGGTTCATGCTAGCGTTCTAAAGTTTGTCAGTCGTTTTCTAAGGAAAAATTACATAAAGAATGTCTATTTGCGTAATTTTATTACAGGTTTTGATTTTTTGATAATTTTTTCAAAATTTCACTCGAAAATGTACAGGGGTTCTGAAAATTTGATTATGTTTTGAACAATAGGCTTCCAGTATTCACGTATTGTGATTTTTGTACCAAATTTCACTCGAATCGCTCCATTCGGTCGTGAGATATCGTCTCCACAGACTCACTGATACACACACACACACACACACACAGAGACATCACTTCAAAAATATTATTCGTGATCAGCGATGCTTGAGACGTGCTCTCCTGTCGAAAACTCAAATTCGAATTTTCGACCCCGTCACAATACCTTCCTTATACATTATGCATATAAGGAAAGTAATATGAAGGATTTGAATCTTAAGGTTTTCATGGAATTATTTCCTATGTATAAACAGAATACTTCTCAAAACAATGTCGGTGCTTCTGTACTCTCTGCTGGAGAGGACGTTTCTGTGGCATAGTTAAAACTATCAAAGTTTAAAATCAATGACTTTCAAAATAGATAATGAAAATAAACAAATTTATGTATTCTAATAGAAATGGATTTAAACAACCTGAAATAGGATTATATAAGAGTTGCGCTGTTGATATGCTAAAATTCTTATGCTTAAAATCATTCCCGATTTTTTCTAGACAAGGGGATTAGTGGGGTACAATTTTTGAACCATTCATTTAATATGTAAAAGAAAACATTTAAAATTACTGGGCAGATATTTTTTAGGCGTTTCAAGACTTTCCGGAATTTTTGACATGAATAACGTGTGATAAGGGCATCTGGCTGAAATTTGAGCATTACAAAAATGTAAACACTTTTGATACTTATATCTCCGAATCTAATCAATTAAATTTAAAATAATGTATACTTGTTTTGTCAGAAATAGGGCACCATGTGTGAATTTAGCAGATATTTTCATTATTTTGCATTTTTAACTGTTTTTTTTTGCAAATAAGTAAAAATAAAATAAGTTTTTGCCCGAGCGATTTTTGATTCACTTTGTTTACATTCACTCGAAACTCTTCTAAACTATAAAATACAGATAAAAATATTAAGGGATAAAAATGTTCAGCAAAAAGTCCGAGTTTCTATAGAGATGATTTGTTTCAAAAAGATTTTATAGTTCTTGAGCAAGTGTTAACTTTTTCAAGCAAGTGTTAACTTTTTCGAGCAATTGTTACAACTCTTTTTAAAGATTGTAACATTTATATCTCGAAAAATTAAAGTGCTAGCTAGCTAAGTGCTATCTAACTAACTCGAGTTCTTAATGATTGATTCACTTTGTTTACATTCACTCGAAACTCTTCTAAACTAAAAAATACAGATACAGATATTAAGGGATAAAAATGTTCAGCAAAAATCCGATTTTCTATAGAGATAATTTGTTTAAAAATATTTTATAGTTTTCGAGCAATTGTTATAACTCGTTTTAAAGATTGTAATATTTATATCTCGAAACATTAAAGTGCTCTCTAGCTAACTAAGTGCTATCTAGCTAAGTGCTATCTAGCTAGCTCAAGCTCTTAATGTTTGGAATATAATGGTTAGAATCTGTCTTTTTTAGAAGATCCCGTAAAATCTGCAATACGGGATCAAACTTCGCAGACTTGATATTTGCTCCCGAACTTGAAAAGATCCAGTTCTATCATTCCTTATCATTATCCCTATCACGTCATTACGCTTATTAGATTCTCATTCCTTATCAGGGTTTCTAAAAAAGTCCTTAACCTTTTGCTTACTGGTGGGACAACCTTTTGCTTACGGGTGGGACAGCGTCCATCGCAAACGAAGAACCTAAAAAAAAGACAGGTATTTAAAGTACCCTATCCCTAATCATATGACGTACCCTATGGACGCCAAAGGGGGATCGAACTGTTTGGGATAGGGTATGTTAAATATCTGTCTTTTTTTAGGTTCTTCGTTTGGGATGAACGCTGTCCCACCCGTAAGCAAAAGGTTATGCATATCAATAACTTCGCAAGGAAATTTCAATAAGTGCGCAAGTCAAGTCAGTGTATAGTAAAAGAACCATGCCTCTTCGAAAAAAAGTGATTGCAGCACCCCCCCCCCCCCCCTAGCGAAGGGTTTAAAATTTTTGGATAATCAACTCGTCAACAAAGTGAAATAGATGAAACAGGTCAATCACAAAGTTGTAAAACACTGACTTATTATTAGGATTCTATGCCAGGAGCGCACGAAACGCGTATATGAAAGCCAATAAATATCTGTCATACTTCCCTAGCTGTTAGATACACAGCGATTCATTGTAAATAAATATTGTGTAATATATTTTCTCGAATTGAAACGTGCATTGTTGATAATGGAAGATGTTATTTAACAGAATTTACACTAAATTCCTGTGCATTTAAGTGTTGTTTATTGTATTATTCCTAAATAAAACAGAAATTCGCATATAGCCGTATTGAGCCAAGTAAATGCCTTCTGTTGCAGTTTTATTGTAAATTTCTATTAATTTGACAATGTTCTACAACTTTGTACTTGACATTCCTCTTGCACCTGGATTTGTTGTTGTCTCTGTCATCTTAACTTCCTAAATTCTCCTTAAGGGGAGCTGCAATCACTTTTATTTCATTGAACATGGTCACTTTACTATAGACAGACCTAACGTGTACACTCATGGGTCTTACGTAGTTCTTGGGATCCTTAAGGACTGTCCTAGGAACCTTGTAAATATTAATTGAAGTTTTATCAAACAAAATGACGTAAGGATATTTAGTTGAAAGTGTGAGACCAGAAATAGATCTCACACTAAGTGCTGTGTTATTAGGGAGGCAGCTTTATGTCAGTAAATTTATTGTATCTGAAACGTCAAACAATGCCCCAGTCTCGATGACTCCTGTGTTTACGACAGTTAACTCAAAGGTCAGAGAAACTCATAAATTTAGAGGCCTCGAGACAGAGGGGTCGAACGAACTCTTAAAATAATGTAAAGAACGACATTGGTTAAAAGACTAGCCAATTCAGATTAAGCTTGTAGCGTTACCCTCAAGGCCGCAAATGAGAACAAAGTGGGAGTGACAGTACGGAGGCGAAGGGAACCACAACCTGTGACATAAGAACAAGATGACTAGACTTGGAAAAAAAGGTAAGGGATTAACAGCTCTAAATCAAGAAGCACAAAACTGAGAAAGATCTGTCTACTACGAGAATGACACAAGTACGAGTGTCGAACCAGCAGTATAATATGATCGTCGAATTACGTGTGGTGAATAAGTAATTCGAGTCTATTCCAGTAATATGATCGGCGAAGTACCTGGTGGTGAGAAAGTACAAGACAGACTTGAAGATATGTGTTCCTCAAATATTGACAGGTTATCAAGATACCTTAGGCATTTTAATACTGGTCTCACATGCTATCTTCCTAAATAACAGAGTAATTATTGTAATTGAGTATTTAAGTATGTTATGTGCTAATAAATGTTTTACTGTTAAAGTTAAAGTGGTGTAATACATTTAGTACTATATTAATTAATAATTCCCTTACTGAACTCGCGCGAAAGGTAAATAATTGGAGGGTTTTAATAGCGGCAAACCAACCTGTTGTTGTTGTTGAGACCCAGACCGTCCGACCTACCAGAAAGGTGTAAGGTAACCTGTGACATAAGAACAAGATGTACTGCAATTTTATTGTAAAAAGTCTCTATGACGCCTGTGTTTACGACACGTGAACTCAAATGCCAGAGAAAGTCATAAATTTAGGCGCCTCGAGACAAAGGGGTCGAACGAACTCTTAAAATAATGTAAAGAACGACATTGGATAAAAGACTAGCCAATTCAGATTAAGCTTGTAGCGTTACCCTCAAGGCCGCAAATGAGAACAAAGTGGGAGTGACAGTACGGAGGCGAAAGGAACCACAACCGGTGACATAAGAACAAGATGACTAGACTTGGAAAAAAAGGTAAGGGATTAACAGCTCTAAATCAAGAAGCACAAAACTGAGAAAGATCTGTCTACTACGAGAATGACACAAGTACGAGTGTCGAACCAGCAGTATAATATGATCGTCGAATTACGTGTGGTGAATAAGTACTTCGAATCTATTCCAGTAATATGATCGAAGTACCTGGTGGTGACAAAGTACAAGACGGACTTGAAGGTATGTGTTCCTCAAATATTGACAGGTTATCAAGATACTTTAGGCATTTTAATACTGGTCTCACATGCTATCTTCCTAAATAACAGAGTAATTATTGTAATTGAGTATTTAAGTATGTTATGTGTTAATAAATTTTTTACTGTTAAAGTTAAAGTGGTGTAATACATTTAGTACTATATTAATTAATAATTCCTTTACTGAACTCGCGCGAAAGGTAAATAATTGGAGGGTTTTAATAGCGGCAAACCAACCTGTTGTTGTTGTTGAAACCCAGACCGTCCGACCTACCAGAAAGGTGTAAGGTAACTGTTTGGACGGTCGGGAAGTGCCACCCAATTTAGACCGGAACCCAGTGGGGGAGGCATCCACAGGGACCGTACCCTTCTTCCCCTACCACCACTGTGATATTAAGAACAAGATGTGCTGCAGTTTTATTGTAAAAAGTCTCTATGACGTCTGTGTTTACGACACGTGAACTCAAATGCCAGAGAAAGTCATAAATTTAGGCGCCTCGAGACAAAGGGGTCGAACGAACTCTTAAAATAATGTAAAGAACGACATTGGATAAAAGACTAGCCAATTCAAATGAAGCTTGTAGCGTTACCCTCAAGGCCGCAAATGAGAGCAAAGTGGGAGTGACAGTGCTCATTGTCAACTCATTATTATTGTAGCAATGTGACAGTACTCATTGTCAACTCTTTATTATTGTAGCAATGTACTACAATAATAATGAGTTCCACTATACGAGTAATTTACGACCATGTCAATTTAGCAATAATATAGTAATTAATATTCATATTTTAATTTTAGTTACCACAGAAAGTACAAAAAAATTGCATTATAATAAAAAATTGTTACTTTTTATTTGGAGAATTGGTATGACTTTACATAAATGCGTCCAGTCACCAAATTGAAAAATATGATGTGGGCAGCACATGACTTTAACTACAGACCCAAATTCATGATCTCGTTATTTTTTTAATACCTCTTCCATTGAGTTTAACTGCACAAATAAACACGCATAAATATTTGAAATAACACTGAATTTTCTCTTTTAATTCGATTTTCGTTATCATCTGGTAACTGGACGTATTTTCAAAGGTGGAGTAACGAAAATGCAAAAACACAAAAATATCTCGACAATAGTTAGTCCTAGAATGATGGGATTGGACTTACTCTTTTCATTGTCAAAAATTACGTATAAAACAAGTATTTAATTGCTAAATTTGAACATACGTAGTCTTTTATTTTATATTTTGACGATGTTTGCGAGCTATTTTGCAAAAAAAAAGACAGCTTATTTTTTTCCAAATCGTGCCAAATCTCATCAGCACCAAGGTAACACACAAATAACTTATCTACCAATTTGGGTGAAATTTGGATATATAGATTTTTAACTAGAGTGATTACATACGATTTATGCGGCCATTTGGTATAAAAAGGCAGGGTTTTTTTATTCTGGATCGTACCAAAACCTAATCCGCACCAGAGTCACCCAGTGACTTAGCAATAAAATTTTATAAAATTTAGTCCATTAGTTTTTGACTTAGAGTGGTTACGTACATTTCACAGACAGACAGACACACACAGATGTCACTCTAAATATAGTTTCTTCGTCTACTAGAGATCCCAAAACGGTAGATCCGTCGAAAACTCAACTTGCAATTTTCAACATGATTTCAATACTTTCCCTATACATTACCATGTATTGCAGCGAAAGTAAAATGAAATTATTTAAAATCTGCAAATTCCAAGCAATTATAAATAAGTAATCATGTAATTTAAAATCTCAAAAACATAAGCGGAGGGCCATATTAGGATATTGAAAGTGCTGGATAAGATCAATAAAAAATATATGTAAGTATACGTATACGTGTATGTTTATATATATATATATGTATATATATATATATATATATATATATATATATATATATATATATATAGTAAAACTTCGATTAACCGTCACTCGTTTAACCGTTAGGTTCTGTTATCCGTCATGGTATTAGGATATTATCGATTATCCGTCATAGTATTACGATATTATATTTATGGTATTACGTTACATTTCTGTACACTAATATTCTTATATTGAAGTTTATATTGATCGTTTTGTAAAATTAATTGCAAAATGTATGCATTGTTCACTTTTAAAGGATTTTATTTTCATTTTTGTCCCAAGTCCGTAGTGAAATCACGTTACTGTACATATGTATTAAGATATTTCTGTTATCCGTCTATTCGGTTATCCGTCACATCCTAATCCCGACGGTGACGGTTAATCGAAGTTTTACTGTATATATATATATATATATATATTTGATACTGTGTTTACTGATTTGCACTCCTGCACTTTCGTATTTGTTATTTTAATATATATATATATATATATATATATATATATATATATATATATATATATAAATATATATAAATATATATAAATAGAAGTAGCTTTATTTTTTCTAATGCATAATGAAAAATAAATAAGTTAAGTAAATATGCAATACCATATACAATCAATAAATGGAAGATTTTTTTTCGTTAGAAATCAATTGGAATACAAAAAAGTTGAATAATAACAGATGGCACCAAATATTGAAAAATAATTAATGAGAAAAATGTATCTGCTGTGTTGTTGACTGTCTCATCTTTTCTATTTTTGATGTTAAATTTGAAACACTTAAAATAAAATTCTTTGAAGTTGTCATCGGTTAATATTGACTGATTTTGTTTTTTAATATCTTTCATTCTTGGAAATGACTGCTGGAAAATATAACTGCTTCCAAATAGAAAAAATAAATGTCCTTGCACAATTCTTAGTATTACTATTTTTACTTTCAACTGGCAACAGAAATATAATTTTTACTGGCAACAAAAATAGAACTTAATTAAGTTTTCATTTTTAAAGCATGTTTTCGACATATTACCTACTTTTTTTGTGAAAGCCTCTGCTGAGAGGATCTGATCTACGAGTATTAGTATGGAAACCCCTGATTTAAGTCATGAAAAATTTAACGGAGTTTTTCACATATTTGAGAAATCTAAAAAAATACTTTTCCCAATAGCTTTTCGAAAGCCTGACGCCCAATCCGTTTCACGGTTGACACTAAGACGTAATAGCTGTCGTAACCAATCAAATGAATCATCAAAAAAGTTTGTCGTGATGAGCGAAAGCACACAAACACGAGACATGGAAGGAGCTAACAATGCCAGTAAAAGATAGAAGTAATTGATAATCTGAATAGAATAAAAAGTTACGATATTTGTAAGAAAGCAGAAAAGCTCCTTACTTACATTGCGGCTTTGACAATATATTCAAATTTCTTTTTAACCGACTCAATCATGGAGAAAAGATAAATCTTTTGTGTATGAAAAACTAGAAAACACCATAATACATTGAGGATAATTAAAATCCTGTCTATTCTCATTTGACATAGTAAGAAAGTGTGATGCAGGAATCCATTCACATACTTCGAAATTTTTGGTGAATTGTCGGTTATTACAATTTTTTCTGCACCTTAGATCTGTATTACTTTTATGATGTTAAATGTACAGAGAAAACAATTCAGATACCTGTACATCAGATATTGCAGAGTTTTAAATGTGGGGGAGCCGATGCGGTGGTTGAGCAGTCAGGGGCATGCGTTTCAGTCTGATCGTTCGATTGCCGGGTTGTGGGTTCGAATCCTGCCAGCGGGTATGGATGTTGGAATGTCAAGGTTTAGTCAGTCTTCTGCCCTTGGGGAGCCTCAATAAAGTGAAGCTGCATATTACCTTTCGCCATGAGACCAGGGGTCTGTGGCCGCGGTGTAAGGCTTTCCTTCACCACAGGGATAGAAACGACAACAACAAGTGTGGGGGAGGTAAAGAAACAAAATTATTTTCTTGAAACTTTCTGGAGTAAAAGAAAAATTCAAGGATAAACAATTAGTTTGGTAACACAGATTCATCTACAGATACGTCGAGATAGCCTAAACATATGAAGATTATTTGCGAATTTTTAGATGGTTCCTTGCATGATGTTCATCCGCAAATCAGAGAAAAACGGCTGGAAACATGCTGGGTATTTTGGAGAAATCCAACAATTTTGCATTTCCGATCCTATATATGAAGATAGTTCAATGTGGAATAGGTTACTAGAAAAATAAGTTTTGCTAGATCTTACTTTTGACCATCATGCTACAAACACTGATTGTCTTGAACTAGAAGCATTAAATATTGATAATGCTATTATTGATACAGTTGCTTCTTCTTCTTCGATCCAGACCGTCCAACCTCCCAAAAAGGTGTTACAGTTGCTTACACTACTTCTCATGAATCCGAATCCGAAGAAACTGAAATTGATTTAAAAAAGAGGGAGGATAAAATAAAAAAAATACACAAACTTGTGTGACTATTTTGAAGTCAGCAGTGCTAAAACTGCAGTAATAATTTAGATGCAATAGAACAAATGTGTTGTAAATTCAAATGTTCAAAATAAAATAAATGAATTTTCAACATACACAAGAGTAATACATTAAAACATTTCTATTGTAATTTATTTACATAAATATTTTATTGGTTATTGCTAATATTGGATATAACGATTTTTGTTCCAGTGCCTTTCGACTTCGTTGTATGCGAGTTCCACTATATATTAGCAATGTGACTTTGCAAACAATCAGTAATGAACTGGTTTATAATGTAAAATGTAGCGTTAATCAAGATAAATAAGCAAGCACACGTACATTTCAAAAATCAACTGGATTCCTTATTGCCGTAAAAAAGTGAGGACTTGGACGTCTAACTAAATGTCTACTAAATTAAAATGGCTAAACGATATCTCATTTTAGTGACGCCACTTAATAGCACGAAAGGGTATAAAACAAGAAAAATATTTTATGATTGCAGAAATAAATCCAGTTGATTACCGAAACGTACATATGCTTATTTACCGTGATTTGCGCTTTATTTTACGTTGTAAACCAATTCATTATTATCCAAAGTACATACTTATGTATTAATACATCTCGTATAGACATGCATTCATGCTTGCATGCATAAACACATACCGGCTGATTCAAAAGTTCGGAACAAAAGTAAAACGCGATAAAAAATATCTTTGGGTCGGAGAGACATGCGGTTTGCAGATTAATATTCACAGTGGTGGGGGATTTTGTATGGCATGTAAAAAAAATAGTTCAAAATCTCGACACTAGGGGCGCTCCTGCAAAGAAAACAGCGAAAGGTAGTAATTATGAGATGAGATATTTTATTTCAGCATGATTTACAGCTGCAACTGATCAATGTGTCCACCACCACATTCGAGTACTGAGTGCAGTCGGACTATTACGCACAATACAGCATAATGCCAGCGAAATCCTATATCAGGCGTAATACCGCGATTGCACTCAGTACTGGGTGGACACATTGAGCACTTGGAGCTGTAAATCATGCTGAAATAAAATATGTCATCTCACAACTATTACCCCTGGTTGTTTCCTTTGCAGCAGCGCCCCTAGTGTCGAGATTTTGAACTATTTTTTTTCATGCCATACAAAATTCCCCACCACTGTGAATATTAATCTACAAACCGCATGTCTCTCGGACCCATAGATATTTTTTTTATCGCGTTTTACTTTTGCTCCGAACTTTTGAATCACCCGGTATATGCATATTCAGAATTCAAGCGTTTTATATTTGCTCATAAACGAACTTAAATCAGAAAAATATATGCCAGTATTCACTAACATCAAATTAAATGTACAATTTAAATGTAAATAAAGATAAAATAAAACATTAAAACAGCGGTTCCGTCGTATCACTGAAAATATAATCCCAATTTCTCGGCTGTCTGGCTCAGGCAAATTTTCGTACTATGAAATACAACTGCTATGACTAAATATTATCTTTATGAAATTGTTATATTATAAAATCTATATTTGCCATATTCCTTTATTTATTAAAAATATAGTTATTTTAATGCAGTTTATAGAGCTAAAATTTTGCGGTTAGTTTTCAAATAATTTTTCCGCATCATAAAAATGTATTCTTAGTTTTAATAAAAAATGAAAATATTTAATTTCCTGTAGTATGCATAAAAATGTCATGGTAAATATAAGAGCCTAGGCACGAGATACGGTGTCCTTGACTCCTATAAAAAATTAAACGTATTGAATATACCGGAAATTGTTTAATTGTAGATAAGTAGTATTATTTAGGAAATAGCTTCAAGATTCAATTTTGAAACTGGGCCACGCCCACAATTGTCCGTCGCATCTTTAGTATTCTAAGTATTTGCGGAGACACTGAAATACTGTCAATTTGCAATGAATATGAAACAATAAGGAAATTAAGCAGATAAATTTCTTATCAAATCATTATTTTCGCACGTGATGCCTAAAACAAATACGTAAATTGAAATAAGTCTATTTCGTAGTGGCCCCAAATCATTTCGGTTTTTTTGTGTTACCATTCTAACTCACCCAAAGAATGTAGAGCAGTTACAACGGCCGGCCGAGAAAACCACTGCAATGAGAATAACAATTTAAAGAAAACGTATTCCGAGTACATGCACATTCAACACTTTTAATTAGCTTAACCAAAATGTAATTTTCTTTTATTTATAGATTGACAGATTCATAGATTACATAAATAAATATTTTTGTTTGCGGCGATTTGGGCAGCCCTTAGTTAAACACAAAATGGATACATCTCCCCAAAAATGGATTCTATTCAAATGGATTCTATTCCAAATGGATTCTATAGCCCCACAAAGTATGAGATTACAAATAATTAATATTGATATATTTTTGCTACTGTGCATATGTACCGATATTTTAAAAATCTATTTTATATAAAATGTGATTTCGTTTACTCATAGATTATACCCTTCCCCATACATCAATCCAGAAAGCTTCATTGAATACAGTGACAGCTAATAGCGATGACAAGGCAGAACAAATACATTGGCAGCCTATTAGGAAACAAGTCACATATAGGGATTGCTTAAAATTTCGCCAATGTGAATTTAGAACAATTAACTGCTATTTTGTAAGGACCCTTTAATATTATATGTCTGTACTTCTGCAGGGCTGTCCAATTACGCGCCAACTAGCGGGCCGCATCTAGACTGAAATAATTTTGTGACCCGTAAAATCAGCATGCATTTAAATAACTTTAAACAAATAATAAACTTTAAACATTTTTAATTATTTGAATTTGCTACAATTTCTAAATGAAGTTATAACATAAATTAACAACATTTAAGCATAAATTTTAACAGGGACGTGTTGGCATGATTTAATTCTAATTTATATCTATATTTGTGAACTTTATTAATTTTCCTTATAATATATATTTAAAGACATTTAATATTTACAGGCTGCAATTCACAAAGCTAGCGATTAATATTTTATAGCAGGAATTCTATCAGCATAATACGTCCGCTACTTGGGTGCAATAAATCCACGAATTATAATTGTTCAACTAATTCCCCCAAAAGCTTTCTCAATATGGCCAAGTTTTACTATAGGCAAAGTAGTCAATTGCTAGACACAATTGAATCCGCAAACTAGTTATGAGCATATTTCCTTTACCCCATTTGCATGTCGTATAGTGTTTTGAAATAGCTTTTACCCTTTCCTAGCAGCTTTTTTGAAACTTAGAACTCGGGTATATGTAGCATTAGGTTATTTGTTTCACAATATTTAGCGCAGATATAATCGTGAGTTTTGAAAGAAACCTGCACGAGAGAGATTTCTTATTAAAACCCCTAGAAAATGCCTTCCCTGAACTCAGGGAATCAACAATCATTGATCGTATAAGTATAATGTACAAAAGTATATGTTACTTAGCTAAACAACCTAAAGAGTAAATGTAAAGCCTATTTCATTGGCCATTCTGCTATCTTCAGCGCATTTCTGATTGGAGTGCTCTGAATCTCTAATTCCTAGTGCAATAGCACTTCCCCGTAGCTCAACCCCCTTCCTCGCCGGACTCCAACCCTCATCTCAAGGCAGTGTTTCACGGATTTCCTTTATTTCTTCGGAGAAATTTTCTTCTCCTTATTCCAAATTATGCCACACGTTAGGGCAGAATTAGGACTTGTGCTAATTCTGTCCAACGTGCACCGCTACTATTCCATTGGATCCCTATCATGTTAACTTCAATTTTCAATTATTTACCAAAGCTTTTAATTTGATCGAAGATTAAAGCAAACCCAGCGTGTTTGCTAACGCTCCAAATTGTATCCCTTGATATCTTGAGAATATTTAACGCATTTTTACATTCCTTACAATACGCAATATGCTATGTTTAGTAAAATCCTTGTAAGGAGAGTCGTGCATTCCAAATCTAGTTTTAGTTAAATTTACACATTTTGTGGAAGTTAAAACATAATCTATTTTCAAAAGTATGGCTGTACATGCGTATGTGTTTTTTGATTATCCTTGCAATTTAAATGTACGTATGTGTCAACTGTAACCCAAGAACAATAAGATATTTCATGAAATTTACAGTTGGTGATTTTTTATTTGGCGCCCATTAGATTTTAGTAAGAATTGAAACAAAATTAGAAAGTAGCCATTTATATACCATGAGTCGAAAAAATTCAAAATATTGAAATAAGAGATAAAATATGTACATCTATATTTAGCAAATGATCGTTTTTTGCGAAATTTTTCATGAGAAATCCCACACGATCAATTCCGATATGCTCAGATAAATGGTTTTGACTGAGTTTCCTGTTTATGGAAAATTTGTCAAAAGACTTAAAGTCAATAAAAATAACAAATTTCCAATTAAAAATTAAATAGTTGAAAATCTGGAAATTTGATGCTCTTTTAAGTAAACTTCTATTTTATATGAAAAAAAAACACAGTTTATATGACAATTCAATTAACATAAATAGCAAAAGAGAAGGAGACAAAAGTGGGAAAATTATATGTTGCTCTCATAATTTAGACTTTATTTCCTTTATAAGATAAATCATTTCAAAAAATGTACGCTGTTTTGAAATGAGTACAGTTATTTTGCGGAGTAAAATTAAATATAATGACTATTTAGTTGAACGTGACTGATTGCCATGATTTTGATATATTAATTTATAAAGTATTGGTGGTTCTTAAATATTACATTGACACTAATTGTAATAATCAAGCAAAAGTATGGCTTATTTTTGTCAAAGACAATATTATTCCCACACTCACCTACACACGTACATCGCTTTGAAAAAATCCAATTTATGTTCAAGCCTGCTTAAAATTTGTTTAATTGTCAAAATCTTAAATTATAACTTTTAACCACATCATAGCATACTTTCTATGCACATATGATGTTTGTATGGCAAGTTAAAATGATTAATGTTTAATTGAGAGCTCTATTTTCCTATGATAGTCTTAATAATACCTTTCTTATAATCCAGTGGTGATCTACAATATCTCTTATATGGCAACTACGCAGTTAAAAAAATATCTCCATCTGCTTTCCTTTGCTATCCAAAAGGAATTCAATTGTCGTATTGTTTAAACGTATGCTACATCATCACATTTATGTATTATTCATACCTTCTAAAAGAAGAGGAAATAGAGAATCCTTGCTTAAAAATTTAGTTTCACTGTTTCATTTTGATTGTATGCATTTTAAATACTATTTAACAAGAGGTTCATTTTATTTTTGCATTGATTTTTACTTGATATTCTTAAACTTACTAAATTCATCCCCGAAAACGGTTCTTAGCACACATAATTAAATTCCACATTGCCTAATGACGATTAATAGATAAAAGTAAAATCCATTAAATTTTTATGTTTTATTTCCTATTACAAAATATTTGAATTTATTTAAAATTATAAACGTTAGTCCTTACATAGAAGGGCGACAATTCTTCGGAACTTGAGAAGCTGGTATCAATCATTAACAACTAATCAACAGTAAGACAGAAAAGAAATAAATAAATGTTTTACATAAGCAAATGCGTATTTCGTTTGCAAATTTAATAGAAAAGATCTGAAGCAGTTTATTATTTTTACTCTCTCATATTATGTAATACAGTGTAGAATAGAGAAAGTATTGTTTTCAAGAAAATTATCGTTTTGAAGATTTTGATGGTAATATATGTTTTAAGACCCCCTGAACACGTTTTAACTATTATGGAGTTATATCCATCGGTCTGTCTGTCTGATGTATGTGGTCGATTTCTTGTGTACACAATAGCAGCCACATATATTAATGGATTTTTACAAAACTATACAGCTGGCGTTGTTATTAAAAAATCTAGAAGTAGATAAAAAATTTTGAAATTCAAGCGAAAACTTCGTTAAAAGAAGTAAAAAGCAAAAATTATAAAAAAATTAAAGCGATGGATCAACTTTTTATTTATACGAGTAACATTCAGGAGAATTTGTACATGTTATTTCACGATTTATAAGGACTTAAATTTTAATACAATAAAAAGTAAACTTCAGAACTTTTTTTAAATATTGTTTTAGGTGTTCTCTAGTTACTGTTCTATTTTACTGTTTCCTGAAGAGCAGTGAATTCCGGTTAACAAGAAGCAGGATGCCGACCTCGGGCGTAGTGTTTAATATATGTATATTTGATCATTTTTAAATTAAAATATATTTATTATGAGTAGAAGTAATAAGTACTTTTTCATTGCTGTAGAACGAGGTACAAAATGTAGGGAGACAAAAATAAATGGAAATGCAAAGTGATTAATGTGTGCCAGCTCATTAAGGTAGCTTATTCGTGGTTAAGAAAATATAAAATTCCGTAGTGATTACCTGTGCAAATTAGTGAAATTATGTGTTATAAATATTGTCCAAGCTTACTATCAATGTAGGCGAGATTTCGTGTGGTACATTCTTTAGCTCTGTCACATAATACCGTATTAGTTAAAATAAAAATGTTTTATTTGCTCTCACGAAAGGTAAAATCAATTTGATTACGTAGGGACATTCTATTTTGCGGGAAATGTAATTTTCATTACATTAATAATTTTTCTTCTAAAATTCACGGCTTAAAAAATATTATTTAATTCAATATGAACCTTTCGCAATAGAAATACATGCAATGCTGAGGGACTTATCTTATCTCTGCGCCACTTGAAATATTGTTTCAAATGATTTTGATATTTTCCAAACATGACGCTTTAACTCCTTCCCTACTCCTCCTACTCGGTTTCAAGTGTAGATTTTATATGGATTGATAGCACCACTTGAACTATTGTCTTTACCCATTATCAAGACAATAGAACTATTGTCTTGAACCCTGCGCCACTTGAATTATTGTCTCAAATGATTTTGATATTTTCCAAATATTGACGTTTTAACTCCTTCCCTACTCCTCCTACTTGGTGTCAAGAGTAGATTTTACATGGATTGATAGTTGATAATTGTTTCATTTTGTTAATAGATGTTTCGGTAACACATGAGATTGAACAATTTTCCTCCAATAGCGTTCAGTCGAATACAATATTTACTCAGAATATGAAGAATAACATCTGAAACCTTTGCTTGTAAACTAGAATGTTTCATACAGTATGAATGAATTTTTCATATATTAGTAGATATCAGAATATCAATATCAATAAACAGTTCTAACATTATATCTAGAATTGTGTATATATATATAATTGTATCTAGAATAAACATTGTATCTACAATATCTAGAATAGAATTGTATTTACAACAGCTTGAAGATAATTGTATCTACAATATCTACAATTGTAGTTGGCGACAGATCTCCAAGTTGGCAAACTATCGCCAACTTGGTGACTTTTTATAATGCAAAATTGACGAATGTTTCACCAAATTTGCAAAAGTGGCGTTAAATTGACGAAAATGACACCATTGATGAATTTATTATTAAAAATTATTTTTTTATATATATATATGAGCTATGTTGTTTTTTGTAAATGCTATTAATATCGATAATTGTCAACTAAGATTTGTGCGAAATATAAGTCCATTGGGTACTCCAAAATTGTTTCACATATTGTCCTTTAGAAAAGGGGCAAATGTACAAGAATTCAAAGTTAGAAACATTGTGCCGTGATACTTGTACTTCATTTTTTCGCTGTTAAAGGAGTAAAACATTGCATTATGTAGGGATAGCAATTTGCTGCCACATCAGCACATCAGATTTGTATATATTAATTTGTGTATCCAATGTTTTACTATCAATTTATGTGCATTTTTGTTTTTCATTATGTGGGACGTAAAATAGAAAAAGAAGAACAAGTTTTAGTTTAATCTTTAAATATTATTAATTATATTATTTATCGATGACATGGCCGTTAAAACTCATTAGTAGAATTAACATTAAAACGTACATTGCTCGTTGTTGTGCCGCAATAAACCCTCCAATTATTTTTACCTTTTGTGTAAGTCCTGAAAAGCATTATTAATTAATATAAAAAGATTAGACTATTTAAACTTAAACAATATAATTTATTAACAACATCAATTTATCAATAACACCATTTTTCATAAATATCAATTTTCAATTATTATCAATTTTCATTTAATTATTTTAGCAAGGGGATATGCGACCAGAAATATTAGTTTTACGATGGTTTCTAGGACCTATTATTATGAACAGATACCTTCAAGTTTAATCTTGGGCTTATCATCGTTCTGAGGCTTGTATCAGTCTTATACTGCCATAACTCTGGGGTGTGAAAGCCCCAGGCCGTCCGGCTCGTCCAGAGGACTTGGAGCAACAGAATGGACGACCGGGAAGATAACTCTGGGGTGTGTGGCTCCTACTCGTACTATAATGCACTTGCACATAGATTACCTTAACGGGACACTCAACAACTACTCGTACTTTAAGTCAAAATTCGTGATTATTTTCTTTTCATGTCTGATCTCCATTTCTGCTCCTCGTTGTCTTTCGTATGCTACTGCACTCTCATTTTGCCTATAACTGAAACTCGTGTATTTCGTCCACACTCTGGGGTTTGTGGCTCCGAACTCTGATTTCTTTCCTCTGATCCAAGCTGTGGTTCCTTCGGCGGAGGGGGGGGGGTAGCTCCTCCCTTCTTCCCCTTGGCGCTCATTGGTTCTTCTCAACCCAATGGCATCATTTCGCATATAGCAAGGCCCCTCTCAACCCCTTTGGTCTTGCACACCTTAATTTATAGTCCTTTTGACCTAAAAGTTCAAGTCCTCATAAACTTCGGTGCCAGCCAGTCTGCACGCTTTGTTCGGCGTTCTGGCCACCATAAATACTCAAATAAAAGTGTCTCATGTGAGAACAATTTCTGATCTCACACATTATTTACTATTTCTGACACTTTATATATATATATATATATATATATATATCCCTTAATTCACTTAAGAATTTTCAAGTTTGGTCATTAACTATATTATAGCACAATGAACCTAAAAATGTTTTTTAACTACAGCACTTTAAAGTTTTCGTGAAATGATACCCAAAATATGTAAATATATTAAAAACTGAAACTGCCCTAAAATTTCTAGAAGATATATCAATTTTTGTAGATAAAAACTTTACTAAAAAATATAAAATGTTTTCTGAACTTCAATATTTTTATCATTTCTGATATGTTTGTGCATTTCTATTTGAAATTATATAGATATAGATGCAATATTAAAGAAAATTTTATTAAAACTCATATTTTTACTTGTACACTAAAAAGACATATTTTTAATTGTATGAGAAACTTTACGATGTTTATGCAAAAAAAAAATATTAAATTTACTTGCCACCCCTTATAAGCGTTCAATAGGTCCCATTGATTTTGGTTTTTAAATACGAGGACAATGCTATAATCTAGCATTAACAAACATTTATGATTTCTGAAAAGAGATACGCACAACTGGACATGAAAATATGACTTGATGATTTTCTAAAATAAACAATACACCAACTGCAGTTTGTCCCTAAATTCTGTAGTGTGTGCATTTAAACACGTGTTTGCTTAGTTGACAAGAGCTTGCCAATCCGCCGTTTTCACAATTGATTGTGAGTACAGATGGTTTGTCTACATCTGAAGCTTGGCACAATGGCGTGCTGCAGCTGTTTCATATCTTATCTAGGACTTAGAATATATATGGGGATATAGATTATATGGATGCAAACCATTAATACGCTCATAAGATTCAAAAGGTTTACCACGTTGACTCATGGTCTAGTGGTTAATAAGATGATTGCGAAAACCATCTTTAACATTTTAAAAGTAGAAGTTCAAAGTTTTATGAAGAGGGAATGCGTTATTTTCTAGCGTATGTGTTATAATACCGAGCAAGCAGGACACAAATTCTTTAAATTTGTTGACCTCGCTGTTATAAGTAGGATCTGTGGGATACGTAACGGGCCAGTAGTTTGTAGATGCAATGACTGGGCTGCTATTGGTTGCATGGTCTAAAATCACTGCTGTGTTTGTCTGAACGTTTAGCTATTGAAAACTGGTACACGTTAAACTTGAGCGTACCCCTATATCTACAGAGTTTATAAAACAATGAAAACCTTTAATGAGCATAAAAAAACAAACCGTTTCCTCAGATAAGACAGATACTCCTAGACAGTTGTTGAATTAGCCAGCCAGTGCTATTCCACATGTTGGTCATCCCACCTCTGCTCACCCCCTATTCTCAGATATTTTTTGGAAGGGGGTTTGGGATTTTTTGCATTTGTTGGGGAATTTCTTACAATGAAGTGGTGTTTTTGTGAAATTTAAAATTATGGGAGATTTCCAAGAGCTTTTATATTTTATGGATTTTTAACTGATTTGAGTTAAACGTTTCAACTGACTTATGATGTAGAGTAAACAAAAGTCTTCAAAATCTGAAACTCAAAAATCGCATTAAAAATAGCATTATCATTCCATTAAAAAGAGAGTTAGTTTTGCTCATAAAAATATAGATCCTACCCAGATAATTGAAAAATACTATTACTCAAATCCATAAATTCGTTCCAAATCTGTGTCAGTAGTTTACCCTGTTACATTTCATTACACCAAGCCAAACAATTTCTACGCTTGTTCTTGTCTGCATCCGTGATTGAGAAAAAGCCTTCCGCACTCACGTGATCCCCATGTGAATATTTTTGGACCTGTGCTAAAGGCGGTCGAAACAGAGATCGATTGAAGATATTTTATTTATAAGAATTCTTTTGATATTCTACAGCCTAATACATTTAACTTATATTATGATAAAGATACTGTCTAATTCTAGTTTATGATATAGAGATACAAGTATATGAAAGAATATAAACCACTTCGAATTTATGTATTCCATATATATTAAACGTTACTAATATTTAAAAACAAACAATTTCCTGTATCAAACCCTTGGTTTATTTTTAAATCAACCGATTTTTGTAGTTGAAAATTAAAATTGTGTTACTGTTTTAGTTATTTAAATAATCATTTATTTTTAACTGATACTCAAAAGAACATCCATTACTTTGAAAACCATTTGGTCGACGTACGAGCGAATGAAAATAAAACTGTGTGAAAAGATAGTTACAACTTTTATTGTGTGCTCAAGTTAGCTTTGTTGTAAGTGTACTAGTGTTGTAAGTGTGTAGTGTTGTAGTTACTATCCTTTTCCTATAGATGGTTTACACCTAAAGTATCACAGAATCAACGACAGTATAACAGCTCATCAATCTACCGGCGAAGTCAAGCATAACGTCACATGAAAATCATGTATCATCTTGTGCCGAAAAAGACAAAATTTTAGCCATTTGATTTTATGCAAAGTGTGAGACTATGAGGCAACTTATACAGTTTTGATGTTTACGACGAAACAAAGCGCAGACTATTAGGTACCGTTTTATGACAGTCTTGGCCTGGAAAGTCATGATCCCAATAAATATACATCACATAATATATCCGTTGGGACAACATATCCTAGGGCTAGGATGTAAACCAAGCTTCACTGGAAACTGGAAGAACTAATGATGCAAAGAATAGGGGCATCTAATGAGATCAAGGAGGGCGTATCTGAATCCCAGGCCAAATGATGTGGCCACAAGGAGAAAAGTCAACGAAGATTAAAATAATTATTATGCAAAACGCGAGAGAGAGAGATAGAGGTCATTATGATTCGAGCAGTGTTGTAATGAGAGTGAGTCGTTATTTTGAGTATTGAGAATGTTTTAGAAAAATACGAAGTCTCACTCCAAATGTCAGAAAAAGCATCGATAAATATTCCAGTCATGCTGAGCTACAGAACCGAAATACAGAGATATGTGCCAGTCTTCATGTATGCTAGGTCAATTGTTGATTTTTGGAATAATATTCAAAATACCTGGTTTCACAAGGTGCTTTTCTCCTCCTTAAGCGTTTATTAAAATGAATGTAATTTTAATTCTAACATAATAGATGTGTGAATAAATGAAAATTTATTTTAAAAGTTAAAAATGTGGAATTTAATGTGTAGCGTTTTGATTTAATGAGTATATTTAGGAACTCGTGCAAAGAAGTAATCATTTGTCTTGCGGCCACGATAGCAATGTACGGGTGTTACGATTCACGACCACGTTATTTTTGGGTTATAAATTCTTGGGTTTCAAATGTATTTTTGGGTTCCAAATTATGTGGGGTAGTCTATCACTGCACAAATCACTTTGTAAATTTTTAAGTATAGTAAAAAATAGTGAGGTTGCCCGTGGGCTGACGGCATTATAACAAAATAACTAATGTGCCGTTGTGGAAGAGTGCAGCTCATCACCAGCATATTAGTCAGCGTTTGACTTCATGATTGCAGTGCAGCGATTTCTACAGTGCTATCTTTTGATATAAACAGGGCTATGCAATTAAGCAAGAGAGAATGTTGTCATTCCTTCACATTTTAATCATGGTTTTGTGGGTTTTGCCAGTTTGTAACAAAAATTAAGTTATAACATGATCAAAGTGGTTAAATTTAATTAGAAGAATGGATTTTATAATATATAATTTACGTAGAGATTTAAAAGTTTTTCATTTTAATCAGTGACAGCTGCTGCAAAAAATAAACAGTCACGCACCAAAATGTGGATTAAAATTGATATATATAAAGATCTATTATATTAATGTATAGTGGCCAATTGCTATATTGCGTTGTTTATCGTTAATACACCTCCAAATACACTACGGGACAGTGAAAATGAGACACCAAGAAGGAGTGGGCTAAAAATATGCAAATTGCAGGGTAGACGCAGCTCACAGAGTTATGTAAATGAAGAAAATAAAACTGTGCAAATGCGAGTTATATAAATACAAAATGCGCATCTGTCCTGCGCACGTTGAGTGAGATATAAGGGAAGGAACCTGCAGAATCGGCATTAGTCGCGGCGCTCTGATTGGCAGGGAAATCATTTTGCAATTTTTTGTCTCAGAGGAAACGTGTGCTAGCAGAGAATGCCAGGCCGTCGCCAACAGCGGCAGGTCCAGCAGATAGACCATTTACCGAGGTGTATGGTAATAGGACTAAGAAGGCCAGGTGGGTCTATACGTCAATTCGCAGCGGACAGCCACCTACACGGGTCCCCGATTCACAGGCTGTGGTGAAGATGGTTGGAACAAGGAAATGTAGCACGTTTGAAGTGTTCCGGTACGGCTAGAGCGACGTCATCATGCGTAGACCAACTCTTCCGCCAGCCACTTCCGTCGCCCTTTTGCAGCAAGCGCAGGACACTCTTGATGCTCCCATATAGACCAGGACCATTATTCGCCGATTTGTCGCCGGCGAACTACACTCATGGCGTCCGTTAAGAAGACTGTTTTGATCCAACAGCACACGTCTCCGTTTGCAATGGTGTCGGAATAGAGCCAGTGAACGGCGGAGTGGCACAGGGTCGTTCTCTCAAACGAGTCACGAGTTTGTTTTAGCAATTACAGTCGCCGTGTAAGAGTCTGGCTCCGAAGTGGTGACAGATCCAATCTGGCCGCATCTGTGGAACGCCACACCGCGCGGTATCATGGATTGGGGCGCCATCGCCTACGATAGCAGGTCACCTCTGGTCCGTATTGAGGTCACTATGAAGGCCCAACGGTATGTGGATGACTTGCGGCGGTCGGTGACACTACCCTTCTTTCAGGGGGTGCCGAATGCCATTTACCAGCAGGATAACGCCCGACCACACATTTCCCACATTAGCCAGTATGCCTTGCAAGGTACCCAAGTCCTTCCCTGGCTACCAGTCTCCCCTGATCTCTCACCAAGCGAGCACGTCTGGGACGTCATTGGATGTCGCTTGCCGGCGCTACCACCGCTGGGTTTAGAGGACGAACTCTGGCAAAAGGTTGACAGGAAATGGACAGCCATCCCTCAGGACACCATCCGACTGTTCATTGACTCTGTACCTAGACGTGTTGCTGCCTATATTGCCTCCAGCTGTGGTCCTACAACCTAATGATCAGACGGTGTTATCGCTCAGTATCAAAGTGTATCATGTTGCAGTAAATATCCCTTATTGTTCGTTGTTGTCTCTCTCTGTTTGCCAATTTTCATCACGTTCTACTCACTCCTTCTTAGTGTCGCATTTCCACTGCCACGTAGTGTATATCTTTACAGTGAGACTACTTACTTCATCTGAAATGCTAATTATTAGTCATTAACTACGCTATTTAACTTCTAAAATTATAATATTTTATTTAGTAGCATTCGCAGTATATGAAAGAACACTTATAATTAAAATTTTTAGAAAAACTTCATTTAAGCTTACTATGAGAGAGAATTGGGACATATATATATTGTGAGACCAGATAAGTTAATCAAACGTTAATAGTTTTTGGCTCCAACCATTTGTTTATAGAGCTGGTTACCTTGTGTACATGTTAAAAGTATTGAAGCACTTCTGGCCGTTAGGTTGGCACTTGCAAATAGTGAGGGAGCCTTTTGAACTCTATATATCATCTTGAGGAGTTTTTATTTATTAATATCTTTCTCAGGAATTCTTTTTCATGTCGGCACACTTCGAATACATTCACCAGTCTTTTTCTATAATATTTTCACAAGTCTTATAATTTTACAAGCCTGTAAGTCATCTTTCTCGTTAGGTAATCTAATTTTTCACCTTATTTCGGGGAAAAACGCCTTCCATGTGGCTCTCCTATCTGATTGACCTTGTTTCGCCCTATGTTGGTTTAGGGCCGGTCATGATGAGTGACTTATACATTTATTTGATAATTGATATCAATGCGTAGTAATCCTAAAATATTTTACTTCCTTGTTTATTTCTCTTTATCGTGATGTTATTTGAAATTTTGATCCAGTACAAAAATTTAGTTTTGCCTGGCGTCATATCCACGATTCCATGGTAGTTAAATTGCTATCTATTTACTTAAATACTCAAATCTTTAAATATTATATTAAAGATCTTGGCACATCTATCTACTTGCACGGTGCTTGCTTGATTGTCGTTGTGAATCTATGTTTGTCATTTTTTTTTAATTTTTAGTAATCGAATGCTATTCGGTATTATGCAAAAATTTGTTAACTGAACTTTATTTATAACTTCATTGTACTGTTATTTTTCATACGCCTCTGATGAGAGGCGTTCATCGCCCGAAAGCGCTAAGGTGATTTTTGTATATATATTTTAATGCCCTATACTTTGTAAATAAACTTTATTTTATTTTGAAAATTTCAACTGTCAAAATTTCAAAACTGTCATTTTGTTGATTTTAGTAGAAAGTAGCTTAGCACTTTGGAAGTTCCGACTGCTGGGCTTTGCAGAATTTTTTAGTACACGATGAGTGGTGGAGAAACGCATTGTTGAACACTTACATCAACAACTTACATCAACAATTGCTTGGCCAAATTTGAACTATTGATATTTTGCAAAATTATATATCATAATCTATACGCTAAGAAAAATGAAATATACCTCACTTCATCACAGTACACAACATCAGAAATGGAAACATTATTTATTATGCTATTATGTGCATGTTAAACATTTTTAACAATTTTTATATCGTAAAATAAGTATATAACTCACGGTATGGTAGATAATGGAATGTAATAGGGTTTTCCAAATCCTTATTCTCCCACGTTAAACATTCGCCGAAAATGGAAAAGCAAAAATAATCCACTTGGCACAAAATGTATTTCAGTGCAAACAAAGGTTAAACTTGGGAAATAAAGCCATGAATATATTCATACCGTTCATTAAGAGTTCCATAGGAAAAGTACTTGACCTTCATTACAAAGTAATTAATGTAATGTATTTATTAAAATAAATTAATGTAATGTATTTATTAAAATAAATTAATTTTATGTAATTATTAAAAGTATGCAAAATTTTAATAATGGCATTTTTCTCTTAGTCATGGTACTGCTTTTCATTTGATATCGAATTGACATTATCACTCATTATAATTTTTGGAAATTAGTTTAACTCAGCTCACGCATATTTTCATACATTTAGGTTTCAAGTTACTTTGCACCACAAACAATATAATTTTGTTACATATTACGTACCTTGGTGTATCTGAAACATTTTTTATTGAATTCATTACTTTTTGTTTTACTTAATTGAGAAAAAGCTGTATCTGGATTTATTAGATCACCACTTTTCCACAACCAATGCAACAATTTGAAAAAAAATCTGATGTGGGCAGCACATGACTTTCCCTGCAGACTTATATCCACGTTCTCTTTATTTTAATTACATTTATTTCACTTTTATTCAATTTTCGTTCTCATTCGGTAACCGGGCTTATTTTCAAAGGTGGCGTAGGGAAAGTACGAAAAACTAAAATATCTCGAGAACGGCTAGTCCTAGTGTAATGGGGTTGGTCTTATTCTTTTCGTCGTTAAACATTACGTATTAAACGGGCATTTTATGGATATATCTGAGTATACCTAGTTCTTTAGTTTAGATTTTGAAGATTTTTGCGGGCCGTTTTGCAAAAAAAGGCAGGTTATTTTTTTCCGAATCGTACCAAAATCTAATCAGCACAAAAAGGCAGGTTATTTTTTTCCGAATCGTACCAAAATCTAATCAGCACCAGAGTGACCTATACGTGACTTATCTACCGAATTTTGTGAAATTCGGTCCATTAGTTTTTCAGCTAGAGTGGATACAAGCTTTTGCGGGCCATTTCGCAAAAAAATGCGGGTTCTTTTATTCCGAATTGTACCCAAAACTAATCAGCACCAGCCCCGCCCACAAGTGACTTACCTACCAAATTTTGTGAAATTCGGTCCATTAGTTTTTTAGTTACAGTGGATACAAAATCTGCACAGACAGACAGACACACAGACAGACAGACAGACAGACACACAGACAGACAGACAGACAGACAGACACACAGACAGACAGACAGACACACGCACAGATGTCACGCTAAAAATGGTTTTTTCGTATTCTAGAGGTCTCGAAACGTGTAGATCCGTCGAAAACTCGAGTTGTGATTTTCGGTATGATTCCAATACTTTCCCTATACATTACCATGTATTGCAGGGAAAGTAAAAATCTGATGTGGGCAGCACATGACTTTCCCTGCAGACTTATATCCACGTTCTCTTTATTTTAATTACATTTATTTCACTTTTATTCAATTTTCGTTCTCATTCGGTAACCGGGCTTATTTTCAAAGGTGGCGTAGGGAAAGTACGAAAAACTAAAATATCTCGAGAACGGCTAGTCCTAGTGTAATGGGGTTGGTCTTATTCTTTTCGTCGTTAAACATTACGTATTAAACGGGCATTTTATGGATATATCTGAGTATACCTAGTTCTTTAGTTTAGATTTTGAAGATTTTTGCGGGCCGTTTTGCAAAAAAAGGCAGGTTATTTTTTTCCGAATCGTACCAAAATCTAATCAGCACAAAAAGGCAGGTTATTTTTTTCCGAATCGTACCAAAATCTAATCAGCACCAGAGTGACCTATACGTGACTTATCTACCGAATTTTGTGAAATTCGGTCCATTAGTTTTTCAGCTAGAGTGGATACAAGCTTTTGCGGGCCATTTCGCAAAAAAATGCGGGTTCTTTTATTCCGAATCGTACCCAAAACTAATCAGCACCAGCCCCGCCCACAAGTGACTTACCTACCAAATTTTGTGAAATTCGGTCCATTAGTTTTTTAGTTACAGTGGATACAAAATCTGCACAGACAGACAGACACACAGACAGACAGACAGACAGACAGACACACAGACAGACAGACAGACAGACACACGCACAGACGTCACGCTAAAAATGGTTTTTTCGTATTCTAGAGGTCTCGAAACGTGTAGATCCGTCGAAAACTCGAGTTGTGATTTTCGGTATGATTCCAATACTTTCCCTATACATTACCATGTATTGCAGGGAAAGTAAAAATAAATATTTTTTCTTTAGCCTTGGTATAGTATACATCACAGAAATAATTACATGTTTTCAAATTTTAAAATTTTTCGTTTAATTTCTCCCCTTTATTTAACCTGAAATGGAATCATTTGTTGCCATTTCTTTTGTGTTAGGTAGGTGCATCTTCAAAATTTGTTTCACATTTATCTTCGCGCATTTTTTCCCTCAAATTTACATCCCCTCCACGAGCAAAAATAAAAAATGTTATATTTTTTTCGTAGTCTTAAAACGCTTTTTATATATCTCAATCAAAAAATGCGATTGTTTTTTGTTCTCATCCTTCACAATATACCCTATTTCAACTTTTTATAAATATATTAAATACTGGTTTTTATCCTTCATTTTTTTTTTGTTTTCTTATATTTGATTAAGTTTTTTAAAACAATGAAAATGAAGGAACAAACAGTCTGATGTTTTTAGCCACACTCTCGTCCTCAGTGAATGCAAAAATTATTTCTTTTTTTTAATTTAATTAAGGCCGACCAATTTTTATTTATTTCTCTCGAATAATTTTAGTTTGATTTCAACCCACTTATTTTATTGCATCCTTCGTTTTCTAATCCATTAGAAGCATGCGAATTTATTTTTTATTTCGAATTTGGGTGATTTATCTCACAAAATTGTTTCAGATGTCTTCGTTCATTATTTTTTGCAAAACTAAGATAAACGAACCTTTGCTTTCATTTGGAGGAAGGGCCTTAAAAATTTCAAATATAAAAAGTGAAAATGGTATTTTCCCAGCCGGGAATCGTTTTCATATCATCTTACAGTTGTTGGAATGCTTTTACATTTTAGCCTATTCTCTGTAAAACATATTATACACGGGATATAAATCTCGTATCTTTATATACCCCGTTATTTGATAGGCTTAACAGCAGATTATGATATAACTAAAACATACATTTTACGTAGAATAACTCAGAACGTAAATGTAGAATATTTTTATACATAAATTAATAGCACTAAAAAACTATCAAATACCTATTTTGTAATTTACATTTTGTTCCATGAACGAAAAACAATTTCTGCACTTTGTTCTTGACTGTATTCCTTCGTGACTGAAGAAAAAATCCACTACTATCACGTGATAAATATATGACTATGAAACATGCACTTGTTAATATATGACTATTTCTGGATCTGTTAACTGCAGTCAAAAGAGCAAGCAAACCGGTGTATAGTATTTTATACATAAGACATCATTTATCATGCGACATTTCTGTCTGTGTTTTGCTGTCATGTCATTTCATGTCTGTATTTTACTTCAAGGTCATAACTACCAGTATTGTTTTAATTTTAGTCTGGTTTATTTTGAAATCAGTTGGGGATATCGTAATTGAATTAAAGTAGCTCGTGTGATATATAGCTATGTATATATGTACCCTGCTAAATTTCAATGTTTGTTTTTCACTCGCAGCGTGGATGAGATAAAAATCATTACAGAAACTATATTGAGCTTGTGCCTTCCTTCCATTGACTGTTAATATCCATGTTATAACAGATAATACTTTACTGGATCATGTAGTTCAGTGGCCTACACTTGCGGCAAAGTTAATTTGGAAACACTTTGGAAGTAAATAACTATGTGATACCTCTGTTCCTCAGGTGTATTTTGCCTGTGTTCTAATTTGTAGTTTCTTACATAGCAGAGAAGGATCTTCGAAGGGGTATGTTTATAGAGCCCTTTTAACAAGCTCCTCTCTGCACGGTCACGTGTGTGGGTATATTGTAATGGCGAGGTGCTTGCATGCTGAAAGAGATGACTCCTCAAATGCGGCGAAGTCTTTATTCAAGCATTTTAAGATATGACACAGCATTTCCCTCTGCCTTCCCGGCCATCCAAATAGCTGCTCTTAGTCCTCTGGACGAGTCGGACGGTCTGGGTCTTCAACAGCATTTCCCTCTTGGGACTTCTTATTTGAGTTCAAATTTTCAACTCCTCTCTGTACCGTTTCATAGTTTGACTCTGATCAATCCGCTTTTATACCGTGCCTCTGTATATAGAACGTCTCTCTGTTGCAATACCACCTTGAAATGTTTTTAAGAATCCCCATACTATGTATTGGAATTTACAGATAATAATGTGTGGGCCAGTTTTCATTAAAATCTATAAAATTTATGTTTGCAGATCATCTGCTAGTACCCCATATCGACTGATAGATTCATTTGAAGTCAAATTCTCATCTTCTCTCTGAACCATTTCATTCTGAGTCTGATTAATCCACGTTTGTACCGTACCTCTGTATATATAGAGGCTCTCTGTTGTAATACTATCTTGAAATATGTCTAAGAATCCCCAATAATGTATTGGAATTTACAAATAATGATGTGTGGACCATTTTTCATTAAAAATTGTAAAAGTTATGTTTGGGGACCATCTTCTCGCTCCCCATATCGACTGACAGATTAATTGCGAATGTCATGCCTGTTTTGCTACACATAGAACGGTTTGGGCTTTTACATTCTGTTTATTTATAAAGGTGGTTAAATGTATACAGTAACTTACAGTCTATTTATGTAGTTTTAGTCTATTTATGTAGTTTTAACTTACATAAATAGACTAATACTGTTCGTTGTGTATATACTGATTAGCCGCTTGTCATAATAAGGGACTTCAGATATCAATAAATAATGTTTTTATAGTAAGATCAGCAAACATGAATATTATTTTAAGTTTTATTTACAGCAATCTATTAATTTGAACCCAGACCACTGATTTAATATGTGATAATTCTAATATTTTAATAGTGTTTGATAAATTAATTTAGCCGAGGTTTGTGGTTTCTCATATACTCTATACTGTCCAGATAGCTTTGCCACATTATACTCTAATGCATTTCCTCTGAAAATTATGGTCATGGTCTTTGAAGTGGTGTTCAGAATGAATTTCATAGAAGGTTCTATAGAAGAAATTGGACTAATCAAAGTAAAGCACAAATTGTGAGAACCAGAAATTTAATTTGAATTTTTGTGCGAAGTAAGTTTGTAAGCATATTAAATTCGACTGATATGCTATACATACAACAGCGTCCATAGATACATATCTGACACACATGTATTTTTCTTTATACTTTTTAGATATCATTAGATATCTTATATATCGTTAGATGTTTTTGATTAAAAAAATCGCTCTCATGGCATCACTAGGAAGCCAGAATATTTCAGGTGTAAATTCAAACCAGGTTTAAACTCGGACAAATCAGTCCTGATATACTGGTTTTTATAGTAAGAGGGTTGGTCCAAATAATATTCTTATTTATAGAAACCATAAAAAAAATCCTATATAAAACATTCCATACTTTAATCTGTACAAGTCCTAACAAATCGATGACATATTTCCTCTTTTACATTTCATCTCTTAAACCAAAACATTTTATTCGTGACTGAAAAACCATCTGCTATCACGTGATCCCCATGTGACTATTTCTGGATCTGTGCTAACGGGAAACTTGGAACGGGAGATCGATTGAAAAGATGTTTCATTCATTAGAATCTTCCCACCATTCGATAACGCCTCATGTTTCGTGTCTCGTTTTGACAGCTATATCTGTGACTAGTTTTAATTTTAGACTATGTTACATTCTGAAAGCTGGGTCAGATTTCGGCTTTCAGTGAAGCATTTCTCTCGCGTCTCTCCTAGTGTATTGAAAAGAAGTGAAGGAAAACTTTTTACATCCAGAGCCAGAAATGAGACTGCTGTTAATAGCGTATTCCTCTCATGAATGAATTTTTAAGGGGACCTGTGGTTTATTACAGTTACATGTTAAAAAATCTGATGTGGGCAACACATGACTTTCCTTATATAATGTAATGAATTTACTACTTTTACAGTAAAAAAAATAGGTTTTTCTTATAGTAGATACTAATATTCTTTCCAAGATATTGAATTTTCGACAATTAGTCGTCATTTTCATTGATTTAGTGTCATTTTTATCCATTTGGCTAGATTTTCGTTAATTTGTCAACATTTCAAAAAGTCGCCAAGTTGGCGACATTCTGCCAAATTCGTCGCCAAAATCTCGCCAAGCGTTATGGATGAAGAAATAAGTTATTCTTACAGCAGATATACGACTATTGGCGTTCAAATACAAAAGTATTACTTAAAGTATCGTTTTTCATGAATGGAACGAGCTAGATCCACGAGAATGATGTCACCCAATTTATCACATGGTATTACATATGAAAAGTGAACATCTTTCACAATAGAAAATATTTTTATTTTATGACTTTTTGATAATTTTTTGAAAAATCGTACAATATCTCGAGAACGGTTTATGTTAGCGTTCTAAAATTTATGTCAATCGTTTTCTGAGGAAAAATTACATAAGAAATGTCTATTTGCGTAACTTTATTAGTGGTTTTGATTTTTTGACGATTTTTTCAATATTTCATTCGAAAATTTAGGAGGGTTCTGAACATTCGATTGCGTATAAAAACAACAGGCTTCCACTGTTTATGGATTGTGATTTTTGTTCCAAATTTTGTTCGAATCGGTCCATTCGTTCGTCAGTTATCGTCTCCACAGACTCACTGACACACACACACACACAGACATCACTCCAAAAATGTTTGATTCGTGATCAGGGATGCTTGAAACGTGCTCTCCCGTCGAAAACTCGAATTCGAATTTTCGACCCCGTCACAATATTTTCCTTATACATTATGTATATAAGGAAAGTAAAAATCAATCGATATAAATCGTCTGAGTTGGGGCATAGCCACTTTTATCTAAAATGCATGTTCTTTCCTTCGCGTAAATAGACAACATCCCAGCTCAAAAATGACTGCTAGATGGAGCCAGTTATCATCTAAAACAACGTTGTTGTTTTTCCGTTTGAGTACATGTTTTACCTTGAAAGATTCTTAATATTTAGTATATTTTAATCTTGTTTTCAATTTTTTTTACTTTGATTGTCTTGTATTTTTCAATTGTAATATCTGGCTTTTACTATGGTTTATTGTGTAGTGTCCCTTTGTACATCAAATATCTTGAAAGATTGTATAGTATTTTTGAATTTCCCTCGGAAGTCGGTCGTCGGGAAAAATGGATTAAAGCAGAGGCTTTTCAGAAAAAGTTTGTATACGTGTATAATTTCAGCACAAATTAAACTGTCAACATACCTAGGTTGAAGTATGAACATTTTAAATCTATCGTGTTCTTAATAATTAAGAAGTTTTTGATTTTTCAAAGAAAGTTTGTATACTTTTATGAATTCAGCAAAAGTTAAACTATTAAACTATATTATTAGCAATTGATCAGAAAAGAACCATCACTGGTAGCTGACACAAACATGACAAATATTGCTTGTGGTTTATATACTTTGTATGTATCACTATACATTTAAAATTCCATATTAATATCTATAGAGGATTGTTTTACGTTTTGTTTATATCTTATTGTATGCAAATTCAAATTAGATTTAATTTTACAATAACGCTGAGCAAAGCGGGAATTTCTATCTAGCAATGTATCTATCTATATATCAAGATATCAAATTCACATCATCTACGGTATTTTAAATCTTTCTCTATCTTGTTCTAGTTGTTACCGCTATATTGCGATACATAACATCTTTTGTAGGTGTATCGAGGTTTCCCCTTTTTACTTTCCTTATATACATAATGTATAAGGAAAGTATTGTGACGGGGTCGAAAATTCGAATTCGAGTTTTCGACGGGAGAGCACGTTTCAAGCATCCCTGATCACGAATCGAACATTGAGGTGATGTCTCACTGTGTGTGTGTATGTGTGTCAGTGAGTCTGTGGAGACGATATCTCACGAACGAATAGAGCGATTCGAAAGAAATTTGGTACAAAAAGCACAGTCCATGAATACTGGAAGCCTATTGTTTTAAAATACAATCGAATGTTCAGAACCCTCCTAAATTTTTGAGTGAAATTTTGAAAGAAATATCAAAGAATCAAAACCTTTAATAATGTCACGTAAATAGATATTTCTTATGTAATTTTTTCTTAGAAAACGATTGACATAAATTTTAGAACGCTAGCATGAACCGTTCTCGGGTTATTGCACATTTTTCAAATAAATTTATCAAAAAGTCCCATAAATTAAAAGAAAAATATTAACTGTTAAGAAACATGTTCACTTTTCATATGTAATATTATGCGATAAATTTGGTGACATCATTCTCGTGGATCTAACTCGTTCCATTCCTGAAAAAAGATACTTTTTCTAATACATTTTTATTTGAACGCCAATAGTCATTTATCTGCTGTAAGAATAACTTATTTCTTCGTCCATAACGCTTGGCGAGATTTTGGCGACGAATTTAGTGGAATGTCGCCAACTTGGCGACATTTTTAATAAATGTTGCCAAATTAACGGAAATCTTCCCAAATGGATAAAAATGACGCTAAATCAATGAAAATGACGACTAATTGAAGAAAATTCAATATCTTGGAAAGAATATAAGTATCTACTATAAGAATAACATTTTTTTAACTGTAAAAGTAGTAAATTCATTGCATTATTTAAAGAAAATCATGTGTTGCCCACATCAGATTTTTAACATTAGAAAAGAGAGAAATGAACGGGCATTTTAGATAAAGATGGTGGTTGGTGGATCGAATTGAAGCACCATGGGGTAACTTTCAAGATTAATACATCATAACGATTTTAAGATTTAGTGTTATGAAGCGAATTATACGAGTCATTTTTACATTATTAATAAAAATTACGAGGTATATTGTTTTGACGCTGTACAGTCAATTCGTGTATAAGATTTAATGGAGACGGATTGAATGGCACCTGTAATTTAAAATTGGTTTCGAATTGCTACGGACATAAATGCCTTTTCAGAGTTTATATTTGTACCTAGGATTTGAAACTAGTACCTCTACACTATTAAAACGTATGGCACTTTCTACGTGTCTATAAATTTATCTATAATCAGCTTTTTTATCAGTTAATTTGCGCACCAAATGCCCACCATATACGTATAGTTTGGCTTTCCGATTGGTTTGAATAGTCTAAGCTTTGTAGGCTGAATTGCTATGTGTGGGGACAGCGGCACCGAGTTTTGAAAATCAGTGGGGGCGCTCTAACTGACAGTCCACAACCGGGGGGTGGGGTCTGAGGGGTATGGAATAATCCCCAGGTGTCCGTCCGGGGGTTCTACTCAGGAAAATTTTAAAAATTGACCCTCCTGAAAATGCAGTTCTAGCTGTTTTTGAATGAACAACACTTGATGGTAAGCATAAACTACTGTTTTATTAGGTGTTTTTGTCCCCAATTAAGAGTGACTACAAAAGCTATTCCACATAAAAGGTATACAGTTACAGTTGTTTTCCTTGTAAAATCTTTAAATCCTAAAAATAGTAAAAGTAATGGTGAAAAAAGTAATAAATATTATATTTTACATATATGTGAATTAAATGGTGGGAAGCTAAACAAATAACAATTGTGTCTGTCTGTAGCCTCTATTTTGGCCTTAAGTTAAAAAAAACACAATAGTCTTTACGAAAATGTTCTTTCATCTCCTTGTTCTTCTCTTTTGGAATGATGCCAAATTGAGTAAAGAGAAAAAAAATAACTTCATTTAAATTAATAAATCAACAGCACTCAATAAATAATAGCCTCAAATTTGGCGTTTATTGTTAGTTTAAAAATAAAAGAGAGACTGGTGGTCTTTAGTTCTATATTTAAAAATTAAAGGCTGTTCCTAATTCTCACTGATAAAGAAAGTGTTCCCACGATCGTTTGATGAAAATGTTCGCCCCAGTTTCGAGATTCAATTTATTTTTCGCTTCTTGCTTATGGACATGCATGATTGCGTTGTCGTTCAATTTTTCTTGCGTCATGGTGTTGCTTAGGTAAGTTTTTAATCTTCTCAGTGTGGAGAAAAAACGTTCCGCTGTACATGTAAAAACGGGTATAATTAAAGCGAGCAATATTTATCAATTTAACCACCTCTGGAATCAATTCGCCGATTTGTTTATTTGAGGAAAAGAAGCTCACTAAGTCTTCTGTACTTTTAACGATAAAATGTTTAGATTCACACACATCTAACGTCATACTTCTGTGCAAATTTAACTTTTCAGGGTCATAGTCATCCTTATAAAAATCTACTACAGAACTACAATCTTTAGTTTTGGAAAGAATAAATGTTTCAATTTTTTTGAAGTGAGTCATAGCAGCTTTAGAAAATCGATCATCGAAAACGTTGGTTACAGTATCTAAAACCTCGAAATAAATTTTCCGGTAATAATCACGGGGGCTGGAAAAAGAAAAGGGTTAAGCTTCTGGGCCGTCATCAAGTCTTCGATGAATTTTTCGTACTTTTGGAAGTCTCGGCTTTTCGACATCAAATTTTTTGTCAATTCCAAGTAAGAGCTCCAAACTGCATCGAAACGTTCATCAATTTAAGATAACTTCTCAAAAACTATGAATATTTTCCATGGCTTTTGCAGCTAGCTGTAAGGAGGAATTTTGCAAAAAGGCATTAAAACTTTCAACTGGCTCTAATATCTGCGTAACAAACGTAGTGACAAATATAAAGTCAAGAGAGCACATAAATTTTAAGAAACCTTTAGCTTTAGCACCGGCATCATATTTTGTAAGCTCAATTTCCTCAAAAAATAATATTAACTCTTCGTAATTCTGTAAAATCGCTTTCAAGAAACTTATTCTGCAACACCACCTGGTAGGACAAAAAGGTCGAAGAAATACAGAGTGAATGGAGCTACCATCTTGATCTTGAGCAGCTTGCAGAGACTCAAATATTACTAGTCGCTTGAGGGACCCACGCACAAAATTGATCATTTCTTTGACATATGTAAGATAGTCTCTCACCACGGTCTCATTTTGCATTGCCTCTTGGATCACACGGTTCAATGAATGCGCCAAACAATGAACATGCATAACTCGCGGCTCAATTACTATGATTTTTGCTTGCAACCCTGAAAGAGCGTCTGCCATATATGCTGCTCCGTCCGTAGCAATACCTCTGGATGACTTGATATCCAGAAAAATACGAGTGAGAACATCCATTAAAATTTTCATCAAGACTTTAGCTGTAGTAGATTCAGTTTTATGGAAATCAAAAAATAATGCATTAATTTGAAAATATTCACCACTGACAAATCGAAAACAGATTGAAACTTGCTGGTGTTGACAATCCTCGCTAGTTCCGCCCATAATTATCGAATAGTATTAGGAGTCTTTTAGAAACTTGATCAAATTTTGTAAGACTTCGTTAGCCATAATAGAACATAGTTCATTTGTTATGCCGTGAGAAAGCCATCTGTACTTTGTACCAATGTCGTATTCATGGAGAGGATCCGGTGGGTCCAGACACCTCCCTCGTCTCCTGAAATGAAATTTCTGGATACGTTCTTGCCTGTGCTCTCGTATTTTCTCATTTAATTGTGATCCAGTATCAAATTAGTCAAGTTTTAGTCAAGTTTAGTTTTTTTTTTCAAACTTTTTTTTATTGAAAGTTCACTATACTTTGGACCCCCTCCTACTCCGAAATAAAATTTCTGGATACGTCCTTGCTTTGTACGTTGAAGTCAAAGGACAAATCGGAGTTATCTTCAGCAACTGACTCTAACAATCCATGATATTTAGAATTTTCATCTGTGGGACCACGGATTACTAATCCTTGGACCATGAGATAACGTAGCGAAGATAACATTCTTAAGAGAGCTACTCTATATCTCTCTCCTTTCTTTTAGACTTCAAAGACTGCACGTTCACACCTTTATCTATTACATTTCTCCTAGTATAGCAGGACATACGAAAATTCGATTATTTATGACAAGAGAATCTTTTTAAGACTTTGTTCCAAGAAGAAAACCAGACTTCCACGAATGCTTTTATCGCATCTTCGTCTTGTTTAGTTTTATTTTCAAAAGGTCTAATGGGGAAATTATTTCCTTACATACAGAACACAAAACACTTTATCACACTTCTCATCGTATAAGATCCACTTATATTTGTCTTTCCACTGTTTTGGAAAAGAACGTCGATCAGCACCAATTTTGTTTGCTTCCATTTCTTTCTATGCAGTAGTTGAATCCGAGCCACCTGAAGCACTATCTGCAGATGACGTTGTAGCCGAATCACTCTTTTTCATTGATGAGCGAACAATCAATTTAACCATTGTAATAAAACGAGTAGAGCAAACAAAGAATTAAACTAACACTTTTCCGTGTATTTAAACGTACATGTGAGGATCGGTAGCAGGTAGCTGTAGGCGGTAGCAGTAACACAACACAAAGCCTTTACTGAGTGACTGAATACCTACAGGCGCACAGAACATTCGTGAAACCGGAAGTTTCTGGAGGAGTCGTGAGCCAGTGCTTCCATGGGCGGACGCGAGAACGCGCCTTTTTTTCTTTTCTTCCTTTTTTTCTCTTTTTTTTTATTTTTCTTCTCCCTTTTTTTGTGTGGGTGCTAAGCACCCTTACAAAAATTCTGGGGTGTGCTCGAGCACCGGAGCACCCCCGGAGTCGGCGCACCTGTGTGGAGATGCTTGACGACAAATCGTTTAATCTATTGCATTATGGGAATTCTTGCAGTTCTGCCGGCATGTGACCAAATTGATGTGTTTGGCGTGGCTTTCCGACTGGGTTTTTAGTCTACAAGTGTGCAAGCGTTATTCAACAGCGTCTATCCACGCACTTAAAGCTGCCAAGGTAGACTGAATATGTTGAATTCACAGTTCGAACAGGACTGTGCGTGTGTATATATAGGTGAGTAAGACAAAGGCATAATAGTCATAGTTTTACCTGTAACTTTCAAGACCAAACTGTGTATGGAGGTGTAATGAAGGATCTAAACATCACGTGTATGGAAGATTAAAAAATCATCGTTATTGAAATCGTAGTCTTATGAAAGCACTTTGGCTGTTTATAACTCAAAAGGATTTATAAGAGTTCAATTATTAAAAAAAAAAAACTCATGAAATTCGGGCCAATAATGATCTTTTTGATAAAAATATCTCCTTAAGTTTGATTAGTGTAGATTTGTTTTACCGTTATAAATCAATTGTTTAAAATGCCGTCATAAATTTATTGTAGTAAAATTTAATGTAACAATAAAACAGACAGACGCTAAAGTGGTATGTGATAAATAGAATGTGTTATTGCTATTTCAGTCCCAAACATGGTTTGCGTAATATACCATTAGAAAATGACTGGAATTTATCTTATAACACTGCATAAACCGTTCTAGATATATCGCAAGTTTTTCGAATAATTATCTGAGTAAAAAAAATTACATTACATGTCTGTTCTATTTATAAAAAAATAACCACTCTTAGTGCCTTGTCCACTGTGACCTATCCGCATAACTGGCAGGCACTATGGTATGTACTGGATATTTTTAAAAAACGTATCTTAAAAGTCCTCTTTTTAACTGAGCTGTTGGGTTAGGTGATTAGTTAGGAGAATATTGATACTGTCTTTGTGGGTGCCACCCCCATTGAATTTAAATTGGATAACACATTTCTGGCCATACAAACAGATACCTAACATCTTCGGATTAGACTGACCGTCTAAATAGAAATAAAGAAAGTCCTTGTGACCTGAAGAAGGAAGCTAATTTTTATTTTCGAAACCAGTTGATGCTCTTGTTGTATGATTATATGAAGTTTTCTTAATCGTAATAATATGGAAATATACTATCAATATGGTATCATAATATAGAGCTTCTTTGGTACAAACCCTGGTTAGAGTATAAGATGTTGGAAGACACATACATACGCTTAAGTTTATCTTTTTAATACGTGTTCATTTAAAGGTTTCTTTATAATCTTTAATTTACACATAACGGCGTCAAACCTTGTAATTTAGCAATTTTGTGAAATCTGAAATGACATTGAAATTATCATCTCTATGGCATGGAATAAACATTTGACTTCAAATGAGAAACGGCCCTTTCTTTATTCGGAATTCCATTCATGACAGAAATATTAACGATCTTACCGTGTTTTCATTCGTAATGACATTTTCGAACGTGTTTCTAACTACTTTCGTGACTACAGACGATCCCCCTCTGACCTTTATCGAGTCTCCGGAGCTTTTCCTGGGATCTTTACTTTTCTATGCATTTGCAAAGGGTACGAGTATAGCGACTAAGAACCTATTCCAGACTGTACTGACTGTAAGATGGAAATTGTTTCATCAATTACGTATTGTGCCTGATTTTCATTTTCTGTATCATTCACTGTAACAATTTTAATGATCTTCATCTAAAGTATTCACACGACGAATTTTTGTGCAGCAAACCAAACCCTATTTATGATTAAATAATGTTCTTACACAGCAAATAGAAAAGAAATGATATATAATGAGTATAATACAGTATTATGAGTATATTTGTGTAATGAGTATAATATAATATAGTATAATTTAAAAATGAAAATTAAAATGAAATGCGGACATGCGGACAATTAATTAAAAAAGGGTAGATATCGTGGTGATTTTACCTCATATATATATATATATATATATATATATATATATGTGTGTGTGTGTGTGTGTGTGTGTGTTTGTATATATATAATGAGTATAATATATACAGTATGTTGCAAAAAATATATCCATCCATAAAAAATTGAATTACAGCCGCAAAACACAGCATGAAAATGCCGTTTCATGAGTTATGCAATGATTAAACTGCCAACGTTCGTTCGTTACTAATTCCCCCGTGGTGAAGGATCGCCTTCGCACCACGTCCACAAGACCCCCCCCCCCCCCCCAGGGTATCCCATGGCGAAGGGGAGGAGATTTGCAGCTTCACTTTTATCGAGGCTCCCCGAAGGGGGGAAGTCTGACTTGCCTTCGAAACCGCGACCCAACAATCCAGCGATCAGACAGAAACGCATGCCCCTGACCGCTCGACTACCGGATCGGCAAACTGTCAACGTAATGATGTTATAGGGATCATACTACGCACATGAGAACAACTCATCGTGATGCATTTAAAACGACCGATGTTCTCATTCATTAGCAATTGGAACTGGATTTTCTGCTTTGATTCTGCAAATTGTGTAAAATAGGCCTTTGAGCCGCACACGACGAGGCTGCGAACAATTCTCGCGTTTAAAAGAGAGATCACATCATAGACCTTAAGAAACCTGGTTGGTCCAAGAGAGGTATCAGTCGCCATTGTTCAGTTGCATACAGTTGCTCAGTTTTGGCAATAATGGATCAAAGAAGGTACAGGTACCGTCGCAGAGGGTCAGGTTGCCCTACTCCAGAGGATAGAGCAATCAGGAGAGGAGCCACTTCCACACAAATGGCGTAGATATCCTCTATTCGAAGGCATTTTCCATTTTCCATTCACCACTTATCAAGGCATACTTATCAGATACGACTGCCAGAAAGTGAGATCAGCTATTGACGTCCATGAAGGTGCCTACCACTGACCCTCAACATATGCAGAGTTGTCTGAATTAGTGCCGAGCTCAATAAGCCTGGACAGTATCCGAATGCAGGAATGTTTTGTCTTTAGCGATGGATTTCGCTTTTTCGAAGTGTTGATGACCGCAGCCTATGTGTGTAGATGAGGACTTGCCAGCATTCCGATCCTGCATTTGTTGTCGAGCAGCATATGACTATCACATGTGACGTGACAGTCTGGAGAACCATCTTGTGGTACAGCCATCTTCTGGCCACTCCTCTAGCTGTAAGCTAATCTGACGGCTCGCTTTTATGCCGATAATATTCTGCATCCGATTGTTCTGCCTATACTATCAAACCCCCAATGTTTTATTAATCACAAGACAACGCTCGACTACGTACTCCACGACTTTCTCAGAAATGTCTTTGATGATTTAATACCCTCGTATGGCCATCCAGGTTTGTTTATCCTCGTATGGCCATCCAGACCTATCAGCAATAAAACACGTCTGGGACATGCTGGGTCTGCAACTGCAGCCTTCCCAGAATGCCACTGAATTAACTGACCAGTTGTAATATTTTTTGAAAAAATTTCCCCAGAGGGACATGGATAGTCCAAATTAACGAAAATATAGTCGAAAATATAGTCGCGGCTATTGAAAGAGCTTAGATGACAATTGATATGGGAAAAGTAAGGGTTTCAATAGTGAAATTCACTGAAAGTAAGGGTTTCACTAAGAATTTCAACTTTCGGTTCTAGAGATCTCAATTCCGATTTAAAATGCACACTCTTATTGCAGCGCAAGTTTTGCAGGATTAGTTGCAGATATAGCATAGATGTTTACTGATGTGAATTCGACATCGAATTTCGGAGGGGGTGGTGGAGTTCACTAGATGTTCTCACTTCCAGTGCTGGATATGTCATTTCCGGTTTTTCCGAGAATTCGCATGACTATACAAAAAAGCGTGCAAAGGAGGGGTACAATTTTAAATAATTCCGTCGAAAATGACTTGCCACCGTATGAAGACTGCTTCATAAATTTCTTATTTTTATTAAATTTATTGTAATTTTTAAAGGCCTATTTTTGCTAAATGTCACATACATTTGATTTTGCGAAACAAATACTCATCATGGTTACTAAAATGTAAGATTTATATACAATACACGTCAAAGGGTGAGCAATGTAGATCTATCAATGTTCTAAACTTGCAGCTTTTTTCAAGACTTTTCTGTCAGTAAGTTCATTAACTGTAATGGATAGTTTTTGCCTAAACAGAGAACATGCCAATTTTTGCTTGAAAGTAATTATCTAAAAATATGCAAATCCAACTCAGTTCATGAAGAATTGTGTATGCTTTCAAAATTATACCATACGCTAATGAAACAGTTTATTTTCGGCAGGGCTATAATATGCATGAAATGTCATCTTGCTTAATTTTGAACAGTAATGTTTTGTAATTTCGGAATAACATAGGACATTCCTGGGAATATAAGTAAAACATAACCAAAAATTGAACCTCTCAATGCAGCCACCTATTTAAGAAGGATTGTATTTCACTTCATCAAATTCAATCTGAAATTTATTGAAGAAATGGAACGAGTACGATTCACGAGAATGATGTCACCAAATTTTTCGCTTGATATTACATATAAAAAGTGACCATGTTTCTTAACAAATATTTTTTTTAATTTATGAGCCCTTTTGATAAATTTAGAAAATTTAGCGTTCTAGAAAACGTCAATCGTTTTCTAAGGAAAAATTATATAAGAAATGTCTATTTCCGTAACTTTATTAAGAGTTTTGATTTTCTGATGATTTTTTTAAAATTTCACTCGAAACTTTAGGAGTGTTCTGAACATCTGATTATATTTTAAAACAATAGACTTCCAGTATTCATGGATTGTGATTTTTGTACCAAATTTCATTCGAATCGCTCTATTCGTTCGTGAGATATCGTCTCCACAGACTCACTGACACACACACAGACATCACCTCAAAAATGTTTGATTCATGATCAGGGATGCTTGACACGTGCTCTCCCGTCAAAAACTCGAATTCGAATTTTCGACCCCCATCACAATACTTTCCTTATACATTAGGTATATAAGGAACGTAATTAGGAATTAAATATAGCAAATTGAATTTATTTAATTAATACAAATATCATCACCACATCGTTAATACCTCAATTTAAGGTACACATTATTAATATTTATACAGTTTTGA
Organism: Amaurobius ferox; assembly: GCA_951213105.1. Taxonomy (NCBI): domain Eukaryota; kingdom Metazoa; phylum Arthropoda; class Arachnida; order Araneae; family Amaurobiidae; genus Amaurobius; species Amaurobius ferox. The sequence continues at coordinate 130,164,276 of OX578136.1, forward strand.
TTACCGCAGTGACAATAAAAAGCAAAAAATAAATTAAATAAACAGCGTTGAAAAGTAGCTTGTCTAAATGTCTTTAAGCAGGAGTAAATGATCTTTAAAAATATTAAATGAAATTCTAGGGTTTAAAATAAAATATTTCTTTAGCATTAGCAGCATGGGTAATTAATTAAAAGTATCAACTGGTTTTGGAGGCAAAAAACAGCGTCATTTAAACATATATATACAACTGCGCTATCATAGACTAAGAGGTGCTTGTTAAAAAGTTGTGCCACGTGATCTTGAATGGAAATCGTTGTTAAACAAAAGAGAGAAATAAAGATAAGAGAAAACTTACGAAGAATAAAAAAGAACAATTATTCAAAGAATAAAACTAAGAATGTTATTTCCTTACGATAAAATACATAAGAAAACAACTGGATTAGCAAGCTATCAGCAAATTTCATGAACTAAAATCAAATTACTTTCAATCAAATCACTTTAAAAATACCAGTAAATAAAAAAGTATAGATTTTAGAAGAATATAACGCAAATGAAGGTAACAGCTGGAACTGATAACTCACAACTTACACGGCATCCATTCTCTAAAGAAATATATAATTTTAAACAGAAAAGTAAACATTTAATCCCAAATTGATCTAAAAATGTTTAATTTTATCGGGCCTAATTTATTACTATTATTTTAATTATTTTTTGAAAATTTTGTGAATTGGTGCCATTTTAAAATGTGCAAGATCACCAGATAAGGGAGATATTTGTTTAAAAATGCTCAAATTTTTGGTGATATTTTAAATCAAAATTGATGTCATACTTTATTGATTAGAAATTTGCAATAAAAATAAAGCAAAAAGAAACGCAATTGTTTGAGTCTGAAAAGTCTAGTGCTGGCCACATCAGCTTTACTGAAAACTGTCACTTTAAATATTGTCGAAAATACAAATTTAATGTTCAAAGTTTTATAATATTGCAGATATCCAAGTTTCAAGCATAACGCGTTTTTAAACTTCCGTCTCATTAGCTTTTATCTCTAATGTTGTGTTTTACTCGTAGTTTAATGAAAGAACGGCAACCATTTAATCTTCAGGATCATAAATGGAACTTACTAATCGCGTTGCACTACACCTAACTTCATTTCCGAACTTCTCACATCACTTCTCCTTTGTGCTTAATATGATGTGTGGGTATAAATGGAATAAAAATTCAAATTTGATATTGAGTTCCGAAATGCGCTGTATTACGTTCAAGATACTAAAAAAAAAAAAAAATTCAAGAAATCTAGACGGTTTTCTGATACACATGTGTCATTTTATTTTTAAATCACAATTAGGCTTAATTAGTTGAGTAGTGGCGCAAATATTTCAATATAAATATCTTATTCGCACACTACACACACAGAGCCAACGGCCCTACCGTGCTGAAAACACCGGTTCTCGTTAGATCACCTAAGTCAAGCAGCATCAGGCGCGGTTAGTACTTGGGTGGGTGACCACATGGGGAACACCGCGTGCTGTTGGCACATTTCGGGCGCGGAAGACCGGTGGTTTGCGCGCTGGATTTGCACGCTGCTACAACTGCCGCCGTGTTCATGCGGAGTACGATCACGTTAAACATGTGGGTCCGTAAGTCCTTCCGAGAGGTTGGTGGTAGGGGAAGGAGGGTACGGTCCCTGTGGATGCATCCCCCACTGGGTTCCGGTCTAAATTGGGTGGCACTTCCCGACCGTCCGAACAGTTACCTTACACCTTTCTGGTAGGTCGGACGGTCTGGGTCTCAACAACAACAACACTACACACACAGAGAGAGACACAATTTACAAAATGTTTGATTCAAGCTCGTTGATATCTTGAAATGGCAAACTGAAAAATTACATGTGGAGAAATAATAAGATACTAGCAAATAAGCACCAAATTTAATGTGTAGTAAAATGATGAAACAAAATAATAATAGGGAGGGGGGGGGGAGGTCTTGACTTTCAAATAACCTTATGCAACCAATGTATAAACAATTTATTAATGATATTACTTCACTTTAAACAATTTTACCCTTGCAAGGATGACTCAATTAGTATATATTTATGGCACCCACTTCATATGTTTAGACACTGAAAAATGTTTCTGTACTTGGTATGATTTTTAACACTTTACAACATAGTTGAAAAGTGTTTATGACTTTGTTCATTCTGTCTGTGTATTTGTCTGTCTGTCTGTCCGTTCGCACGGTAACTGCCATAAAAATAACTTTATCAAAATAAAATTTTAGTATGTTGCTGAGATGGTCTGTGGGACACATCGGAATAAAAATGAATAATATCTCCCAATAAGTTTTGGATTCAACCCATGTTGAAAAAAAGAAATACATTGTACCCTATAGGATCTAATATTTCAAACATTTTTTAGGCAAATTTAAAATTCAGAAATTACTTCGAAAATTTTAGAAAATATTCAAATTATCCCATATAATATATATAAAAAAAGTTTAACGAAATACGTCAAGTAGTTTTTTTAAATAAAAATTAAAATAATAATTGCACCCATATTATATGAAGAGAACACGTGACCCACGTCAAAATAAAATACGTCATCCATATTTTTTGCAAGTGTCAAAATCGTAATTTTAAAAATTCTTTTTAATTTATATTTAGTGTTGCATCCGTCCTGAAACCGCTTCATTTTTCTTAATTTCTGCGCATCTATATACTGCGCCAACGCAATTACAATATTTTTTAGTTTAAATGATCATCGCATTTTGATTATTTATACAGCAAATCCTAATTTTAACGTATGCACAATGTTAACACATCATGTTGTATGATGACTTGTATAAGAATTGCTGAATTTTTTAATACAAAATTATATAGGTCTAGAGTCTGGAATATAGCTGATATGAATGAAACATTGATGGATTTTACATAGAGAAGCAGACGATTTTATAGTACTATTGCCTTTCTCGATGAAGTTTGAGACATGGAATTAGAAAGTATTTTACCTCCACGGTTTTAAGTTTTTAAGTAAAATAAATTATTGTAGTTTTGTGATAATTTTAAAAATATCACAACCGAATGAAAAGAATGAAGTAAAAGTTAATGCATGAAATATTTACTGTTTTTATATGAAGAGCCAGGCAACTTATATTTCAATGACTTCATTTGAATAAAGTTCATATTTTTCGATGAAGTTTTAAGTTTTCAAATATAATAAATTATTACAGCATTGTTATAATTTTAAAAATATCACCGCTGAATGTCTTTCATTTTAGGGATGTTTAAATAAAATTGCATTGCAGTTGAAAGTATTTCATAATCAATGCTTTATGCATGATTGATCTTTCTTGTTTAACAAGCCATAAGTTAATTTTGCCTATAGCAACACTTGCACAGATCATTATTGCTTGAAATTCTAAATCAAATGTTACCGTTTTAAAACAGAATGTTGTAAAATATGAAAAGACTATTTGATAAAAAGAATTATAAAATTTTTTTTAAAGAATAAATGAATCACAAAAGATCTACAGGCTCTGTATTTTGGTATGTGGTTTGTATTTTGGTATGTGGTTTGCATTTTTGCATCCACTGTTAATTGTGACAGCAGATGCATTGCAAATAGCGCTTACAGAAATACTTTTTATTGGTATTACATGTATACTTCTTTCCTAGTTTTATTACCCTCCACGTAGAAAAGCAACATCTGAAGTGGCATATTACTTTTACCGTGATGTCTGTGTTGCATGGTCTTGGCAACAAATTTGGTGACTTCAGAAAAGTTTGTGAAAAAAGGCGATTAGTCAAGAATTTTAAGTTAAATAAAACTTCTTAGGTCTTCTCACCGAAAGTATAAAAGGAAACTCATTGTTCAGAGAGCAATGTTACGTGATACTATTAATACTAATTACGAATTTGTCAGTCTTTTGAGAATATGATCGTTTTGTACATGGATTAGTCGAATATTTAATTTGTTGTTATTGCTAATTATTATATTTGACTATTCTTTTGTGACTGTGTTAGGGAGCTCAAAGTTTTGGCTTATTGCTGCTTTTCATAAAGCTGAAATTATACAGATATTTGCATTTACACTTGTATTCTACAGCCGCGAATCCACCAGGATATGTCGCTTCATGTACAGTGATCTTAAAAAGTGTTTAAGCACCCCTAAAACGTTTAAAGGAAAGAACCGTGTATAAATGTAAGGTCAATCTGCATTAAAATGACAATGACCGATCGCACAAAAGTGACTGAAGAGCTCCTAGTGGAGAATTTAAAAAGTTAAGTCTCGAACTCGGCAATGAAGCGAGATATACGCGAAAAGTCAATTACAAAGCTGTAGAACATCGTTAATAAGTAGGAAGCGACTACAAAACTATTATAGCAGGTATCTATTTTACACAGTATGGTTATTCTCGAATGTCTGCTATATTCAGAAATGTTAAAATAAACAAAACTTTTTGACAGGTACTAATTGCCTTCCATAGACGGGTTTCTTACATTTCTGATGACAATTACTACTAAATAAATAATCTTCTACAACACTGTAATTAGCATGATTCTTCCACCTCACTTTGTCGCCTAGTTGAATATCCCAACTTTTTAAGTTCTCCACTAGGGGCACTGCAATTGCTTTTATTCAATCGGGTATGGTTACTTTTCTATTGATTAACCTGTAGAGTACACTCACTGGACTTTCTGAACGAAACTTTAGGCGTTCTTAATGATTTTCTTGGATATCTCATCATACTACAAACCATCTTTAAAGTAAAGACGTTTTTAATTCCCCTGTGTTTCAAAATTCGAATATTTTGCACCCATCAAGGTTTCGTTATTGAGCCGTTTTTATGTTTGACAGTCATTAGCGTCATTAACTCTAATCGAGAGCTTTTGCTTGTTCAAATACCGCAATAGATTCTGCCGCAGAGTAATTATCTGGAAACTTGCATATCAGCACTGTCCATTAAGCATTCTTTGCATTAATTTGAAAATACACACAACGCTAATGAAACTGTATTTACGTTTTGTAGGACTACAATGCGTTTAAAATGATGTGAACAATACTGCTTTTGTGAGTAAATTACTTTACAAAATTAATGCACATACACGCTAGAAAAAATATGGGTAAAACGGCACAGCAAACTGGATTTACTGCCAGTAGACACATTCAACATGTACATTTCCAGTTACACACTTAAAAATGTAACTATATCATATATGAATGTGTTATTTTACTCTTTTATACGAGAATTGCACGAAATAATGGATAGGGGGGCTGTAGCCCAGTGGTTAGCGCTCGGGAGTTACACTCGATAGGCCCGGGTTCGATTCCCTCAGCTGCCAAAACTGTCGCCGTGTTCACGTGGAGTACGATCACGTTAAACATGTGGGTCCGTAAGTCCTTCCGAGAGGTTGGTGGTAGGGGAAGGATGGTACGGAACCGAATTTGATGAAATTTTGTGGGTATCCTGGAAATAGTCCCATTTAAAATTTAGTCCATATATGGAGTTTCTACAATCAGTGGTTCTCGATATATTAGTAAAAAACGATATTTTCGTTTGTCTCATCATCACGGAAGAACAGCTGAATCGAATTTGATGAAATTTTGTGGATAGCCTTTAAATAGCCCCCCATAAATTTAGCCTAAGTTTCGAGTATCTAAGACGAGAGGTTGTCGAGATATTAATGAAAAACGAAACTTTTTCTTAGGAGTTCTCCTCTCTAACTCCGTGGTTTATCCAAACGAAAAGCTTGAAAATCGTTTGAAAGTGAATTAAAACTGTATCTCAGAGTTTGGGGGGAGATTTTTTGCACTAATCAGTCACTTTCTGAAAACATCAATTGTTTGAAACATGATTTAAATGGGAAATCTATCTCTTTGGTTTATATTATACAAGCTTTTACTGAAAAATGAAAAGTATAAAGAAATAAAAATGGCTATTAAATTTTGCATTTTATGAGGAAGATTCTATCTTATATCATGTTGCTCGGCAACGGAATGAAATTAAATGTGTTGTTAATATTTATTATTATTTTTTCTATTTGAATAATAAATAAATGTATGTAATAATATATTTTTAAATGAACGGTTTGATTGCTCTTTTAAGTATATAAATTGCCGACTGCGTACATCCCTTTCATTTATTTTAGCAAAGTGGTTTCCAGCTCATATATTGTGTTTAGCTAATAAACTCATTTATTGTGTTTACCCAATAAATTCATTTAGCCGATTGTTGAAGCAGAAAATGATTAGACCGGGTGTATCTTATAATACAATTTTAGTGTTTTCATTTAGTATATACAAACGGGATCAGGTTATTTTATTCTTCAGATCTGCAAATTCAGAGCTACGAATTTAGCGGAATATCTCTGAATAACTTGGAAACTTCTCTGAAACTTTACCAAATTAGCGGAAATGTTTCCAAATTTATAAAATTGGCGCAAATCAATGATTTACTTCTTAGAATAGAGTACTGAAATGATGTTTCGGTAGCATTTGGCGATCACTCCATCCATCCTACTTAGTAACACATTTAACGAATTTTTTTAATATCACGAAATAGATAAAAGTATTTGTGAGTCCATAAAAATATCCTGGAATTGATAAAATCGCACTTAATAAATGAAATTAATTGTATTTTGTTAGGGTATAGTATTGTGATGATGTTTCGTCAATTTGTCGCAAAATGGGTCTATCTGTTCTACAGTCCCACTTGGCGATAAATTTGGCGATTTTTTAAGTTATCGCTAAATTGACTAAAATGTCGCCAAACGTTCCATAGAGATCGCATTATTCAGACGATATGATTTCCATCAATTTATTTGAAGCAAATTATATCATGTCGCTTAGCAACGGATCCAATGTGTTATGCCGCATACGATTTTATATTAAATCTTTTCCGATTTGAATAATAAAGATATATATATAAAATAAATGTCATTGACATTGCATTTTTGACTGGATAATATCAATTACGGGCTTCAGATTTAAACATTCTGATAAGTTACATTTTTACTTCCCTTATATATGTACATAGTATAATGTAGGTGACGGTGTTGAAATTTGAATTCTAGTTTTTGACGGGAGAGCACGTTTCAAGCATCCCTGAACACGAATTAGCTGCTTTTGAGGTGATATTTCTGTGTGTGTTAGTGAGGCTATGGAGACGATATCTCACTAACGAATGGAGCGATTCGAACAAAATTTGGTACAAAAATTGCAATCCGTGAATACTGGAAGTCTATTGTTTTTAAACGCAATCGAATGTTCAGAATCCTACATTTTTGGGTGAAATTTTGAAAAAATCATCAAAAATTCAAAACCTTTAATAAAGTTAAATAGTCATGTCTTATGCATTTTGTCATTAGAAAACGATTGACATAAACTTTAGAATGCTAGCATGAACTGTTCTCGAGATATTTTATATTTTAAGATGAAATTTATCAAAAAATCACGTAAAATAAAAAAAAATATTAACTATTGTAATATATATTCACTTTTCATATGTAATATCAAGCGATAAATTAGTGACATCATTCTCGTGGATCTGGCTCGTTCCATTCATGAGAAAATATAGTTTGTGTAATACTTTTTATTTGGACGCCAATAGTCATTTAACTGTTATAAGAATAACTTATTTCTCCATCTATAACGCTTGACGAGATATTGGCGAAGAATTTGACGGAATACCGCCAACTTAGAGAATTATTTTAATGTTGCCAAATTAACGAAAATGCCGCCAAATTGATAAAAAATACCGTTAAATCAATGAAAATGACGGCTAATTGACAGTTTAATATTTTGGGAAATGCATAAGAGCAGATTTAAAGAATAACCCATTTCCCCGTAACATTTTGGGAGAAATTTATCGAGACCTCGCCAACTTGGCGACTATTATAAATGTTGCTATAGTGACAAAAATGTCGCTAAATTGATGAAAATGACGCCAAATGAAAAGAAATGTTTCGCAAATTCTGCTTTTCGTCATATGACGGGCATACTTTCTAGTATATAATAAATGCTCTTCTCTCCATTTGTCTGTAACACTTGGTGCTGCATTTGGCGAACTTGGTAAATAATTTAGCAAAGTATCTCTAACTTTTCGATATCTCGCCCAAAATTGACAAAAATTTCGTCAAAATTGTAAAATAAACCCTAAATTAATGAAAATGAAGCCTAATTGAGGAATCAATTATTAAAATGCTTTAATACATGGACAATATCGCTTATCGAGGATGTATGAATATTGATAATCGTTTATTTAGATTTGCGCGAAACATAAGTTAATTGAGTACTTTGAAATAGTTTACTTTGAAATGTTGTCATCCGGAACATCGCCAAATGTACAATTCCACGATGAAACACAGCACCGTGGATCTTATACATTATTTTTTTACTGTAAAAAGAGTAAATTCATTGCATTATATAAGGAAAGTCATTGGATGCCCATATCAGATTTTATACTTTCCAACATAGTTGTAACGTGTCTGTCTATAACTTTATCAATTCTGTCTGTCTGCCCGTCCGCACGATAACTACCGTAAAAATGGCTTTATCAAAATAAAATTTTGAGACGGACATATGGGAATGAATATAAATAATATCAGACAATTATTTTCGGATTTAACCCGAGTTAAAAACATGAAATACATTGAACTCAATGGAACATAATTTTTCAAACATTTTTTTAAACGAAATAAAAATTCACAAATTGCTTAGAAAATTTTAGGAAATATTCTAATTATCACCTTAATTGTGTAAAAGAAATTTCAACAAAATGTGCTAAGTAGTTTTTTAAATAAAAATTGAAATAATAATTACACTCATATTATATGTAGAGATCACGTGACACTTTTCAAAATAAAATATGGCATCCATTTTATTTCCCCTGTGTAAAATTCGTGATGTTTAAATCCCGTTTAAATCTCTTTTTACTAGGGACTGTTTGCAGCTCCATTTCTTCTCCTATCGGTCATTTTTAGAACTAAAAATTTTTGCGGCGTTCACCCATTTTTTGAAATGCTACACGGATTTGGCGTTCTTATGATCCCTGCTTTTAATACTTTACAACAAAGTTGAAAAGTGTTTATGACATTGTTCATTCTGTCTGTCTATCTGTCTGTCATTTAGCACGATAACTGCCGTAAAAGTGACTTAATCAAAATGAAATTTTAGTATGTTGTTCAGACGATCTGTGGGACCTATGGGAATATAGATGAATAATATAACCCAATTAGTTTTGGATTGAAGCCGGGTTGAAAAAATGAAATACATGGAACCTTATGGGACCAAATTTTTTAAACACATTTCAAGGGGATTTAAAATTCACAAGTTGCTTCGAAAATTTTAGGGAATATTCAAATTATCCCATAAAATATATAAAAAAAATTCAGCAAAATATATTCAGTAGTTTTTTAAATAAAAATTAAAATACTAATTACACCTCTTGTATGACGCGATCACGTGACCACTATATGAAGAGATCACATGACCCACTTAAAAATGAAATATGGAATCCATCTTGTCTCAAAATCGTGATTTTCAAAGTTATTTTTAATTCATACTTAGTGTCGCATCCGTCCTAAAACCGCTTTATTTTTGCTTAAATTCCGTGCATTTGCATACTGAAACAACGCAATTACAATATATTTGAGTTTAAATGATTTACCAAATTTGATTATTTCTACAACGAAGCCGATTTTTCACTTATGGGGAATGTAAACAGCAAAATATGTAGAACGAATTGTATAAAAATTGCCGCATATCTTTAACGCAAAATTATTTAGCCCATGCAGTCTTCGTAACTGATATGAACGAAATATTCATTGATTTTACACAGAGAAGGAAGATTTTTTCGATGAAGTTTTAATCATGGAGTTTAATTACTTGTTCCTCCATGGTCTTAAGTTTTTAAATGAAATGAATTATTATAGTATTGTGATGAATGAAATGAATGGGACAATGTTTATGAATGAAATGCTGCTTTTATAGAGAGAGCCGGGCGTGTTATATTTCGTTGGCGTCATTTGAATAAATTTCATTTGTTTTTGATGTAGTTTTGAAATATAATAAATTATTGTAATATTATGAGAATGTTAAATACTTTACCGAGGAGCCAGGCGATGTATATTTAATTGACGTCATTTGAATGAAATTCATTTTTTTCGATGAACTTTTAAGTTTTCAAATATAATAAATTAATGTAGTATTGTGATAATTTTTTAAATATTACCGTGGAATGTATCGCATTTTAGAGAATTGCATTGAATTTGGAAAGTGTTTCATTATCAATACTTTATGCATGATTGAGCTTTCTTGTTTTTATATTATATACTCCGAAAAATGGGCATGCTGTTTGTTTAAAAATAAATTTATAACAAGTATTATGTCCCTGAGTGTACTTTTCCAACCTTGTTGTGTACATAAATTAGACAAGACGTTCACGAATCGTCTTGTCTGTAGAACCGGTTCTTTTAACTCTCTTTCTAAATGTTTGATTTCAAATCGCATTTCTGTGATACGAGATGTTACAGCAAAGATACATTCTTAGGTATTCATTATTAATAGGATATTGAAAAGAGATGAAAATACAGTAACGAAATAATTTAGAAACCTTTACATTTATAACAAATTTTATTCATGACAAACACGAGTTTAAGAAAATCGTCCATTTCACTGAACTAGAAAAATTTTCATAGAGAAATTTTCAATTGATGTGACTTTATTTGATTTTTATATGATATCCTATACAGGAAACCATACTAAATGCTTTTTTGGGTTTGTAAATAAGTTGTTATAGTTTAAACATATTTTTATATGAATAGAATAACTCATGAAAAAAATAGTATTAACTTAAAACATTTTTCACCATAGATGCACACTCATCAATTATTCAACGGGGAAAGCTAAATATTAAATACATTTGCGATAAATTTAATTATTTATGTTATCTTCCAAAAAAATAAATTAAAAAAAAAAGAAAAAAATATACAAAAAATAAGAACGGTCTGCACATCAGTAGAACTAGAAAAGTCTAAAAATAGATTAGTATGTATTTCTTTTAGTGATCAAAATCTTATGTAGATATGGATGATACTTTATTTTTAATGAGCTATGTAATTAAGGTGAGATGTTTTGCTTGTTTTATTTTCTGAAGAAAGATTCGAAATGAGTGTATTATCGAATGTGTTTCGTTTTTAAATAAAAGTTAATTAGTTATGTTATATCATTTAATATTAGTTGACAAGACAATATACGTAAAATTTCCTTGAAGCAAATTATTGTTACAAGCAAGAAATACTTATCTGGTCATTCGCTTATTTTGTCCCCAATCTAAGATAATTTTTTCACGATCTTCGAAATTTGTTGATAAAGAGAAAGCAATGCCATGACCAGAGAGCACAAAATATCTTTAAAGTAAATTTTTTATTAAATGTCTGGTAGATATTTTATATTTACTTCTGACTAACAACAACAAATGGAATGATTTTAGCCCCATCTATCGATGAGAAAATTTACTCTCAAGACTATAGTGAAGCTACTTCCGCCCTATGACAGGACTATGCATACAAGTAAGAAAGTGCTCAAATGGTCACCTTTTACTATTATTAAACTATAGTTTCGAGGCTTTGCTGCTCCCTACTCTATTGCTCATAACCACCAACAGTGAAAACAGTACCTACCAAAAACTTTCTACACCCTTTCTTTAATAAAGTTTCGTACTTTATGGTCATACTCTGACTTTGACTTTACATAATAAGTGACTGAAAGAGACATAAGAAGAGATTGAAATATTACATCAAAATCTAGTACAATTATTGCAATCGGTAATTGTCTGGGAGTTTTCTGCCTGGAAAATTTCTCTGGGCTAAGGTCTCCAGGTTCTACTACTTTTCATGAGCAGATTTTAGAATTTTATTTTCAACAGTAAATATACGATTTGATTTAAAATTTATTGACAACGTATCCAGAGAACATTTCAATATATAATAGCCCATAATGTTTTCTGGTGAAATCTGTGAAATGTTACAAATTGTCGCTCTTAACCAGGCATATGGGTAACAACGCCAACATTGAGTAGGTAATAAAGCCACTCAAACATATTTAGAATAAGGTGGAATAATAGCGTGTAAACAGTGTCGTTATAAAAATACAATGTTTTTTACCAACTCCTAATGATCAGCATGTAATTTGACATTTTTTTACAATACCTTAATTTGCAGAACTACGGGTGTCCCACAAAAGTTTTTGGAACCGTTGTTTGTAAACCCATAGTTCCAATTGAAAAAATGTTTTAAATAATATAAGAAGTCATGATATAGTAATTTAAATGCTGTACCATAGTCCGTAAAAAAAATTTTAAGTCTGGTGCTAGATGTCAACCTACAGTGGCTCCATTAGCTTGATAAACATCGACCGTCTGCTGGCACACTGCCAAAAGTTCGACGCATTTGTTAAACTAATTCAAAAGCCGTTCATTACAGAAGTAAATTTTTTTCATGTTGAATTATTGAGATGGAACAAAGAACTGTAATTAAATTGAACGCAAAACTTGGTAAAAGTGCCTCGGAAACGTACCTCTTGATGAATTAAGCTTACGGTGAGTTTTGTTTAAGTATATCAAATGTTTTACTGTGGCACAAACGATTTTTGGACGGAGGAGATACTCTAGAAGAAGATAAGCATACCGGAAGACCAAGTTCATCTAGGACACCTTGATATTATTGAAAAAAAATGCGTGATTTCGTGGCAAACAATCGCTGTGCGTCATTAAAAATGAAGGAAGAGTCTTTAAATAGCATCAAAGAAACGATTCGAACCACCATCCTGTATGAAGATTTGGCCAAACCAAAAGTCTGTGCTAAATTTGTACCACACACTTTAACCAATGAACAAAAATCAAGCAGACGTGCGCATTGCAGAGACATCATTTCAGCCTCTGAAAAGGATCCAAACCTCTTAAAATCGATTGTTAGAGGCGATGAAACATGGTGTTTTCAGTATGATTCTGAAACAAAGCGACAAAGTGTGGAAGTCGAAAACCTCACAAAAAAAAAAAAAAAGGAAAAAAAAAAAAAAAAAAAAAAAAAAGGCAAGTTCCATCCAAAATCAAAACAATGCTCATTACATTCTTCGATAGTATGGGTATTATCCACAAATAATTTGTTCCAACGGACAAACTGGTGAGTATTATTTAAATGTTTTGAAGCGTTTGATGGCCAGAATTCGCCGCATTCGTCCAGAATATCGGAATGAAAGCAGTTGGTGTTTGCTGCATGATAATGCACCCAGTCACACCTCACTTATTGTTCGTAGATTTTTGGCAAAAAATAACGCCTGTGTTTTGAATCATCTACAGTATTTGTCTGATTTAGCACCCTACGACTTATCTTTATTCCCAAAACTTAAAATTAATTTAAAAGGGTGTTCTTTTGATGATATTTCGACCATACAAACAGCTTCGACGCGTGCTTTGGAGACCATTTCTCAAAGTGAACTGGAGCAGGCATTCGAATCATTATTAAATCCCTGTAACAAGTGTATTGAAGACGGAGGGGGTTATTTTGAATAAAAATCCAAAACAAATCATAATTTCTTGTTTCAATTTCATTTTACATATCCAGTCTTAAAAATTCTTTAACGCATTGTGTACTTTTGTAAAACGTTAAGAAAATGAACTTTTTATACAGCCCCTCTACAAAAAAAAGTTAAATTAGAAAACTGTTACCAATACATCATTTAGTCAAACTAAAGAAACATTTAGTTCTTAAAAGTTCAAAGTTAAGACGAAATAAATTGTCAAACTTCCTGACTTACACCTTTTTCTCCTGACTATTCGATACTATTTTAATCATCAAAATTCAATTCCAGGGGTTGTTCACAAATTGAATTGATACACAGAAATCATTTAGTGGTGTTTTAAAACAATGTTTCGATGGTTTGTTTTTAAAAATATTAAAGGCAGGCAGACGATACTAGTTAAAAGTTATTTTAACACTTAAATAAGGCAAATAAAACAGATTATTGTGATTTTGCTTACCCGTCAGATATTTTCCTGACAAAATCTATGGAAAAATTATCATGCCTTTTCAGTTTCGAAATCAACTAGGATCATTTTAAAACCACTGTTTCACTAGAATCAGTAAGTTTTTAACACGCTTTTGTCACTGCACTTTTTCAACCAGAATGAGCCGGAAGAACTCGGAAAGAACCAGAAAGAACTCTTGCTTATTACAACATGTGGCGAGTTCGAGTTGACTGCTGTTGAGTTCGGGTAGACAGAGGGGAATGTTGCTCAGTTCTTACTGTCCGGACACTCGCATATGCATAGCATAGAACGAGAAATAGGTTAAAATATATATTTCATCACTATCCGTTAGTACTTGTTGTCTTCTTGAGACATATCGCTGATGAGACGAACCTATTGATTACAATCGACATATTAACTGCAAAATAAAAACTCTAGGATGCCGGCTTTATGGAAACAGAAATAGTATTCCTTAATTGTATTACTAGGAGATCGGTTGCATTTGCCGTAAATCAAAATCAATCTCACTGAGTTCGGCATTGCCAAACAGAGTCACCATTCAAACTCTAGTTAGGTAGCAGAGTTACTTGAATGCTTCAATACAAACTGTGAACTTAAAAAAGTCAGTAACATTTAGGACGCACAGGCATATTATCGTTTTTGGCCAAACCAACATAAATTTTATAATCATATTCCCCACACAAAAAACATATTCTCATATCCAGAATTTTGCTATCGTAACAACGTAAGTAGTACCATGATTGCCTGCTTTGTTTTTTTTTACAGTTTTGTTTTTGTTTATTTCCATACCTGATATTCACCGTTTTGAAAACTGCTGGTTTTGAGCTTTTTCCTGTCGAAGAGGTGACGGTTATGTTAAAAGAATTCCTTACGATACGTAAAAAATTCATACTGCTCAGTCAGATAGTTTGAATCATTATTTTCCCACAATATTGAATTTGATAATTAGTAGGAAAAGTCCTGTGTTGTCGACACATAATATTTCCTTCTCTTCAACCGGCATGTGATTAAGGTTGAATATTTTTCTTGTTTCGTCGTCGAACGCAAAAATAAATTAAATCAATGCTTCGTCTGGGAATGTTTTCTTATTCAATGGATCAATCTTCATCCCATACGCATTAGATTATTTTATGATGATGATGTATGTATACATATAGATACCAAAATGTAACTAAACTTTAATGATTTTCAAAATCTAAATGAAAATAATATTTATGTCATGAGGGTATAAAATATATTATAGATTTAACAAGTTTAAACTGTAAGTATTAGCACATTTCTATCCTTGACGTTAGAAGTCAGTGAAGGATGGCAAATTCCGTTGATACGGAGATTTACTTCCAAATTTGAAGCCATAGGTTCGAATCCGATTCTAAAACATATTTTGTAGCGTACAGCATCCTCGTGGGAAAAATATTTGAAATGCAGTTACTATTCAACGTTGAGGTAATTAATAATTACTTTCCTTATATACATAATTTGTTTAAGGAAAGTATTGTGGCGGGGTCGAAAATTCGAATTCGAGTTGCCGACGGGAGAGCATGTTTCAAGCATAACTGATCACGAATCGAACATTTTTGAAGCGATGTCTGTGTGTGTGTGTATGTGTGTCAGTGAGTCTGTGGAGACGATAACTGACGAACGAATGGAGCGATTCGAACGAAATTTGGTACAAAAATTACAATCCGTAAACACTGGAAGCCTATTGTTTTTATACGCAATCGAATGTTCAGAACCCTCCCCCCTAAATTTCCAAGTGTAATTTTGAAAAAAATCGTCAAAAAATCAAAACCTCTAATAAAGTTACGCAAATAGACATTTCTTATGTAATTTTTCATTAGAAAACGATTGACATACATTTTAGAACGCTAACATGAACCGCTCTCGAGATATTGCACATATTTAAAAAAAATTATCAAAGAATCATATAAAATAAAAAAAAATATTTCCTATTGAGAAACATGTAATAAATATTTCCTATTGAGAAACTTTTCATATGTAATACCATGAGATAAATTTGGTGACATCATTCTCATGGATCTAGCTCGTTCCATTCATGAAAAAAGCTACTTTGAGTAATACTTTTGTATTTGAACGCCAATAGTCATTTATCTGCTGTAAGAATAACTTATTTCTCAGTCCATAACGCTTGGCGAGATTTTGGCGACGAATTTGGTGGAATGTCGCCAACTTAGCGACTGTTTTAAACGTTGCTAAATTAAAGAAAAACTCGCCAAATGAATAAAAATGACGCTAAATCAATGAAAATAACGACTCATTGAAGAAAAAATTCAATATTTTGGAAATAATACAAATATATACTATAATAATAATCTATTTTTTTTCTGTAAATGTAGTAAATTTATTGCATTATATAAGGAAAGTCATGTGCTGCCCACATCAGATTTTTTTATTGTTTTACAGCCAACTTATACAATTATACCGGTTCTTTTAAGCTTCTAATGAAACCGGCAATTTCACTATATATTCTTCTGAGGTTTGTTTAATAAAATTTAATAATTGCCAGAGTATTTCCCCTTCGAACATAAAAAGTGCCATAAAAATACTTCTTAAACTGCAGGTCGCGATCCTCAGTTTAAGAATGATTCCCAGTCGTGGCCGCTAGGGAGGTCGCAGGAAACTTTAATAAATATATATTTTTCTAAGTTGCTCCTTTTGTATATTTAGAATTTTAGTGTTTTATAATATGTTTTGTTATTTTTGTGTTCAAAGACGTACCAAAGGCAGGTTCATAATTTTCATTTATAAAGGTGCGTTTTGTACTATAAAAAATAAATCTGTTAGTAATCAATATTATGATTGTTTAATCTAAATTAAATATTATTTTTATTCGTACATTATATTGATAAATGTGATATTTGTTAGCACTGGTCATCAGTAATGAATATTTTTTCCTTTGTGTGTGTGTGTGGGGGGGGGGGGGGGGGGTCATCGGTTATATTTATTTGGTGCGATTGATTCTCTGCAACTTTGACTTTCTTATACTTTTGAATATAAAGTATAGAGAAAGTATTGTTTTCATGAAATTTTTTTATTTCGAGCTTTTGATACCAATATATAGTTTTAGGATATCCTGAACACGTTTTGGTTATTTGTAGTGATATTCGTCTGCCTATCTGTCTCTGTTCGATTTCTTAAGACGATATCTGCCACAAATATTAATGTATTTTCCCGAAGCTTTAGATCCGGCTTTGTTAACGAAAAATCTAGAACCAGATAGAATTTTCTTTTTTTTTAAATTCGAACGAAAACATCAAAATTTTGTATCTTTCTAACACAGTAACATAGGACAAAATTTGACAAAATTATACATGGAAGGGGTAATTTATATCTCAATGATAGGATTTTTGTGTCTGTGACGTCATTAGCCCCCTCTTGGGGGTAAGTTAATCTCCCGAGTGGGGTATATCGCCAAACTTAGTATCAATCTAAATATTTTTGCAAGCACTTCGAAATGAAAATGAAGGGTAGCATGCTTTGATCATTTGATCCAACGATACAGATTTTTCAAACATTTTCTTGCAAAATGTGTAATATATGCCAGAAAAAAAAAGTAGACGCTATTTCCCGAGGGGAAGTTAACCTCCCAAGGGGAAAGTTAACCTCCCGAGTGGGGTGCATTGTCAAACTTAGTAACAATCTAAATATTTTTTCAAACACTTCAAAATGGAAATGAAGGGTAACATACTTTGATCATTTAAGCTAAAGATGCAGATTTTGCAAACATTTTCTTGCAAAATGTGTAAAATGTGCCAGAAAAATAAGAGCGCGCGTTATTTCCTGACTGGCAAGTTAATCTCTTGAGCGGGGTACATTGTCAAACTTATTGTCATTCTAAATATTCTACAAGCACTTCAAAATGAAAAAGAAGGGTAACATACTTTGATCATCTGAACCAACGATATAGATTTTTCAAACATTTTCTCGTGAAATGAGTAAAATATGACAGAAAACATTATTATAACGAATAATTATTATAACGAAAAAACAATTTTTTTATAAGCGGATTCTGGTATGGGAAAGGCGAGTTGAGCTACTCCAGTAAATTAAGTGAGAAGGAAAGGGTCATGAGACGTTCAAAAAACACTGTTATAGACCATACGACACTTGGCCTTTTAGTACACGAAAATGTGCTACCTGTACTGAGAAATTTATATATGCACATAAAATAAAATATCATTTAAAGGTTGAATATTCAGACTGGCATACATGAATAAGCTTATACTTCAAGTTTCAAAACGAAGGGGGTACCTAAATGTCAACACAAACACATACTTTCTCGATTCAGAACGTCCGACCTAGCCGACAGTGTCGAAAGCCCAGGCCATCCGACTCGTCCAAAGAGCTCTTTTGTGGGTGGCCGGCTAGCCGACAGTGTGACGTATCTGTTTTACTGCCGGGAGGTGCCACCCAATTTTGACCGGAACACAATGGGCGCAGCATCCGCAAGGACCATACCTTCCTTTCCCTACCACCAACTTTTTTAAAGGAGTTACGGACCCACTTATTATCGCACCCGTACCTCGCATTAACAAGGAGATAGTTTGGGCAGATCCCTGAATCGAACTGGCGTTGTCCCAGTCCAATTCCCGTGCACTAACCACTGAGCTGTTCCATCCCTAATACACGTACACTGGTTTTCCATTTGTTTCTCGTAGGCTAAAC
Source organism: Amaurobius ferox (assembly GCA_951213105.1). Lineage (NCBI taxonomy): Eukaryota > Metazoa > Arthropoda > Arachnida > Araneae > Amaurobiidae > Amaurobius > Amaurobius ferox. The sequence goes on from OX578136.1 coordinate 130,182,984, forward strand.
ATACTATACATCTTTAAATCTTATTCGATCCTTGGCACCTTGTACAGAAATTCTACCGAACCCTATAATATATATATAGGCAATATAAACCGTTAAGTTTTTGTACGCATTTACGCACTGCTACACCATTCTTTAAAAGATAAAATATAATTATTTTCTACAGAAAAGAATTTAAAATATCCTAATATTTTTTGAAAAACAAAATAAATAAATAATTTCAAACTATTTCTTATATCGGGCATTAAAATGGACAAAAAAATTAATTTAATAAAAACACTATAAATCGAAATGGTAGCACCCTCATCAATTTGCCCGAACGGAAAGCAGAAGCTTCATGATCTGTGACCCACTAAATTTTCTTCCTGAGTAACGAGGAAAGATAAATAGTTCGTTGTTATCAAAGATTAATGTGAATGAAGAAGGGAAAAAAAAAAAAAAAACGACCTCAAAATTACGGCGGAGCACCATTGAAACAAAAACCTTGGACGGGTTGAGTGGTGTTGATGAATATTTTTCGAGGGATGAGTGAGGAATAAATTATAAGGAGGAAACAAGAGTCGACTCGCAGAGTTAAATTATTTTTTTATTTCTATAATTATTAAAAATAATGGTATGCCACTGCAGAAAGGGGAAAATTGCTAAACGCATGAGCGTTCCTTTGTAATATATTTTACTGTTTTGAATAAAAATCGACTGTATAAGGAATCGCATGTTATAGCGTCGAAAATAGTCTAATCATATCTATACGCTGTTGAAATATTTCGTAATGCTAGCGTAGCAGCCTGCGTAGATTCCTCTATACTATATTCACATTAACATATATATGCTCATAGATCACTATTTACAGTGTATATAGTATACACTCAAGGATCACTATTAACAGTGTATATAGTATACGCTCATAGATCACTATTTACAGCGTATATAGTATACACTCAATGATCACTATTTACAGTGTATATAGTATACACTCAATGATCACTATTAACAGTGTATATAGTATACGCTCATAGATCACTATTTACAGTGTATATAGTATACACTCAATGATCACTATTAACAGTGTATATAGTATACACTCAATGGTCACTATTAACAGTGTATATAGTATACGCTCATAGATCACTATTTACAGTGTGCATCAATATGTTTTGTTGAATACGAAATATTTTTACTCGGTAAATTGATGGAAGTCTGGTTAATCTACGAAATATAAAATTTATATATGATGTAAGATATATCTATTTAATAATGGCCAAACGTGTTTGTGCCTTCCTAACTTCCCGAAGCCCCCTTAGTAACTTAAAAAAAAATTAATCTTTGCATACGTATAGTATTATCCATGGGATAGAAACTAACAGTGCAGGATTTTAGACCCCCCCCCCTTCTACCCAATAACGGAGCAAATAGATTCATTTTTTCGAAAAGTCTTTTCAGAACTTTCAGAAGCCTACCCTCTAGTGGTGACCAAGAAAGCAACATTTTTGCACACTTGTAGTATCAGCCATCGCATAGAACTTAACGTAGCTGAATTTCCAACTTCTTCACGGAGCGGAGATTGTGTTTCTTTTATTGGTTTTTCCGGACGTTATAACAGCCCTCCCCACTCCGCTGTATCGTTATACACTTACAGTAACCTTATAAAGCCGGATTTTCGATTTATTGCCCTTGGTGGACAAGGTGTTGAAGACCCAGACCGTCCGACTCGTCCAGAGGACTTAGAGTAACCAGTTGGACGGCCGGGGTGGACAAGGTGTGAGTGAAAAGTCTCAGAACCTTTCGAACCCCCTCCCGCCCCCATAACCTATAACACCAGAAGTCAACCACAAAGCAGTAAGCTACTGGACCAATTTTCGATACTATTGGATCACTATTTTTATCGCTATGCATTATAGATTCTTTAATAAAATAAAACTTTATAAAAAAGTTGCAATTTAATTAAAGTGCTAGTTTACCCGCCAGTGAAAGGTTTAAATACTAGTTGAATTATAAAACACATGTACAATGTAATACATTATGTACTCATATCATAGAATATGAAACATGTAATATAATATATTCGAAAAAAAATAACAAAACTATTCATTAGACTATGATTAAAAAATCAGTAGCTTGCTTTAAAAATATCTTGTTGGTTCACGCTTTCTAATTTGCATGCATGATTTTCATCTGGATTAAAATATTTATATGAAAGATCAATCTTAACATTTTCCTTGCCCCATAATTACCATTTTTAAATGGAGTATTATAATGTGTACATATTTTTCACTTGAAAATCCATGAGACATCGACTCTGTAAAAAAGTATCTAATCAAAATACATGGATAGTAAAATTGCAACTATATACATAATCAACCAGTCAAACCGAGAATCTTACAGAAATCCTTTACAAATTTAATGTTACAGATTTCTAAAGTTACTTTTAACAGTTTAAGGTTACCAAGTTACGCAACATTATCCAGAAATTATTATTTTTAATGTATAGAGACGGGAAAAACGATTATAAAATTGCATTTTCTAGATAAAAATAAAATGAATGTTAAACATATAGTTATTTTTTTTTAACCTGATAGACATGTTGTTGGTTATAGATATCTTATAAGTAAAATAAATATCGCTTATATTTCCTTTATACAAAATATTCCAACTGAAAACTATTACGCAGACGATAAAGTCGATAAAAAAATTTAATTTAAAGAAACTGTAAAACGGAACACCAGCGCCCTCTTCATTTACGAACCTTTCATGACATCTGATAAATTGCATTTTCTTCCGGAGCGGAGTGTGGAGATAAATTGTTGCCATCGCCAGGAAATATACGAAATGAAGAAAACGCGTCCTCTGCGCTGCGCAGGAAATAAAAACTGTGATCCGACTTAAAATGTGTTGATTCTTATTTCGTCGAAATAAATTTCAAGAACGTATTTCACATAACTGATTCAATTCACCAATTTTTTAACGGCACAAATGATAAAGTTATGTAGTGGACTCATGCTAAAACTATTGTTTAGATCATTGACTAGCAACGGTTTAATGCAATCGATAAACACGGCCCCAGAAATCGATTTAAAATTAACTGAAATATGGCTCCACTGAACTTTCTCATACCAGAATCTATTTTTCAGTAGCTTGTGTTTTTACTTTCCTTATATACTTAATGTATAAGGAAAGTATTGTGACGGGGTCGAAAATTCGAATTCGAGTTTTCGACGGGAGAGCACGTTTCAAGCATCCCTGATCACGAATAAAGCATTTTTGAGGGTGATGTGTGTGTGTGTGTGTGTGTGTGTGTGTCAGTGAGTCTGTGGAGACGATAACTGACGAACGAATGGACCGATTCGAACCAAATTTGGTACAAAAATCACAATCCATAAACACTGGAAGCCTATTGTTTTTATACGTAATCGAATGTTCAGAACCCCCTAAATTTTTGAATGAAATTTTGAAAAATTCGTCAAAAAATCAAAACCGCTAATAAAGCTACGCAAATAGACATTTCTTATGTAATTTTTCATTAGAAAACGATTGGCATAAATTTTAGAACGCTAACATGAACCGTTCTTGAGATATTGTACATTTTTCAAAAAAATTATCAAAAAGTCACATAAAATAAAAAAAAATCCTATTGAGAAACATGTTCACTTTTCATATGTAATACCATGCGATAAATTGAGTGACATCATTCTCGTGGATCTAGCTCGTTCCATTCATGAAAAAATATACTTTGAATAATACTTTTGTATTTGAACGCCAATAGTCATTTATCTGCTGTAAGAATAACTTTTTTCTTAGTGCATAACTCTTGGCGAGATTTTGGCGACGAATTTGGCGGAATGTTGCCAACTTGGCGAGTTTTTTGAAATGTTGCCAAATTAATGAAAATCTCGCCAAATGGATAAAAATGATGCTAAATCAATGAAAATGACGACTAATTGTCGAAAATTCGATATCTTGGAAAGAATATTAGTATCTACTATAAGAAAAACCTATTTTTTTACTGTAAAAGTAGTAAATTCATTACATTATATAAGGAAAGTCATGTGTTGTCCACATCAGATTTTTTTTATTTGTTTTCAAATTTTACAAATAAAAATTTGCAAACTCGGTATTGATTGGTCCAAATGATTACAATTATAGCATGCTGCCTTCACTTTAAATTGCTCAAAAAATATTTCAATTTATACCATACTTGACAATGTACCCCTCACGGGGGTAACTGAACCCATCCTCAAGGGTAACTAATGATATTACGATAATAAAAATTATATCGCGGCTATTTTTACAACAATGATTAAGACCTTCAAGTCTCGTGATCATCGACCCTTAAATAATCCCTTTTATTCATGATTATGTCACATTCTGCCCTATGCTGCCATGCTAAAAATATAAAATTTCGAACTTTTCACTCGAATTTAAAAAAATTCTACCTGGTTCTATATTTTTCGATAACAAAGCTGGATATAAAGTTTCGTGTAAACCAAATACTTTTTGTAGTAGCTATTGTGTACACAAGAAATCGACCACAGACAAACATCACTCCAACAACAGTCGAAACGTTTACAAGAGGTCCTGAAACATATATTGGAATTAAAATCTCATATTCGAAAATTTTCGTGATGACTTTTTCTTTACTATATTACATAGTATGAGAGAGTAAAAATGGAACAATATTAAACTATTGTTGGCCATTCCAACACGCGGTTTATGGTTTCATAAAGATGTTTCGTAAATAACACTGGGGTGTAGAATGTAAAAAACCTAGGCCACACGACTGACCCGAGGGCTTACAGTAGGTATTTGTGTGGCCGGGGGGATGTAGAATGTGAAATTTTTAACAAAAGCGATGCTTCGAATGAACCGCAAGAAGAGGAATGCTAGTATAATTTTTGTTACTTTATTTAGGAAAGTAGTCAACTGTTTATACAATTGTACACACCATTTTAGGTAATTTTTATAAATGTTGAATTACGAGAAACGTAGTTAAAAATATTAGAAATATATTTATAAAAATATAACTTGTAAGGCTGAACATTTGTTCTAAATTTGCAAAATTCAAAATTTTCAAATTTCCAGGTCTTTGACGAATGAAACACTGCAAAGTTATTTGGATGCATATTAAGTTCAGTCAATTTAGTGATGGCTTGTTTTAAACCATGTGGGGGATTTTATAAATTTATGTTAAGTGTTTGCTTGAAAAATCCTACATTAGACTCATCGTGGCTCAATTACATACTCGAATACATATCATTACCTTGTAGTGTTTAGTATTACTATCAAAGGCTGGAAATCTAAGGAAATCCGTAGTTCGAATTCCGATTGGTTCATGTCGGATTACCGATGCCTCCAAAAGAATGAGTTTCAGTTCTCCAATCCAGCTTACGATTAATGTCAGAGATACATTAACCAGCTGCCATGATTTAAAAATAATAGAATGGATTGTTCTGACTGTATGTATTGTTCGATTATAGCACAGTTAGACAAGCACACAGAAAGACACACACAGGTGCGCGGGCGGGAGAGAGAAAGAAATATTCTCTCGCGTTTTATCATTTTGTTTGTAAAAGTTTATTAAGCAAAACACCACGTTTCAAATCATTATGCATGCAGTATAAATCCTTTTTTAGTTCATATAAATTATTACTGCAGAAATTATTCATGAAAATTTTAATCGAAATGGAGTAGTTCATATTACACATGATTTTGAGTGAAAAGTTTTTTTCATTTCCATAATCAATGTTTATATTTTTTGAACTTTTTCATTCATTTTTTAATGAAAAAGTAAAAAATCCGAGTCCGGTGGGAATCACCCCCCCCCCCACACACACACACACACGCGCACACACCTCTACAGGCATGAGAGAGATAAAGTTATTTCATGTTTTAATCTACCTAAGACATAAAACACATTGCCCAATTACAATGTACACTATGTATTGCAGAGAGTTGAAAATGTCACGAGTGCATTATTTGGAATTCTGACGAAAAAGGGAATTTGAGCGAAATGTTTAAAATTAGGGACTTGTAAATTTAAGTCGCTTGTTGCCAGAGTAGTTCACTGCTATTTCGTGCTGATGAGTTCCAACTAGAGCGAAACTTACCAAATAAAGATAACGTCTGTAAATGTCAATATGGTGGCTTGGATTCTAATTTTAAACGGATGGCTAAATTTCTCGTTTCTAAATTTGAAGCGCAGGTTTCTTGACGAGTCGTATGCATGAGTATGCGTGTTGGACATATGTATGAACGTTATTTGTCTAATAACCGAGGCGAATTGAACGAAATCTGAAGCTATAAATACCAATTACTGAATACTGAAATTCTGTTAAATTTATTCAAGGCCTAATATTGAAAAGTCCTCTATATTTTAGAACGCTATTAAAAAAAATCTGATGTGGGCAACACATGACTTTCTTTATATAATGCAATGAATTTACTACTTTTACAGTAAAAAAAATAGGTGTTTCTTATTGTAGATACTTATATTCTTTCCAAGATATTGAGTTTTCGACAATTAGTCGTCATTTTCATAGATTTAGCGTCATTTTTATCCAGATGGCGAGATTTTCGTTAATTTGGAAACATTTCAAAAAATCGCCAAGTTGGCGACATTCCGCCAAATTCGTCGCCAAAATCTTGCCAAGCGTTATGGGCGGAGAAATAAGTTATTCTTATAGCAGATAAATGACTATTGGCGTTCAAATACAAAAGTAATACTCAAAATATCTTTTCTCATGACTGGAACGAGCTAAATCCACGAGAATGATGTCACCAAATTGATCGCAAGATATTACATATGAAAAGTGAGCATGTTTCTCAACGGTTAATATATTTTTTCTATCTATGGGATTTTTTGATAAATTTATTTGAAAAATGTGCAATATCTTGAGAACAGTTCATGTTAGCGTTCTAAAATTTATGTCAATCGTTTTCTAATGAAAAATTACATAAGAAATGTTTATTTGCGTAACTTTATTAGAGGTTTTGATTTTTTGACTATGATTTTCAAAATATCACTCGAAAATTAAAGGGGGTTCTGAATATTCGATTGCGTATAAAAACAATAGGCTACCAGTGTTTACGGATTGTAATTTTTGTACCAGGTTTCGTTCGAATCGGTCCATTCGTTCGTCAGTTATCGTCTCCACAGACTCACTGACACACACACACACACACACACACACACAAACACACACACACACACACATACATACACATACTTTCACACACACACAAACAGACATCACTTCAAAAATGTTCGATTCGTGATCAGGGATGCTTGCAACGTGCTCTCCCGTCGAAAACTCGAATTCGAATTTTCGACTCCGTCTCAATACTTTCCTTATACATAATGTATATAAGGATAAGTAAAGATTGAAAAATAAAAAGACATTACTTTTAAAATGATGGAATAGACCGTTTTTGATCCATTGCCGGTTCTTCATGTAAATGTCTCAAACCAGTTACATAATTTTACATTTGTTAAGTATCGTTAAATATATTGGTTTTCTATGCATATGGGAATCTAACAAATATTTACAATATTCTCATGTAGCTAGCATACTCCGTACGCAATAAAAAGTGTTTTGTAATAAATTTGCATTTTAACTCCAATGTCGTCAATTTTAACTTATTGCGAGTGGTATTTAAATAACAGCATTTCGAGCTAGCTTGAATTGCACGATTGTAATTTGCGTATTACTTTCCTTATATACATATTATAATGTAAGGAAAGTATTGTGACGGGGTCGAAAATTCGCATTCGAGTTTTCGAAGGGAAAACACGTTTCAAGCATCCATGAACACGAATCAGACGTTTTTGAGGTGATTTCTGTGCGTGTGTGTGTATGCCAGTGAGGGGACGATATCTTACGTCTGTGGGGACGATATCTCACGAACGACTCAAGCGATTCGGACAAACTTTGGTGCAAAAATCACATTCAGTGAATAATACTGGAAGCCTATTGTTTATTTACGTAAATGAATGATCAGAACCCGCCTAAATTTTGAAATGGAATTAAAGAAAAAATCATCAAAAAATTAAAACATTAAAAAAAGTTACGTAATTAGTCATTTCTTATGCAATTTTTCTTTAGAAAACGATTGACATAACGCTAGCATGTACCGTTTTCGAGATATTGCACATTTTAAAACTAAATTTATCAAAAAATTACATGAAATTAAAAAAAATATAAACTATTGTGAAATATGTTCACTTTTCATATGTAATATATGTATATGATAAGTTTATTATCGTCATTCTTTTAGATCTAGCTCGTTCCATTCACGAGGGAAGATACTTTGTTGTTGTTGAGACCCAGACCGTCCGACCTACCAGAAAGGTGTAAGGTAACTACTTGGACGGCCGGGAAGTACCATCCAATTTAGACCGGAACCCAGTGGGGGAGGCATCCGCAGGAACCGTACCCTCCTTCCCCTACCACCAACCTCTCGGAAGGACTTTCGGACCCACATGTTTAACGTGATCGTACTCCGCATGACCACTGCGGAAGTTGTGGCAGCGTGCAAATCCAGCTCGCAAACCACCGGGCTACCGCGTCCGAAATGTGCCAATAGCACATGGTGTTCCCAGGTTGTCACCCACCCAAGTACTTCAGAAGATACTTCACAAAGTACTTTGGAAGATACTTACCAGGAAGATACTTTGTGTAATATCTTTGTTATTTGACACCATTAATCGTTTATCTACCACAAGACTAACTAATTTCTCCACAAACAATGCTCGGCGAAATTTCGGCAGCGAATTTGAAGGAATATTGCCAACTTGGCGAGTTTTTTAAACGTTATCAAATTGACGAAAATATTGTCAATTTGATAAAAATGTCACCAAATTGATAAAAATGACTCTACATCAATGAAAATGAAGACTAATTGGTTAAAATCCAAAATATTAGAAAGAATAAGAATTTATTATAAGAGAAGATACTTTGGGTAATAGTTTTGTATTTGGACGCCATTAGTCGTTTATTTGCTATAAGAATAACCTATTTCTCCGACCGTAATGCTTGGCGAAATTTTAACGACGAATTTTGCGGAATATTGCCAACTTGGCGAGTTTCTGAAATGTCGCCAAATTGATGAAAATGTCGCCCAATTGATAGGAATGATGCTAAATCAATGAAAACTACAACTAATTAACTAAAATTCCATATTTTGGAAAAAATATATGACTCTACTATAAGACTCCGTCTATAACGCTTGACAAAATTCTGGCGACGAATTTTGGTAGCATATCGCCGCCAAAATTCATCTCCAGAATTTTGTTCTGAAATTAATAAAGATGTTATCAAATTGATAAAAATGTCGTCAAATAATGTGGTAATACTTTCGTATTTGACGTATTTGAACGCCATTAGTCATTTATCTACTTTAAGAATAAACCCATTTTTCCGACCATAATGCTTGACGAAATTTTGGCGACGAATTTGGCAAGTTTTTAATTGTCGCCAAACTGATGAAAATGTCTCCAAATTGATAAAAAATGTTACCAAATTGATAAAAATGACGCTAAATCAATGAAAATCCCAACTAATTGATGAAAATAGCATGAGATAGCAAGAAATTAAAAGTGAAATAATTTTGGGTAACATCGATATGTATCGATAATATTTTAATAGTATGTTTTATATAAAAAAAGACTTCGATTATTCAAAGGAATAAACCGCTGTATGTCATGAATCTGGAAAGCTGCGCCAAATAAGGCCGCAGCAGAAAAAAGTAGAATAAATAATCATGGGCTGAGAACATTGGCTGGTTATAATGAAAGGCGTTAACCTTGTTGTGACGTAATATGTAAATCCTATATGCAGAAAGGCTTAAATTTTTACCATTGTTAACGTAGAACAATTGACCACTACTTCGCTATTTTATAAAGACCTTTAAATAGTATTAGCTATTTCGCTATTTTGTAAAGACATTTAAATAGTATACTGCATCTGTAATAACAGGAAATATCTGTATGTTTGCTTGTCCGCAATACTGCGTGATATATATCGCACTTACAGATCTGACTGAGGTTTTTCTCAGACTAGCATGTATACCTTAACTAATGCGCTTCGAAGGCCTCTTTCCAAAATTTTAATTATAATTTTAAATAATTTCTAAAATCAGCTAATCTCCAGCTATCGGTATGAACAAACAGCTACCATTACGATCTAACAGCTACTAATCACGATCTACAGCCACGTTCTTCACCTGGAAGTTTTGTAACTTTTATTTTTATTAATTTACTTTTTTCTTTACGGAGAGAGAGTATTTTTTTTATTTGCTTTGCACAGAGCGTGTATGGGAGTTCGGCGACTGATTTAGATTTGAAGAAAATTGAGTGGTGTCATCTGTAAATGTATTATTTAAGTACTGGGCGTTTATTTAATTCATATATTACAAATTGATCGCATTTACTGGTGATTGCGCATACTCGCCAGTTCGTAGTGGCACATATGATAAATTGTACTTAATTAAACTTATTTACCGGAAATTATGCATAATCGCCACTCTAGGATGGTAAATTTGATAAATAATGCATTGTTGTCGAAGAAGCAATCCGCTGAATATATTGGCAGTAATATTAGACACTAAAAGTCATGAGTACTATCACTTGGGAACAAAGGATGGGCGTTTATAACAATTGTTGAAATCATATATTCAATAACATACGTATTACGTTCTATTTGGGGTATACAAAAGAGGATATTTCTAAAGACGCGTTTAAGTTCACGCTTCAAATAGATCAAAGTCAATCTTATTTGATAAAAATGATGCAAAAATTGAATAAATCGTGGAAGATAAGAACACGTTCATTGTTTTCAAATTTGCGTTGATCTGCAAATGCAAGATTTGAAAGCCACATTTTTGGGTAGTAACACGTAATTACAATCATCACCTTTCATTAACCAGACTTGGTTGATGAAATTTCCATGGCCACAATATGGTTAGTTCGTAATTGTACTAAAAGTTCAACGAAACCTAATGAAATATTAAAATACGTTTATGCTCCTTACAAAGTTCACAATTTCCATTCTTCGCCAGTGAAGAACATTGTGCACAGCATGCGATGGAGAGATATGGCGACAACCCTAGTAGGAGGTAGTTCTGAAATTGCAATAACAAGTCCATTATCCATGCTGTTTGCTTCATTGCCATTGCTGGTGGAAGCCACTTATTTTGACATGGGTATAACGCACCCCTGATATTTTTATTGCTGACAACAGTATAAAAGTAATTGAAAGACATATTTTCAGAATAGATAATTTTTAATATTTTGATATTATAATCATGTGATTTTACTGGAGAAAAATTGTGATGGTAAGTAACACAGGGCTGTATCTTCATCTCGCTTACATTTTGAAGTAGAAATAGCATGTGTATAATAATAAGACATTGGTGTCTGGTATTTCTCATATTTGGATTTATGCAAATCCGCTGGTTACTAGAAAAAATTTACTGGAATGTGGCCCAACTCGATTTTGTCGTACCAGAATCCATTTTTAAGTAGCTTTTTTTACTCAAAATTTTACAAGAAAATATTTCAATATTCGTTATCGTGGGTCCAAATGACTACAATTATAGCGTGTTACCCTTTACTTTAAAGGGCTTAATTTTTTTTTTCGATTGGTACCATAATTGACAATATGCCCTCTCAGAGGGGGGGGCGGCAATTACCTCCTCCTAAGGGGCTAATGACGTCATGAAAAAAAATTGTATCGCGGCTATTTGACACAGCAATAATTGAAACTATTTAGTTTCATGATTAAAACTATTTAGTTTCAAATGTGACAAATCTGGCATGTTACAAAAAAATGTAGAATTTCGTTTTGTGAAAATCCATTAATATTTGTGGCCGTTACCTTGTATACATGAAATCGACAGACTACAGACAGACCGACGAACATCATTACAAAAAGAGTCAAAATGTGTTCAGGATGTCCTAAGACATATATTGGCATTAAAATTTCGAATTCGAAAATTTTCGTGAAACCAATACTTTCTCTATTCTATATTGCACAGTATGAGAAAGTAAAATTATGAACCCGGCTACCCTGTCGTAATAAAAAATTCAAATGCCCGGAGGGAAGTAGGAAGTTGTCTTATTACACAGAGAAATTAACTGGAAATCTTTCTTCGGTTGATGCTTTTAGTTCTTGAATTGGATTGATGCTTTTAGTTCTGACTGGACGCTCTCTTTCATGCACACAAGGCCTTACTATTGCTGGATGCTATAATATATTCTACACTAATACGGTCATCCCTGTATGCCAGTCTTCAATAGTTGTGCGTAGCATTCAAACCCGGAATTCATGCATCTGATGGACAGAAAGAAAACAGTTCAGCTACAAGCGGAATTGTTCAAATGTCTGTGTTCAAGTACTTGTGTACACAATAGCTGTCAAAATATTATTGGATTTTTACGAAACTTTATATCGGACTTTATCAAAAAATTCCGAACTAGAAATTTTCTTTTTAATTCGAGTGAAAACTTCGAAATGTATTTGAAATTTTATATTTCATTTACATAGCAGCATAGGATAAAATTTGACATAATCGTGAATAAAAGGGGTTATTTATGACTCACTGCTTATGAGATTTCATAATTTCAATCAATGTTGTGAATAGCCCAGAAACCCAATTTTGTGCTCGTGACGCCATTAGCCCCCTCGGGGTGTGGTGGGGGTTAACTCCCGTGGGGTATATTATCATGCATGGCATCAATCAAAAGGTTTTTTTAAGCCTTATGAAGTGAGGAGTAATGTGCTATAATTGCAATAATTTGGACTAAAGATACCGATTTTTAAATTTTTTTTTGTAAAATTTGGGAAAAACACACAAGCTACTTAAAAATGGATTCTGATATGAGAATGCCAATTTGAACCTCACTCCAATTAATTAACCTTTTGCGTACGGGTGGGACAGCGTCCATTCCAAACGAAGAACCTCCCAAAAAGACAGGTATTTGACATACCCTATCCTAACAGTTCGGCCCCCCCTTTTGCAGACATTGACGTCCTTGGACGCTAATGTCTGCAAAGGGGGAATCGAGCTGTTTGGGATAGAGTATGTCGAATATCTATCTTTTTGGGAAGTTCTTCCTTTGGAATTGACGCTCTCCAACCCGTAAGCAAAAGGTTAAATTCATTTTTCAAACTTTAAACAAGGAAAAAATGCTTTTTCACAAGCTAGTGTAATCATACTCAAGACATAGTGAATATATGTTTGAATGGTTTATGTATATTAATAGTGAATAGATCATGTTTGAAAAGTAGTTCAAAATACAACAATGTTTATGCACCAATGTAATAAACTACTTTGAAGTTAAAATGTGGATTACGTGGAAAAACTTTTCTGATAAATTGATAAAAACTATCTCTGAAATTAAATTTTTTGAAGACTGTTTGGGAATGAAATTCTATAAAACCTACAGGAAATCGATATTACGATGCAAGAGAAGAGATGAAAATTTCGATTATTGGATTTCGATTCTGTTCCGATCTCGTATAAACAGGATAACGGCGCATGGGCAGAAGTAAAGATTCTCTCTGGATGGAAACATGAAAGCGATTATTTTAAATTGAAATGCCACGCTTTTAGAAACGAAGAAAAAAAAATCGGCTGAATTGCAATCAATGGAACCTCAATTCCATTTTCCATACGGTTTGCAGTCTTCCTCGGTTCTAAACAACTCCGTGCTATATTATTTATAATAATAATCAAAAGTGCTTCCCTTCAATATTTTAAATGTAAACTGAGGATTAATGTTACGAGCGTGAGTATCTAGAAATTGGTTTATACTTTTAGCGTACTGGGATTTCGACTTACTTAGTTGCAAAATGTTGAATAATCTTTGCAGATCAATAACGATTTGATCCTGGAAATATCTTTTAGACTCGATGCTATACTAGTAACACTTGGAGCCGAGTTTTTTTTTAGTTAGTCATTTCCATTACCTCTTGACTCGAAGGTGATATAACTACTCAATCTGCATCACTATCATCTACAATATTTACTCTTACTTTCCACCAGATAGAGCCAATACAATTAGTCTAAAGACGTCACATAACTACTATATAACTATGATAATTAGTTATATAGTAGGTAACCTTAGTTATATAGTAGTTAGGTCACCATAGGTCACCTTGATCAACTATTTCGTTTTATGGTTATTGTCACAGGCTCTGTATCCCTTTGTCCCTATCCCATTTAATATACACATGGCACCTTACATGCTATAAAGAGAGTATTATAGTGCAATCCAGTATAGGCGCCTTTTACTTGATTATACAAGGTGTCCCAAAAACATTTACCTCTGCTTTTATTCCTTAAAAATTGATCTTATACATATATAATAAATTACAAAGTTGCGTAAATGAAGGTACAGAATTTTATGAAATCGATTCAAATTTTCAAGAAAATTAATTAAGAAATACAAAATTTAAATGTCAATACGGCTCCCGTACAAAAACATTTCCAATGAGTAAAATGTGCCCCATGCGCTAGTAACGTGATGTACAAAATTCCAGCATTTTATCATAAAAAGTCTCAGAGATATGAAAATGCAAAAATGCTGATTTAAACCACTTTTCGTTACATCGACCTGGGTTCTCAGAGGGGAAAAATCATGTCGGCAGATCGCGTTTCAGGGATCGTACACAAATTACAAAAGCAAACAATGATTATATAAATAAATAATAATTTTGCTATTTATTGGTACAAAAGTATCTACACTGTGTATAAATAATAACTTTACACAAAGATTACAAAACTTGTTCAAAATGTTTTTCATCCATGCCAAAGATCCATTAAAGATAAGAGGCAGATATTATTTACCTATGATGCATTTCTGCGGTGAGTCATTTGCACTCTTGCTGTAAACATTTACATTTTAATTTGTGATTAATCCCACACCAACTTCGTTTAATCAAATCTCTGGGCCTTTTTATGATAAAATGCTGGCATTTTGTACATGACCTTATTAGTGCATGAGGCATATTTTGCTCATGGGAAATGTTTTTGTACCAGAGCCAATTTAAATTTTGTATTTCTTCAAATTTAATCCCTGAAAATTTTTATCGATTTCATATAATCCTGTACCTTTTATTACAGAACTCTGTTGTTTATTATATATGATCAATATTTAAGGAATAAAAGCCGAGGCCAATGTTTTTGGGACACTCTGTATATTTACAATCGACGTTGTAATGTTGCAATGCCACCCATGGATTCAGGTCGAGTAACAGAACTTAATTTACATATATGTGTGGCTATACTCTATTTTCAAATATTCATTTTTAAGTAGATTGTGATATTTTTATTTCTTTGCTAATTTTATAAGAATCTTTTTGAAAAATCTGCATGGTTGGTGCAAATAATCCCAATTATAGCAAGTCAGCGTTCATTTTAGAGGGCTTTAAAAATATTTCAATTGATATCAATGTTGCCAATATACTCCTGGGGAACAACCCGCCCTCATCCCCTCGGGGAAGGGGTAATAACTTTACGAACGCAAAAACTGAATCTTGGATATTCTTCACTACAGATTGAAACTGTTATTTCGTGATCATTAATCCATATATAACGCCTTCCATGCATGATTATGTCACATTTCTTCCTATGTCGCCAGTTTAAGGTAATATTATCGATGTTTTTACTCGGATTTCAAAAATTTCTACCTAGTTCTAGATATTCTGGTAAAAAGGTCGGATATAAAGTTTCGTGAAAATCCTTTAATATTTGTGGCAGATACCATTTACACAAGAAATTGACCACAAATAGACAGACGGACATTACTCTAAAAATAGTCATAACTTGTTCAGGAGATCTAAAACATAATTTGAAATTAAAATCTCGAAACCGTAAATTTTGCTTAGAGACAATACTTTCTCTACACCATATTCTATAGTATGAGGAAGTAAAAATGGACTTAGGCACATCTATTAATAATTTCAACGATATATTTATTATATAACTGATTTCTCTTTGATTTTTTGATTGTGTGGAACTTAGGAGCAGAGTCATTAGAGTGTGCGGCTATAAAAACCTAAATCTACTAATACCGCAGAAGTTTGGATCTCCGGCATTGAAAGATACTTAAAGGTGTATAGAAAGGAATAAATCCAGTCATATTATTAATTAATGATTGAATATTACTTTTTGCTTTCCCTGTAATAGTTGGTAATGAATAGGGAAATATTGGAATCGTGTCGAAAATCCCCATTCGAGTTTTCGGCCGATCTACACGTTTTGGGACTTCTAGAATACGAAAAAACTAATTTTAGAGTGACGTTAGTGTGTGTGTGTTTATCTGGGCAATGATTGTATCCACTCTAGGGCAAAAAACTAATTGGCTAAATTACATACAATTTTTTAGATAAGTCACTTGTGTGTTAACCTGGTGCTGGTTTCATTTGGGATATAAGAACCTGCCTTTTTTTGGAGAATGGCCCGCAAAAATTGCTTATATCCACTCTAGTTGAAAACTAATTGATTACTGTTGTGACAAATCACAGCACTTATTAACAATTGTATTATTCAAAATTAACAATTTTTATAAATCATTAAATATTTTTTTATTATTTTAATTTTAATTATTTAAATTTTTGTCTTTAATTATTATTCTAAATTTATTCTATTCCAAATTATATTATCCAAAATTATCTTATTCTAATTATCCATTAAAAATCTCCAATAATATTAAATAGTATTTTATAATTGTTTTCATGCTAAGTATTTCATGCAAATATCGTAACGGTTTTCAAGTCATGCTTATCCATTATACTGAAATAATTCTTCTATACCTACTCTTAGACCTCCATGGTTGAGCGCCAGTTTAGATTTTGCGGTATGGCAGCTGATGTGAAAACTCTGAACCAAGCATAAGGTGACGCGACTGCGCGGGAATTTCTCTTTATGTTTCCCTTTATGCTTTTTCTCACTCTCTGGAAATTTTCTCTCGAAAAGAGGTTGTGTTGTAATTAGGCAGAGGTGTCTAGGCACTCTTAGCCCTAACGCGAGTCCTAGTCATTTTATTGGTGAATTCTAGATCTAAGAGCATCAAGAATACTAAGTATAGACACTGGTGTATGGAAATATAATTGACATGGTAGATATATCTAAAATGAACATTTTATTTTTTGCTTAAAAATTGAGGAAATGTGAAAAAATTGATGCTTCTGTGTTTTCTTATTATTGCATGGTAGAATACCATGAGACTTCCATGAATTGCCATTGTGTAAGTGTAATTCAAATTATTAAAAATCAAAGATATCAATCGTGAAAAATTCAGAAGTGAATATGTATGTGTATTTCGTTTCGGATTATGATTATCTTCAGATGTGGAATTAAAATTGTTACCAACAAAAGAGATGATAGATAATCAGCATAATAATCATTAGAAACTCTTCATATCTTGTGCTTCTTAATACACAAGTGATAATGAAAGTTCTTTTTTTTTTTCTTTTGTGATTATGGTTGGCTCTCCGAGTCAATTTTCAATGCATTATGATCTTGTATGGGATAAATAATTTTTATGATAATAATTTGTGATATTAGCTTCATAATAAAAAATACATACAGATCTAGTTGAGCTTCTGTATCTGTCTTGAAATTAGTATTTTTTTGGAGAAAATTGTTGTTTAAAAAAAACTCAATTTTTCTCAATTTCAATATGATCTTGAAGAATATAATGAAAAAATTGTCCAAAATGAGATCTATATCAAAATGAATTGCTGTATTAAAATATGATGAAGGAAACTGTTGCTATTATCACATACGAATTCTGATTATTAAACTCTTGATTCCGTATTGAATAAAAAAAGAATTGCAATTCGATGATTTTTCAAGGGTGATTTCTTTGTGTATTAACTACTTAAATCACAATATAAAAAAATAACTTGTGCCTCAATTAACACTGAGAACAATATTAGTTATCTAGATAATTATGAAAATTCTTTCCTTTTTTTTGGTTCACGAATCATTTTTTTTATAAACAAAATGCTGATGCCTCATAATTCAAATATAAAAAAATTATTTTATTATATTTTTTTGAATTATTTAGATTCCAGGTAGAGAATTTAGAACAATATAATTTTATACAAAATGCACTTCTGCATTTTTCAAAATTAATATCTTTGATATTTACTAATTTGAATTACACATACACAATGGCAATTCATCGAAGTCTCATGGTATTCTACCATGCCATAAGAAAACACAGAAGCCTCAATCCTTTTACATTCCTCAATTTTTTAGCAAAAAATAAAATGTTCATTTTAGATATATTTACCATGTCAATTAGATTTCCATACATCAGTTTATATACTTAATTTAGTATTCTTGATGCTCTTAGATCTAAAATTCCCCAATATAATGACTAGGACTCGCATTAGGGCTAGGAGTGCCTAGACACATCTGTCTAATTACAACACAACCTCTTTTCGTGAGAAAATTTCAAGAGAGTGAGAAAAAGCATAAAGGGGAACATAAAGGGAAATTCCCGCGCAGTTGTGTCGCCTTATGATTGGTACAAAGCGTTCACACCAGCTGTCACTATGCAAAATCTCAACCACGGAGGTCTAAGAGTAGGTATCGAACAATTATTTCGGTATACTGGATAAGCATGGCTTAGCATAAAAACTGTTATGATACTAGCATGAAAACAATTATAAAATGCTATTTAATATTATTGGAGATTTTTAACGGATAATTAGAATAAGATAATTTTGAATAATATAATTTGGAATAAAATAAATTTAGAATAATAATTAAAGACAAAAATTTATATAATTAAGATTAAAATAATTTTAAAAAATATTTAATTATTTATAAAAATTGTTAATTTTGAATAATAAAATAAAAGTGCTGTGATATCCAACACAACAGTGTTCAATTAGTTTTCAGCTAGAGTGGATACAAACAATTTTTGCTGGTCATCTTGTAAAAAAAGGCAGGTTCTTATATCCCAAATGAAACCAGCACCAGGTTAACACACAAGTGATTCACTGTGATTCGTCACAATATTTACAATCTCTCATTAAAAAAAAAGAAAAGTTTAAGTTCAGTGTTATTTAAAATAGTAATGCGTACTATTTTGAGCAATTAAACTCAATATAATAAATTATTGAAGAAATAATGAGAACGTCTGTAGAGAAAATCATGTGTTGCCCACATCAGTTTTTGTTCCGTAACCATATTGGGAGCTTTAATGCATGCAGGCATCTTTGTAATAAGGGCCCTCCTAGCGTTTCCAATTATTGAACATAATGTAGAACAAAGTACACATAGTGCACTCACCTGGTCATCCAACCCGCTGCTCATACCTTCGGTTAAGTCGGGTGATCTGGGTCTTCAACATAGTGCACTCAAAAGACAATTATAATTTCTATATTACAAGTACATGGTGAGTAATGGTGATGAAACCATTGGCCATTTTGTGTGTTGAGGGTGAAGGTACTATGGATAAAAAAACTGATTTATAAAGTCAGATGAATAGGAAAAGGAATGGAGAACTAACTAACAGTGAAAAAATAAGTGGCTGAACTTTGGAGACGGTGTGAAGTGGAATAAAAACTGATTTTTTTTTTCACACTACTTGCGAGCATGTTGTTGTTGTTGAGACCCAGACTGTCCGACCTACCAGAAAGGTGTAAGGTAACTGTCTGGACAGCCGGGAAGTGCGAGCATGCTGTGGTAGAATTCAGCTAAATATGTTGGAACAGTAATGAAATAATGCGATTAAAATTATTCGTAAACTGTCGTTGAAAAAACAAAAAAACAAAAATAATGATCATATGAGTAGATACTGATTACACCTCCCTATTGTAATGAATTGTTTACTAATAAATATTGAATCATATTTACTTCGACTTCTTTATGCTCACGCCCAAATCCACACCACGCTGTTATTGACATTTAATTAACATCTCGTAAATTGGGATTTTGCTCTTTTCGCTACTTTATTTATCCGAAATATGGCTGACTTGAATGCATATACAAAATCCACAGGATAATGTCATTGACATTTTATCTTAATCTGAGCACGGTATAGCCCAGTAGTTTAGGTGGGAGGATCGCAAGCGGTAGTCACATGTTCGACCTTCACAGCCGCCCAGAACTATCCCGGATTCTACGCGGAGTATGGCCACGATAAATCTGTAGGTCCGAAAGTCCATAGATGATGGATTAGGAGAATGGTGGTACAATCCATATGGTTGCCACCCTCTTTGGGTTACGGTCATAATTGGCAGATTTACAGGTACAATGTGATTCGCCTCCTGGAAAACACTGAGTCTCAGTCTTCCTTTGGCAAAATGGTTTTCACCTCGGCTGCTTGAATAAGTTAATGATTATATAATAAGTGCCTGGTATAATAAAATTAAAACAAAAAAAACATTTAATCAATATCAGGTGAAATAACTGAAATCTGGCAAACATTTGACTTCATGGAACGACATAACTTTTACAAAACCTTCCTGTTAACGAAACGTATTAGTTACTCTTAGAAATTATTTTAATATATTAAATGCAGCTAAATATTTAGTTTGTAAAACTTACTCATTTATTATAATTAATGTTTTTTTCCACTTTTTTGCAATATAATATAAAAATATATATATCGGAATATCTTCAAAAGTCTCTATATCAGCGATTAACATTCTAAAGTTAGTGTCATTTAGTTTTTTATCTATATTAAAAAAAAGCTGTTACCGCCGCCGTCACCGCTGTTTAACGAATTTCGCCCTCCTTGAGTTTCTCTGTGTGATAAAGCTATCACATATTTTTATACGTAACCCTGGGAGGAAAAGGGCAATTGTAATGTACTTGAAATGTATATAATGGTTGTGTATTATGTATATGCTAGGCCTCTGCACAGACGAAATTGGGATTTTTGGCACCGTTGGGTTGTATACGCACTTGACATGCATTGTAAATATTCAGAGAATTAATTGCGGCAAAACGTCAAAGTTGAGCTACAAATCTCAGAAAATTTATAGCCCTGTCAGGTGTGGCTCGCGCCGGGGTCCGTCCGTGGACCACCCGGTTTGAAGAAAGCCCTCTGGTTCTTGAGTTTTAGTGGAGCGCATAAAAAATGAGCGTCGCTTCGAAAACCAATGGTGTGAAGCAATTTTGGACCGCCTTTTTTATTGCGCTTGGGAAACAGCGAATGGGAATTGGGGGATTTTCTCCCTGTTTTGTCGTTCCCCTTGTCTTAAAATTTCTGGAAGTTTTTAGAAAAATATAAAAAAGTTCAGACGCAATCTGATTTTCATGGTGAAAGGTCTCCTGGTTGCCTTTTGAGCACGTGTGTGAGGAATGCATCCGTGCAAAGAAGTTAGGCGGCACTAGACGGCACTTGTCGTGCGGCAGTACATGCAACTTTCACTGAACAGGCGCTTTTATCTGACCAGGGGTACCAGACTCTAGGGTAGCGCATATTTCCCAGAAATAGCTTCCATTTTGTTGCAGCCATGGCAGTGCTTAGTCCCAGCTATTAGAACGGTTTCGACTGATTAGTCCAATCTTTCACTTCGAAGGTACGTGGACGGAGTCTTGTAGGGGCATCAATCCCTGGCTCCTATGCAGCGGACGAACGTCAACTGGGTGTCATCGAATGGATTCAGTGAGGTCCGTGGCAGATAATTTCTACTGAAACGTAATTGCTCCTGACTTATGTTAGCGCCTGTACGCAAGCTGTTATGAGCCGCTGGGCGTAAGCCAATGTTAGGAGGTGGAGAATTCCCTGTCTAAGCCTTAGTCGGTCTGATCCTGCTGACGATGACTATTTACGTAATTGCTCTTGATTTTCTGGTGAAGCCTGTACGCAAGTTTTTATGAGCCGCTGGGCGTAAGCCAACGTTAAGAGGAGGAGAATTGAAGTGGACAGTGTGCCCATCTCCGGATTAATCCTTGTCTGAACTTTCGTCAATTGTTTAACTTCAACCGAGCTGCTCAGACTGACAGTAATATTTGTGAAATGTCCAATACTGAACTAACCTTCAAATAATCTTGCCACCCATTTACAAGTGTGTCAGTTCTTATGTAATGAAGGTATGGAAATTATATTTGATTTTAAATGTTTTATAAGTAATGTGTAACAGTATTTTGATGTGAACTAAGTGTTTAAGGGTAAGTTTAAGCTTCATGGGGCATTTTTCCAATGAATTTTATATTTTGGTTTTCTTTAAAAGTAATGAAATGCTAGCTTTGGATAATTTAAAAAACATACAAATTAACGTAAAATTAACCGTACACCCCGAGGTCAAGCTTAGGTAAATTGGGAAGTAATTGTAATTGTGTATATTGTTATTAGTATTCATTGAGATTTCATGTGTTCTTTTAATAAATTGTTAAGTGGCCACAAAAGGAAGTGATTCTTTAATTAGGGAATGCAATGTACTTAGGTCAAATCGGACCACACTATACGTAACGCAGTTGAGCTGAGTGAAGCTATTGGTGAGTAATATTAATGTATTTATATGTTCTATTTTTGCATTTATGTGTAAAATTCACCTCACCACACTCTGTCTCATACTGCAAAAATGATATCATACAAAAGAATAAAATTTGGTACATTTTTAGAGAAATGTTAGGCGTACACGCGAATGAAACCGTTTTTCTATTTGAACTTCAGTTCAAGAAATATTTAATATCAGAATCAAAAGCAGAATATTTGAACTGCAAGTTCGCGTCTTGGCCAGACTAACAATAGCAGGCCCACGAATTCTTTCAGACATAGTTGAATTTTAGATACGTACTTACATGATTTAACACTTTAAAATATAGTTGAAAAGTGTTTATGACTTTGTTCATTCTGTCTGTCCGTTCGCAAGATAACTGCCGTAAAAATGACTAATAAAATGAAATTTTCGTATGTTATTGAGACAGTCGGTGGGACATATGGGGATGTAAATGTATAATATCAGCCAATTACATTTGGATTGAACCCGGATTGCAAAAGTGAAATACATTGAACTCAGTGAGACCTCATTTTTCAAACATTTTTTAAGCGAATTTTAATTTCACAAATTGTTTCGAAAATTTTAGGAAATTTTCAAATTATCCCCATTGTAAAAAAAAAATTACAGCTAAATACATTCTATAGATTTTAAATTAAAATTAAAATAATAATTGCACCCATATAATATGAAGAGATCACGCGATCCACTTCAAAATAAAATATGACATCCATATTTTTTCCCAGAGTACAAATCGTGATTTTTAAGTTCTTTTACACTTATATTTAATGTTGCATTCGTCCTAAAACCGCTTTATTTTTGCGTATTTTCTATGCATCTATATTTTGTGCCAACACAATTGCAATATTTTTTAGTTTACATCGTCATCAAACTTTATTGTACAACGAAGCCGATTTTAATGGACGCAGAATGTAAAAAGGAATTGTAAGATAAGTTGTATAAGAATTGCTGAACATTTTCTCGCAAAATTATTTAACTCTGGAGTCTGGAATAAAAGCGGATGAATGAAATTTTCATTGCTTTACATAGAAAGCCAAGCGATGTATATTTCGATGACGTATTTGTTTAAAGTTCATTTTTCTCGATGAAGTTTGAAATTTTCAGATATAATAAATTACTGTAGTACTGTAATAATTTAAAATATATCGGCGCTGAATGTATCACATTTTATAAATGTTTAAATAAAATAGCGTTTCAGTTGGAAAATGTTTCATAATCAATGCTGCATGGATGATTGATCTTTCTTGTTTTTTTTTCGATGTAGTTTAGGAGTTATTCTACTTTTTATGCATATTTGAAGTGAAAAATGTTCTTCTGTATGAGCGTGTTGCTCGAATTTCTCTGTGTCAATCGCAAAAGCCGTAATATACAAAAATATGGAATGTGATATATTTATAGAGAAATGGCAGGGAAACACGCTGAAATAAACTGTTTTTCGATATAAACTGTAATTTGGCTTGAAACATCTATCAAAGCGAGCTTAGGGACAGTAGGTTAATAGGAGACGAAGCCTCTAGATTGACGAAGCGAGTTACGGGAGTTGGCGAGTGTAGCGAGCAGGGGGCAGCGTCCCTAGTTTAATAATTAATATAAATTAATTGCTCATTTAATATAATGGATGCAGTATTTTACTTTCCCTGCAATACATGGTAATGTATAGGGAAAGTATTAGAATCATGCCGAAAATCGCAACTCGAGTTTTCGACGGATCTACACCTTTCGAGACCTCTAGAATACGAAAAAACTATTTTTAGCGTGGTGTCTGTGTGTGTGTCTGTGTGTCTGTGCAATGTATATATCCACTCTAACTCAAAAACGTATGGACAGAATTTCATAAAATTTGGTAAGTTACTTGGGTATGACCCTGGTGCTGATTAGTTTTTGGTATGATCCGTAAAAAGAGAACCCGCCTTTTTTTGCGAAATAGCCAGTAAAAATTTTATGTATCCACTCTAGCTAAAATACTAATTGACCAGATTTCACAAAATTTGGTAGATAAGTTACTTGTATAATACTCTGGTGCTGATTAGATTTTGCTATTAATCGGAAAAGAACAACCTGCCCTTTTTTACGAAATGGCCCACAAAAACGACATGTATCCACTCTAGCTAAAATACTAATTGACCAAATTTCACAAAATTTGGTAGATAAGATACTTGTGGGACTCTCTGGTGCTGATTAGATTTTGGTACGATTCGGAAAAAAAACCTGTTTTCTTCAAAATGGCCCGCAAAAATCATTAAAATCTAAAATAAAAAATTACGTTTTCTCAAATATGTCCCTTAAATGCTTGTTTTATACGTAATGTTTAGCGAAGGAAAGAATAAGACCAACCCCATTAAACTAGGACTAGCCGTTTTCGAGATATTTTAGTTTTTTGGTATTTTCTCTACGCCACCTTTGAAAATAAGTCCATGTACCAAATGAGAAATATAATTGAATTAAAAATGAATTAAATTTAATTAAAATAAAAAGAACGTGGATATACGTCTGCAGGGAAAGTCATGTGCTGCCCACATCAGATTTTTTTCTCTGGTGTATGAAACAAATGTTCGAACGTTGAAGACCTTTCCACGCTTTAATCCTGAATCAAATAAGTAAGATTTTAATATTCACCGATTGCAATTAGCGTTCCAAACTTTGGTGAATTGAGTTTTTCCAGTACCTTCATGTCCACAACATCCCACACATGCATACGTACGTACAATAAAAACATACGTACACATGCATAAACTTGTTCTTTATCCTAACATTTTAAATTCTCTATTAGGGGGGGGGGGGGCTGCAATAACTTTTAATCTATCGAATATGATCATTTTACTATACGTAGACCTAAGTTGGCCCGGGCGCCGACTTCAAAAATTATTGGGCGTTCATGAAATTTAAATCAAATGACCCATGCAGGTTTCAAAGGATTTGAATATAATTTAAATTTATTTCAGCCAGATTATCTGGTAAAATAAGACATCTGAAATGCTAAAATGAAGTAAATTACAGTTAAGTACAGGAAATATTTTTTCTCTAAATAATAATTCATTTCAATTATATTGCCTTTGTAGGCGCAACATTATTATAATACAATATATAGATACTATGCGAATTTCCAACTCAATTATCTTTATGAAAATTACAAAACACGTAAAATTTATTTTACGTATTTTTACCAATGTTAAAAATATCAACAAATTTATCTTTAATTCATTTCTGAGTTAAAATCTTTGTATTCTGAATACAATAAACAACCGAAGAGAGGGAATTTCTATTCACATGACTTTACATATAGTTAACATAGATTGAATAATAAAAAATCTGCTGAGGGCAGCACATGACTTTCCTTATATACTGCAATGAATTTACACCTTTTACAGTAAAAAATAGATTATTTTTATAGTAGTTATTTATGTTATTTCCAAGAAATTGAATTTTCGTCAATTTTTGAGTCGTCATTTTCCATGTCGTCATCATCAATGAGTCATCATTGATTTAGCTTCATTTTTATCCATCTGGCGAGTCTTTCGTTAATTTAGCTACATTTAAAAAAGTCTCCAAGTTGGCGACATTCCACCAAATCCGTTGCCAAAATCTCGCCAAGCGTTATGGACGAAGAAATAAGTTAGTCTTACAGAAGATAAATGAGTAATGGCGTTTAAATACAAAAGCATTACTCAAAGTATATTTTTTCATGAATGGAATGATCTAGATCCACGAGAATGATGTCATCCAATTCATCGCATGGTATTACATATGAAAAGTGAACATGGTTTTCAATAGGAAATATATTTTTTTTATTTTATATGACTTTTTGATAATTTTTTGAAAAATGTACAATATCTCGAGAACGGTTTATGCTAGCGTTCTAAAATTTTTGTCAATCGTTTTCTGATGAAAAATTACATAAGAAATGTCTACTTGCGTAACTTTATTAGCGGTTTTGATCTTTTGACGATATTTTCAAAATTTCACTCGAAAATTTAGGAGGGTTCTGAACATTCGATTGCGTATAAAAACAATAGGCTTCCAGTGTTTACGGAATGTGATTTTTGTACCTAATTTCGTTTGACTCGGTCCATTCGTTCGTCAGTTATCGTTCCACAGGCTCACTGACACACACACACACACAGACGCCACTTCAAAAATGTTCGATTCGTGATCAGGGATGCTTGAAACGTGCTCTCCCGTCGGAAACTCGATTTCGAATTTTCGATCCCTTCACAATACTTTCCTTATACATTATTGCATATAAGGAAAGTAATAAATTGCGATGGTGAGTAATACAGGGGTTCGAAGAACCCAGAACAGAATTATTGGGTGTTTGTTTAAAAAGTGTCTCGAACCGGCGAAATAGGCTCCGCTAAATTTTTGCATTCATAGGTATTCCCTTACTAATTTATTGGCGTGCCTTAGGACTTATCTCAAAACCTTGCAGCGTAAGTGAAGGTTGATATTAGAAAATATTATGAATGGAAATATTAGAAATTCTAATTTTAAGGCAAACGGTTGTTAAAAAATTATTTATACGGGAATTTTTCAAATACAAAACATTCCACGCATTCCATATACAGCACCATATTTTAAATCCAATTAAAAGCTTTTCATTTTTACTTTCCCTGCAATACATGGTAATGTATAGGGAAAGTATTGGAATCATGCCGAAAATCACAACTCGAATTTTCGACGGATCTACACGTTTCGAGACCTCTAGAATACGAAAAAACCATTTTCAGCGTGACGTCTGTGTGTCTGTCTGTGTGTCTGTCTGTGTGTCTGTCTGTGCAGATTTTGTATCCACTCTAACTAAAAAAGTAATCGACCGAATTTCATAAAATTTGGTAGGTAAGTCACTTGTGGACGACTCTGGTGCTGATTAGTTTTGGGTACGATTCGGGATAAAAGAACCCGCCTTTTTTTGCGAAATGGCCCGCAAAAGTTTGTATCCACTGTAACTGAAAAACTAATGAACCGAATTTCACAAAATTTGGTAGATGAGTCACTTGGGGGTTACACTGGTGCTGATTAGATTTTGGTATGATTCGAAAAAAATAACCTGCCTTTTTTTTGCAAAATGGCTCGCAAAAATCGTCAAAATCTAAACTAATGAACTGGATATACTCAAATATATCCATTAAATGCTCGTTTAATACGTAATTTTTAACGACGAAAAGAATAAGACCAACCCCATTACACTAGGACTAGCCGTTCTCGAGATATATTAGTTTTTCGTACTTTCCTTACGCCACCTTTGAAAATAAGCCCGGTTACCGAATGAGAACGAAAATTGAATTAAAAGTGAAATAAATTTAATTAAAATAAAGAGAACGTTAATATAAGTCTGCAGGGAAAGTCATGTGCTGCTCACATGAGATTTTTATTCTTAAAATATCGTATGCTAGCTCCTCTATACTGAGACAAGAACTGTTATACAAGAGAAAATACAAGAGAAAAGCAAATACAAGAGAAAAGCAACCGAAATATGGATCGAGAATACAACGCCATTTCCACAACGCGAAATGTTTTAACGACCCATTTCCGAATGCGGAAGTTCACTCTCTTGCTACAAGGTCATTTGTTTCCCGAATTTGGGATAAAATTCGATCACCGTAGTAGCGGCAGAAAAGTGAAATTACAGCGCCCTGCCGAAAATGTAAGCTGCCATTTGAATTTATTCAATATTCACCCGTGCGTCATCACCGTCAATAGCGTTATCACATAAATTAAAGCGGATGAAAATTGTGAGGATTCACTAAACAAGGTTAATCTCAAAACATATGTCTATTCATGATTTATCAACATAATGCAACACAGTTGAAAAGTATTTATGACTTTGTTCATTCATTCTGTCTGTTTGTCTGTTCATTCATTCTGTCTGTCTGTCCATTCTGTGTGCCTGTTTGTCTGTTCATTCGTACGATAACTGTCGTAAAAATGACTTTATCAAAATGAAATTTTCGTATGTTGTTGAGACGGTCTAAGGGACATATGGGAATGTAAATGAATAATATCACACAATTGGTTTTGGATTGAACCCGGGTTGAAAAAATGAAAGTAAATTGAATCCTATGGGATCTAATTTTTCAAACATTTTTAAGCGAATTTTAAATTCACAAATTGCTTCAAAAATTTTAGAAAATATTCAAATTATCCCATAAAATATATAAAAAAAATTCAAAATATGTTTGGTAGATTTTAAATAAAAATTAAAATAATAATTACACCCATATAATATGGGGCGCGGTAGCTCATTGGTTAGCGCGCTGGAGTTGCACTCGGTAGGCCCGGGTTCGATTCCAGCCGCTGCCAAAACTGCCGCCGTGTTCATGCGGAGTACGATCACGTTAAACATGGTCCGAAAGTCCTTCCGAGAGGTTGGTGGTAGGGGAAGGAGGGTACGGTCCCTGTGGATGCCTCCCCCACTGGGTTCCGGTCTAAATTGGGTGGCACTTCCCGACCGTCCAAACAGTTACCTTACACCTTTCTGGTAGGTCGGACGGTCTGGGTTTCAACAATCAACAACAACAACAACAACAACCCATATAATATGAAGAGATCCTGCGACCCACTTCAAAATAAAATATGGCATACATCTTTTTTTCCCAGAGACAAAACGGGATTTTTAATGTTCTTTTACATTTATTTTTAATATTGGATTCGTCCTAAAACCGCTTTATTTTTGCGTATTTTCTATGCGTCTACAAATTAAACTTTGATTATTGCTAAACGAAGCCGAATTTTAATATATTCAGAATGTAAACAAGTGATTGTAGGATGAGTTGTACAAGAATTGCTGAACGTTTTTCAAGCAAAATTATTTAAAATTGAAGTCTAGAATAAAAGTGGATGAATGAAATTTTCATTGCTTCTATATAGAGAGCCGGGCGATATATATTTCGATGACATCATTTGTATAAAGTTCATTTTCCTCGATGAAGTTTTAAGTTTTCAAATATAATAAATTACTGCAGTACTGAAATAATTTAAAATATATCGGCGCTGAATGTATCACATTTTATAAATGTTTAAATAAAATGGCGTTTCAATTCGAAAATGTTTCATAATCAATGATGTATGGATGATTATTCTACCTTTTATGCACATTTGAAGTGAAAAGTGTTGTTCTGTATGACAGTGGCGCTCGAGTTTCTCTGTGTCAATCGCAAAAGGTATAATATACAAAAATATGAAATGTGATATATTTATAGAGAAATGGCAGGGAAACACGCTGAAATAAACTGTTTTTAACAATCGTGATATAAATGTAAAATAGTAAAAAAATCATGAAATATAAATGTACAAGAGTAAAAATCGTGATTCTTTACATTTATATTTAATGTTGCATTCGTCCTAAAACCACTTTATTTTTTCTTATTTTCTGTGCATCTATATTCTGTGGCAACGCTATTACAATATTTTTTAGTTTAAATGATCCTCAATCTTTGATTATTTCAACAAAGCAGCCTGGAGTCTGGAATAAAAGTGATATGAATGGAATATTTATTGCTCTTACACAGAGAGCCAGACGATTTATATTTCGATGACGTCATTTGAATAAAGTTCATTTTTTTAGCATGGAGTTTTAAGTTTTCAAATATTATAAATTATTGTAGTACTGTGATAATTAAAAGTATATCAGTCCTGAATGTATCGCATTTTGGAAATGTTTAAATAAAATTGCATTTCAATTGGAATATGTTTCATAATCAATGCTTTATGCATGATTGATATTTCTTGTTATTCTGCAAGCCGTTTAACGTGTGCTTTGCGTGTTCTCAGTGGCTACTGATCCCTAAATATATTTAATTTATAAATACATATAATTGTAAGTATAAAAATGCATGTATAAATTAAAGTATAAAAATCTGATATAGGCAGAACATGCCTTTCCTTGCAGACTGAAATACATTTCTTTCACAATTCATTAAAGTTGGTTAGCGCGCTGGAGTTGCACTCGGTAGGCCCGGGTTCGATTCCAGCCACTGCCAAAACTGCCGCCGTGTTCATGCGGAGTACGATCACGTTAAACATGTGGGTCCGAAAGTCCTTCCGAGAGGTTGGTGGTAGGGGAAGGAGGGTACGGTCCCTGTAGATGCCTCCCCCACTGTGTTCCGGTCTAAATTGTGTGGCATTTCCCGACCGTCCAAACAGTTACCTTACACCTTTCTGGTAGGTCGGACGGTCTGGGTTTCAACAACAACAACAATTCATTAAAGTGAGTTTAATTTCACAGAATAACACGGATAATCATTTGAAATTGCACTGAATTTGCACTAAACGTATTTTCAAAGGCGAAGGTGCAAAACGAAGGTGTAACAAAGGCGAAGGTGTAAACTACTAAAATATCTTGACAAAGATTAATCCTAAAGTTATGGGACGGGCCGTATTTCTTCTGCCGTCAAAAATAAGCTATAAAATAAGTATTCCATTGATATATTTGAAGTCTTTCATTTTGCGATAAATTTTGTGATTTTTCCTGGCCACTTTATAGAAAAATACCAATTTCTTTTATTTTTCGAATAGTACCAAAATCTAATTAGCGCAGGATCCCTCACAAGTGCTTTTTCTACCAAATTTTGGGAAATTTGGCCAATTAATCTTTTAGATGGAGTCGATACGTACATTGTACAGGTGAATAGACACACGCACACACAGACGTCACTCTAAAAATAGTTTTTCGGGTTCTAAAATCCTCAAATCCTGTAGATCTCTCGAAAACTTGAGTTGCAAACTTTAACACGATTCTAATACATTCCCTATACATTACCTTCTAATGTAGGGAAATTATTAAAATGAAGTGACGCATATTTTTGACAGGCAAAGTCGTGTAAGCTTTTTTCTTTCAATTTTGTCGTATCGTCACACCCCATTGGAATTTTCAGACAAATTGAATTTTCAACGGGTAAGACAGCCCAGTGGTTAACGCGCTGGGTTTGCACTCAGACAAGCTGAGTTAGATTCCCGGTTCTGTTCAAACTGCTTTTGTGTTCAAGCGAAGTACGACACGTTAAATATGTGGATCAGTAATTCCTTTCCGTGAGATTAGTGGTAGATCCCTGTGGACGCCTCTCCTGGGTTCCAGAAAATTTGGTGGCACTTCCTGGCCGCCCAATAAGATACCTTACACCTTCGGGTAGGTCGTACGGTCTCGGATTGAAAAGATGAAGAAGAAATTGCATTTTCCGAATAAGACAGACCGAATGAGACCCAAACTGAGATTCTGACTCGAGGAGAAGTAATCGACAAATTTAAAGAATGGTTTTGAATTGTTTACTTATTCCTCTGCATCGTCAGTCCCTAATTTTAATTCTCCGATTATAGATGCTTTTCGTTGACCTGGAAGCTAAGACGGATTGAATGAGGCTAAAACCAAGATTCTAACTAGAGTGGAACTGCTCAATAAATAAAGAAAATGATCTTGAGGTTTTTTTTCTTATTCCTTTGCACCGTCAGGCCTATTTCGTACTTTGGAGATTTTACATATTTTTAGTCTCAAGGCTGAGGCAGATGAAATCCGAATCAAGATTTTAACTATAGTGGAAGTGCTTGACAATTTTGATAACGCATCCACTCAATTCAATGTCAGTTCTCATATTATATACATAGATGTGGATTTTATAAATATGTACGCACACACACACATATATATATATATAATTTCCATTATAGTGATAAGTTACCTTCTATTTTTAACACTTTACAACAAAGTTGAAAAGAGTTTATGACTTTGTTCATTCTGTCTGTCTGTCTGTCCGTTAGCACGATAACTGCCGTAAAAATGAGTTTATCAAAATGAAATTTTAGTATGTTGTTCAGACGGTCTGTAGGACCTATGGGAATATAAATAAATAATATCACCCAATTAGTTTTTTATTGAACCCGGGTTGAAAAAATGAAATACATTGAACCCTATGGGACCTAATTTTTCAAACATTTTTTAAGTAAATTTAAAATTCACAAATTGCTTCGAAATTTTTAGGAAATATTCACATTATCCCATAGAATATATAAAAAAAAATTCAGTAAAATATGTTAAGTAGTTTTTTAATTAAAAAAATTATTTAATATAGGGAAAAAAACAAATTCAATTAAATTCTGACTTTGGGATATCTTCCAGAAAGAAAAGAGAGAGATATTATATAATAAATATCTCTCCATTTGTTTAAACGTTTTGCATATGGGAGTGGCTTCATATTTTAAAATAAATTTGGTAGATAACAATTTTTCATTTTTTTTAAATTTTATATAACTCTTCATGATAAATTTAATTGATGGCATTTTAAATGCACTTTCCTACGTCCTAGAGAGTTAAAATTTGGTACACAGCTTAAATTTGTTGAACATTTTATTCGACAAAAATTTGATGGATCTTTAAATATAGATCATACATTTTTTTCGAAATGGCCTGAAAATAATCCTCGTTCACTTCTATAAATCATTGTTGTAATATTGTTAAAAATTCTGATGTGGACAGCACATGTCTTTCTCTGCAGACTCATATTCGTTCTCTTTATTTATTCAATGATAATTTGAGTTTATCTGCACAACATAAGTATTTTAAATGACATTGAATTTACACGTTAAACTTAAATTTGGTTCTCATTTGATAGCTGGACTTATTGTCAAAGGTGGCGTAGCGAAAACGCGAAAAAACTGGAATATCTCAAGAACGGCTAGTCCTAGAGTAATGGGGTTAGTCTTATTCTTTTTGTTGTCAAAAATCACATATAAAATAGGAATTTAATTGATATAACTGAGCACACGTAGTCTTTTATTTTTTTTTTTATATATAACGATTTTTGCTGGCCATTTCGCAAAAATAGCCCGTTCCTTTTTCCCGAATCGTAGTAGAATAACCTACAAATGATTTATATACAAAATTTTGTTAAATTTGGTATATAAATCACTTGTAGGTTATTGAAATATTATACACCAAATTTTGTTAAATTTGGTTCATTAGTTTTTAGCTAGAGTGGATAAAGGCAATTTCTGCGGCCATTTCGCAAAGAAGGCAGATTCTTTTATTACGAATCGTACTATAATCTAATGAACATCAGGATTTCCCACAAAAAACATACCTACCAATTTGTATGAAATTCGGTCCATTAGTTTTTCAATTAGAGTGGATGTAATATCCACACAGAAACATACACAGATACACCCTTACACACACAGACGTCTTCCTAAAACTAGTTT